>PJEX01000030.1:120228-135680 GCA_005350895.1 Colletotrichum tanaceti
GGGGGGGGGGGGGTTTCCGAGTTCCGGTGAGTGCTTCGAATTTCCTATTCTGGATGATCCCACCCAGCTTTCAACGAACCAGGTGCCCTTTTGGTTTTGGCTTCCTACATAAACTTGTCGATCTACACTTGTACATCCCAGACCTTTGGCAACTCGCCAAAAAGACCTATTCAGGAAACGAGAAGCGATTCAGTTTGGATGTTCTCTATCCGTACATTGAGTGCCAACATCAAGGTTCGCCGTGCTAAACGAACGAGTCCCCGCGCATATTGATACGACCATCAAGTCAACAAGTTAAAGACAGGACCGAGACCTAACATCAGACTGCAATCATCCAACCAAGTATCAAGCCAAGCCAAGTCGATCCCGACTACCTCCGAGCAACAAACCACCGCGTGGAAGAAGAGCCAGACATCTTCACAACGCCCCCCCCCCAACCAAACAACCAAAATGGCACCTTTACAACCGCAATCCAGAGGGACGGCGTCCCTCACCCAGTTCCCGTCAAAGCCGCGGGTCTTCATCTTGACGGACATCACCAACGAACCCGACGACGCCGAGTCGTTCTGCCGATACCTCACCTACTCCAACCAGTTCCGCACCGAGGGCGTAGTCGCCGTCACGTCGACATGGCTCAAGAACAAAGTGGCGCCCCAGAACCTCTACGAAATCGTCGATGCGTACGAGAAGGTCGTCGACAACATCAACGCCCACACCCACCCAGACTTCCCCTACCCCACGGCGCAGAGCGTGCGGGATCTCATCAAGTCTGGACCCCCGGTGAGTCATTTCTTGTTTATTACTCGTGTGTGCGCGCGGCGGTCAACCCCCCCCCTTCCCCTTCGCAACAGGCCTTACTGAACGACCGGGTTCTTCTTTACAGGTCTACGGCATGGAGGCAGTCGGCGATGACATCCCAATCAGCGAAGGGGGCAAACTGCTCCTCGAGCGGCTCACCGCGGCCGAGGAGGATCCGCTCTGGGTTCTCGTGTGGGGCGGCGTCAACGTGCTCGCCCAGGTCCTGCACAAGATCCGAGACCGGCCGGACGCGGCCAAGCTGCGCGAGAAGCTGCGCGTCTACACCATCTCCGACCAGGACGACTGCGGAGGCTGGATCCGGCAGCAGTGGCCCGACGTTTTTTATATCTGCTCCGTCCACGGCTGGAACCAGTACCAGTGCGCCGCGTGGACCGGGATCTCGGCCCCTTGCTCCGGCGACGTCGGGGGACCGGACGGCTCCAAGGTGACGCACGAATGGGTCAAGGAAAACGTCCAGGTCGGCCCCCTGGGCGCTGCGTACCCCGATTTCGAATTCATCATCGAGGGCGACACGCCGACGTTCCTCTACCTTGTCCAGAATGGCCTCGGCGTCCCGGAAGAGCCGCTCTACGGATCGTGGGGAGGCCGGTACATCCCGGCCAACGTGAGCCCGAAGGGCCTCTCGTCCAGGGGGCACTTTGCCGACGCCATTGATACCGTCATCGGCGTGGACGGCAAGCCTCACAGGTCCAGCCAGGCCACCATCTGGCGCTGGAGGAACGCGTTCCAGGACGATTTTGCCGCGCGCATGCAATGGACCCTGACGTCGGATTTCAGCGAGGTCAACCACCACCCCGTCGTCTCGGTCAACGGCGACTCCGGCTTGGCGCCGATCCGCGTCGAGGCCGACGCCGGGGGCGTTGTCTCTCTCGATGCGTCACAAAGCTACGACCCCGACGGCGACGAGCTCAGCTTCAAGTGGTACCAGTATCGCGAGCCCAGTTCGCTGCAGACGTACCATGGCCTCGAGGTGTCAGAGGTAGAGATCCAGCCTTCCGACGACATCGGCAGCAGGGTAGAGGTGAAGATTGCCCCTGCGGACAAGTCCTGCATTGTGTTCAGGGAGAAGATTCCTCTCGAGCGCGGCCTCCCTCTCCACGTGATCCTCGAAGTCAAGGACAACGGCACGCCTTCTTTAACGAGCTATCGCAGAGTGGTTATTCAACCAGTCGATAGGGACTTTGGGTCAGGGAGATAACCGGGCCAATTTTATGGTACATTTCCTCGTTTTGGTCAACCCAGTCTCATCGATTAAACCTTATCTGGCTTGAACACTGTGATGGCCACGTGGTGTCTTCACTTAGAGGCCAGGGCTAGTTTATGAACACGAACTTTCTATCACCATATAGGCGTGGCTTCGGACTGTATTCTCTACGTAGTACCTACCTGACTGTGTGCCCAATCTCAGTCCCCTTTTTCCAAGGAGACATCATTTTCGAGAAGAAATGATAATTTCCTGAAATGCGTCTGTAATTCGACTATGCGCACATGGGGAGGCACTAACTCAAGTGTTTGGAATCCTCCATACGTCGCACTTCAGCATGGTGAAGCTGATGCAGCAGAAAATCCTGATCATCCTCCAATTCGTGAGAATACCCAGCCCGAGCGGCAGTGGAACAGCGTACCCCGGCCGATTTGCTGTTCCACGAGGTGCCGAGGCACACGGGGAAAAGGGATCCACTTTCCCCGTTGGGGGTCCGTCTCGGGATTGGAGCTCCGCCGGCTTTAGGTTTCAGCCAATCCCACTCTAGCATCAACGCTCGCCCCTCCCTTCCCCGGCCGGGTACATACCTAGGCACCTTTGACTTCAGACTGTCTCTTGGGTAACAAAGGGCCTTTAATATATTGCGTCTTGGGACGTCTTTCCCTCCCCTGTTTGCTTCAACCTCCACCCCTCCTCGGCCGACTACCCGTCTACATCCCGCAATTCGCTAGCTCGCTACTGCGCGTGTTCACCTCCACGATGGTGCGCTTCAACACGGATACGGATATCCCCGATCTTACCGGCAAGGTCATTCTCGTCACCGGGGGCAACGTCGGCCTCGGCAAGGAGACCATCACCCAGTTCAGCAAACATAACCCAGCCCACATCTACCTCGCCGCCAGGAACGAGTCCAAGGCCCTGGCCGCCATCCAGGACATCAGAAAGACGGTGCCCAATGCCGCCCCCATCACCTTCCTCGAGGTCGACCTGACCTCGTTCGCGAGCATCAAACGCGCCGCCGACGAGTTCCGGTCCAAGTCCGAGACGCTGCACGTTCTCGTCAACAACGCAGGCATCATGGCCTGGCCGCCCGGCACCACCAAGGAGGGCTACGAGATCCAGTTCGGCACAAACCACATGGGCCACGCCCTCTTGACCAAGCTGCTGCTGCCCACCCTGCAGCACACCGCCAAGGCCGGCCCGGACAAGGTTGTGCGCATCGTCTCGCTTTCCTCCATGGCCGAGAACTGGGTCCCCAGCGACCTGTACAACTTCGCCGACCTAAAGACCGACATGGCATCGGCCGGCACCTGGGCCCGCTACGGCGCCTCCAAGGTCGCCAACATCCACCATGCCAAAGCACTCGCCAGGCGGTACCCCGAGATTCGCTGCGTCGCCGTCCACCCGGGCGCTGTGAGCACGAACCTCATCAGCGGTCCCGCCGCCAGCTGGCCCATCATCAAACCCCTCATCAACTTCGCCTCGTGGCTCGCCCTCTCGTCCGTGTCCGACGGCGCCAAGAACCAGATCTGGGCCTCGGTCAGCCCGGACGCTGAGACCGGCGTCTTCTACTGGCCGGTGGGCGTCAAGGGAAGGGACTCCAAGCACGCAAAGGACGAGGAGCTGATCGAGAAGCTGTGGGAGTGGACTGAGAAAGAGCTGGAGGCATATGCTTGACACTGTCTGGGTAGCAGATGCAAGCGTAGCGAAGTCCCCAAGGAGTATGGATGTAAAGTATGTCTTTCCATATTAAACAATTATCTCGATCCTTTCAAGTAGATGGACGGTATTTTAATAACAAAAAATTATGGCATGTTTTGTTGGACATTTCTTGATTCCAGTCAGAACACACAACGAACGAGGCCTGGGCATGATCATCTGACTGCCCCAACACAATTGTAGAACAATCATGCAACAATGTAACTAATTTGTGGTTCGGTGATTCAGTCATCAATCAACAATCACACTAGAGCCTTACAATGGCTTGTGCAGTAGTAAGCTACACATGGCTTCCCAGCTGAGGGCAATAATATTAACACTGCTGACATCCCCTGTACGATGTACCAAACAGCAAGCTCGGGGTTGGTTTATTGAACCTAATTAATCCTTTTAAAGATGAAGCCAGGATGAGACGAACAATTCCAGACTGCCAGTCCATAAGAGCGTGACATTTAGACTGCAAAGTTGATCCCGTCGCGCCCTTCATCGTCAACTGAAAACGTGGAACAATCTGAAAGAGAAAAACCCCGAAGCTGGTCTACCTTGACCACGAAAGGGATTTTGTAACCGAGATTAATGAAGCGGGACTAACGGTCTAATAACGGGCGAGATGTGCCGCAGCAGCCAACAGTGACTGTGTTGTAGGCGATAGACTTAATCTGCAAGTCAGCAGGCTGAGGGGAACGAATGAGAGGAAAGAACTTGGCTGCTGAAAGCCAAGCGCTGTTCGACCGAGCCAGACCTGGCGACAATATCATGGGTACCGGTTGTTAATTACTTTCTTCAACGCGTCAGGCGTTTGGCCGCGAAGCCCAAAGGAATTCATCTTCTTCACAAAGGGAAACGACACCAGCAGAAGCTACATTAAACAGGACCGTTCAAGTAACAGAATGAGATCGAGTTTGATAGCAGCACAGGAGTCATCGTTCATCAGCCCGCACGACTTACAGGCGAGTCGTGACCTTAACCGTCCGACTCTCGTCCTCTCGTTAAGTTCATTGTCAGCGGGCTGCCGAGTTCACTGCCTGTTTTGACCGGGGACGCGAATAGGTTAGAAACCATCCTTTGCGGATGGAAGGTTCCGGTGGGCGCCGGACATATCACATGTCATATCTCAGGGAGTCTGTCTGCCTGTCTCGCTTTGTTGGGCCGACGGCGGACGGACTTTGACGAATCGATCACTGCACCAGATGACCAACCACTGCATTCTCTCTCTTACACTTACACCACGACGCGTTTCGGCTCGATGCTGATCTCAGCAGGTGGTGGCAGCCTAAAGATTACATACCACAGCACATATGTTCGTCATCTGACTCATCTCGGACAATAAGCGGCAGAGTAGATGTCCACGTCTTACCACGCCATGTGAAGCTAACAATTTGATATCTTGTACAGCTGGATGCAAGTTTAATCCGATGTTTTAGTCCTCCTCGCTTGCTATTTGTCCATCTAGATTTGCGATCGAACCCATCAACTAGGAGCATACACCTCAGGAGTTTTCACTTGTATGTCAAAGTCGTACTTTAAAGTGGCTTCATACCCGCAGCTTCTGGAATGTATTACCCATCTAGGCGTTCTCTATCACTCACCATATCGTACAACTACTACTACTTGCATCTTTTTTTTCAATAGAAAAAGTGCTCTCAACTTTTCAATATGGCTTTCCAAAAAATCCTTCTCATCGGAGTATGATGCTTCCCCTGCCTTGATCTCAGACTCGTTCCAAACAGCTAAATACCCCCTTCTTAGTCCACCGGAAGCCTCGGCACCAAGGTTCTCGAGGCTCTTATTGCCAACGGTAGCTTCGAGGTTGCTGTACTTCTTCGCAAAGCCCTCCCGGAGACTCCGTCGGGCGTCACGGCGACCGTGGTGGACTTCGACTCTGCCGATGCTTTGACCGCCTCCATGAGGGGGCAAGACGTTGTCATCGACGCAACGTCGGCAGTGGACCCCCAGGTATCCATACGCCTGATGGACGCCGCGGCCGGCGCCGGCGTCAAGCGCTTCTTCCCCTCCGAGTTCGGTGCCGACCCTACAAATTCCAAAGTACGGTCGCTGCCGGTGTTCCAGGGAAAAGAGGCCGCAATGCGTCATCTTCAGAAGCTTGCGGGCGAAGGCAGGCTCTCCTTCACGGCGATATCGAACCACGCGTTCTTGGACTGGGGTCTCCGGACGGGCTTCTTAAACATCGATTTGGCGAACAGAAAGGTGGACCTGATCAACGACGGCAGCGACCGGCTTTATTGCACCCTCCTTTCCTCTGTGGCAACCGCAGTTGTCACCTCCATCCTCAAGTCAGAAGAGACGAAGAACCGCGTCTGTTACATCTACAACGTCTTCAAGAGCCAGGCGGAGATAGCGGCCTTGGCACAGGAAGCCCTGGGTGCTGAGGATTGGCAGACGACGAGCACGGATATGGACAAGGCTTTCGAGAATGCTCGCGCGGAGTGGTCCGCCGGTCGCATTTCTCCCCAAGTCGCCGGCGACATGATTCGTTACGCGGTCTCGGCTCCGGGCTTTGCCGAGGAACTCGAGCACCACGACAACGACCTTCTCAACGTCAGTCCTCTCACTGACGAAGAGCTGAAGCAGATCATCAGGGAAATCTATCTGCAGGTCAAGGCGGCCTGACTAGCTTAATATCTGGGGTTGTTATCATGTCAGGGGTTAGCTCATGGAATACCTAGTCTAAGCATATCGGGAACTCCATTTGTATCTTTTTAACTCTACCTCTGCCTGGAATATTGTTGCAATTATGATCATTGGACCTGTAGCCAATAGCTTATGAACTAACTTTGTATTTGAACGTTAGTGTTCAATCTTGGGCGCAATCAATATCTATTTCGCTCTAGTTCTTTTGAATGGTCTTTGCGGTTTAAAGTGTCTCTCAGGACTAAGTTAGCTACACGGTCTTGTCCCTTGGACTCTGGTTACGAACATGACCCTCCCATAGCTTTATGACCCCACTGTGAGGTACGAGTTACCGTCTCTGGAACGGCAACCTAATTCAAAGGATCTTATCCAAGATAATATCCGTACAAGGTCAGGGATACCCGTCGTGTCAGGGCCAGAGGGGCTACCTGTGGGTGACTGGCACCCTTTAGATGAATGGGAGAAGTGGGCTTCGACAAAAAGACGAAACCGTCCGGTGATCGACAACACTGTAGGCAGCTCTACAACACACAGCGAGAGTCCGCCTCGTAGCGTACACATTTCTCAGATTCGCAGCCCGGAACCTCGTTCCGACACTGCCTCTGAAGCGCAAAACGGAGTCAATGCAAACCGAACACCTACACCTCGTTTCCAGAGACTGACGCCATTTATACTTCGATGGTTCTGGGTCGGGTTGGAAAAAGAACTGCCCATCCCAATTCCAACATAATGTCGAAAGAACAACCCCGTACGCTTTCAACAGCCGGCCTGCATCGGTACACCGTTCGGCTGGAACCAACTGAACGCGGGACGGTGCTCCGGACGTATCTCCACTAAGCGACACAGACTAGCGCACAGACCCAATATGACTCCACATACATAAGTCAGTGTTCAAGCGAAGGGTACCATCACCTTAGGCCTGCTGGCGAAATGGCATCGCGTCAGATTTCGGCTCCCTAGTCATACTCTGAAGATTCTAGGTTCGATCCCTAGGTAGGTCGATTTACTTTTTGCAGTTCATTCAAATCTGCACGCAATTCTTGCTGTAAGATCCATCGAGCTGCTTCTTTTCATCCATAGTTTCTATCTAGCTCGCGGCATTTTGTTTCCTCAGCCTCTATTGCTTCTCCCCTTAAATTTACACTTACATTCCGCTTCGTGACCGTGGTTCCGCTCTTTGAAGTGCGGCGCCAGCCCATCCATGCCACGGCCACCACTTGCCAGCTGTCCAATTTCAGGGTCCAGACACAATCAACCAATCCCAGAGGCTAGATAACTCAAGCCCGGACGCAACCCCCACCGATCTCGGGACGGGAGCTCTCCCGACGATACCCATCCATCTTTTTTCCAACCGGACGTCGTCTACGCCCTCTGGCGACTTCGACACCCCACGAGACCCTCACCGCCGGCCACCAAGCAAGCACTCGAGAGGGGCAGAACAAAAGGAGGTCGTACCGTTCAGCGCCGGCACCACTCCCGTGCACTCCATTTTCCTCTCCTTCCTTCACTTGCGACTCTCGTTTTACCTTACTTCACACTCGATAGTGTCGGCGGCCCGCGCATAGATCTTCATTTCCGAACCCTCGAAACCCTCCCGAGGGACTCCCCCACGATGTCGGCCTCCCTCCCCGGTGGCCGCGAGCTGCCCGCCTCCCAGCACGACCTCAGCACGTACTGGGGTCGCGTGCGACACATCATGGGCCTAACGGATCCGAGGTACGTCGCACTAATCCCCTTCTGCGCCGCACCCACTTTGCGCGCATCGTGCGCTGGCCCGTCTCGCGACGCCGAAGATGTCTGCGATCAGGGTATTCGCGCGCGCGTCAACACCAGGACCACATTGCTGTGATCAACATCCTTGAAGCAGAGATGAGACCTGGCTAACACTCCCGCTCCACGCTCCTACAGCACCCTCCTCGTCGGCAGCACCGGGCTCGAGCAAGCGAAGTCCCTCCTCACCGATTACAAGCAAGGAAAGATCCCGTTCATGACCCCCGACCTCTGGAAGGCCAAGAAGGTCGTCGACTCGACCCTCCACCCAGGTGCGACGAGCCCGTCAAAGCTACACCACTATTCCCTTTGCACGGCTACACACCCAAGGGGTACTCGTTTCTCTTCCGACTAACACGCGGGCGCGCGCCGGCCGTCTAGATACCGGCGAACCTGTTCTACTTCCCTTCCGCATGTCCGCTTATGTGCTGACCAACCTGGTCGTCACGGTTGGCATGCTTCAGCCGGGCCTTGGAGTGAGACCTCTCTCCCCATGAATCCTTTTCAATTCTCCCGACCAGACTCCTAACGCGCAACCACGTAGACAGCGGGTACGATCGCGTGGCAGGTCATCAACCAGTCCCTCAACGTTGCTATCAACTCGGCGAACGCAAATAAGTCCTCCCCCCTCTCCTGGCGCAAGCTAGGTGAGTCGTACGCCATGGCGGTTTCCGTCTCGTGCGGTGTCGCCGTCGGCCTGAACAAACTTGTGCCGCGCCTGCGCAACCTCACCCCGGCCACCCGCACGACCCTCACCCGCCTCGTGCCCTTTGCCGCCGTCGCCTCGGCAGGTTTCCTCAACGTTCTCTTGATGCGCAGCGAAGAGATGCGCACCGGCATCGACATCTTCCCCGTCATCTCCGACGCCGAGCGCGCGCGCAAGGAAAAGGAGGAGGGTGACGGCGCCGGCCAGCCTCAGTCCCTTGGCCGTAGCAAAAAGGCGGCTCAGATCGCCGTCGGCGAGACCGCCGCCAGCCGCGTCTTCAACTCGACGCCCGTCATGGCCATTACGCCCTTGGTGCTCGTCCGTCTGCAACAGCAACAATGGTTGAAGCAGCGCCCACGCCTGACGGTGCCCGTCAACATCGGTCTCATCCTGGTGACGAGCTACGCAGTTCTCCCGTGGGCCCTGGCCGTCTTCCCCCAGCGGCAGACCATCAGCGCCGACAAGCTAGAGCCAGAATTCCACGGCCGCGGCCTCGTCGTGTTCAACAGGGGCTTATAGACTACTGCCATGTAACCGGGATTGGCCAATCATGAAAATCAGCATCAAGCGGATGCCACAGAGAAGCTGAAAGGAATTCCGGCACTTGGGTGCGAAGAGCGTATCTTGGACACAACAGCAGGTCTTGCCGAAGTATCTCTGATGTGCTCCCCATCGGCATGGAATGTCGTAACTGCATCCGTCAGAGGGGCCTTCCGTCCCCGGCGAGCGTGATATGGGGTTTGGAAAAAAAGGTACCATATCGGACGTTGAAAGTGTCTCACGCCTCCATGTTGCCCTTGGCACGGGAGCTCCGCCGATACCGTCCGACCTTTGAACTGTGAATGAATTTGGCAGAAACCGACTTGGCTTGCTGGCTGGCTGACCGAGTGCGCGATCCCCAGGGAGTTAGTTCGTTTGTCTTGCTCTCTGCGGATCCTCAAGACGCATATGCATTTGACGCATACAGTTGGCCCAGAACCCCTTAAGACAGCTTTAGATAGCGAATCCTCTTTGCCAGTGAAGGCCAACAACAGCTGTCATATCCTGGGGGCGTATTGTTTTCCAGGCGGACTTGTGCGTAACGTCATGTCAGCCTTTTCATGTGAATTCTTCGGGGGTCGTGAGGCGGGGTGTATTCAGATAGGGCTGGGGTCGACGTGCAACGGGCGAAGGTAAAGCAGTGCTGACAGCGCTAGGCAGTCCATGCCATACAACAACAGTGACAGGCAGGTAGAGCATCACCGAGTACCTATCCGTTTGAAGAAGGTGGGCTCCTTCGAGGTACGGTGATGCCGATGAAGGTACGGGCCTCCTCCATGGTTGCTGACTTTTAGTTTGTCTGGGTACGTGGCCAGCGAATTCGGGGCACCGTATTCGCGGGCGACAGGGTTCGGAAACGGTGTGAGATGATATCATCCAGCGGGGGGTTGAACTGAGGCGGTAGACCAGACTTGGCAAGGAGTCGCCACCGGAGGACTGACAGACAGCGGCGATAACATCTCATGCAGGAATCACCTCTTTACCTACTTCCGTCTACACTAGATAAGTTCCCCAAGGACGGTCCGTTCGGCTCGAGCGTCCAACACAGAGACTTTTAGAACCCATCAACGCCAAGTGCCGTGCCGTGAATGAAGTAAGCCTGTCGAGTGTGCCTCAACAGGATGTTCAGTAGTAGTTCACCATATTGGCATTGTCTACTGCTCATGACATCCAGCTCTTAAGTCACTCTTCCTTTGGCAGTTTCTTGATTGTTTTAACGCTGACGTCTGGACGACTCAGTCTTGCCTGTGTTTACATACCGGCTCGTGAAGACTAGACGAGGTGGACGACAGGGAGACGGGGCTTCTTCTCAACCCACGGCGGCCCATCCGCCGGTTGCGACGGCCGAAGTACAGCCTATGCATTCGCAACCGCCCCCTTTTCCCCCTCCAGACGTTTGGGAGGTGCCAGTGGGTGGTCGGCGATATGACAGCCGGTTACGTGCTTGCTACAGGATACTACAGGCCAGTTCTGCGACAAGAGCACGGATCAAAGGCTTTGGGAAACGGAAAAGCAAGCTGAAAGGCCCCCCCCCCCCAAACGAGATTTCGCTCGAGGAACTGAAACCTCCAGCCGTCAATTTGAGTGGCGGATGGCATCGGCATGCTCAGCCCTGGATGAAAGTACAGGGCGGGAACAGCAAGAGGCATGTTGCGAGACACCCCTCAGCTCGGGTGCAGGTGTTTCCGCTGGAGGCCGACCTGTGCGAACCACAGAGGGGTTTGACTGATGTCTATCTAGCGACGCCAATTTTAATTCACAATGGAGGCCAAGGAATCCAATCTCGCCCGTTGATTATTGTTTATGAGAGGCGTGATATAGGTTGGTTGTTCTGTGTCCCCTCACCAACAATGTTTCGCGCGAGGCACAGCATCTGGGCCCATGCCTGGCTAGTCTCGGTTGCCACGGATTCGATGTCATGGGGGATCATGCAGGCACTTTACGCCACGCACCAGACGGGCACGCTGCAAAGAGAAGAGGAAGAGAGACTGTGAGCGGCAGCCAACGCGTCGACAGTGGGTCGGCTCCCTCGCATGCATCTCGTTTCTTCGTGGTCCTTTTACTCAAGGAAAACCGTCCGGTAGACCGTAGCAATGGTACTCCATTTTGTCTGACATCCAAAAGCTACGCGTTGAAATGGAACTTTTTTCGTGTGGGAAAAAGATTCATTTGTCGTCGATGGAGTCGCGCAGATCCAGACATGGTGTTGGTTGGGAGGGGGACAGTATGTGAGGGAGGGGCTGATGACAAGCAGCACAACGAGAATGCTCTCTCTCTCTCTCTCTCTCTCTCTGCCCTGTGACCCGTCTGTGCCTGTGCCGTGTGGTAAGTGTGCGTAAGTAAAGCCGCGGAGACCACGGGCCCCATGTCTCCGCCAGTCTTTTGTCCTTCTGAACTCGAGCGATGCCAAGTGCCCTCCGCCGTCCGTCCTGATCAGTGATGGCTGCGACCCTTCGCCTCCTTCCCCCACCCTGTTGTGGCCTGCGTCTATGATTGGTTGGAGGCGCCGTAGCATACCGCTCCCCGAAGACTCCATTGGCGCATTCTGGGACGGGAGGCAAGGATATAGACGCTTGAGAGTGCTTCGAGATTCATCCGCTATGGTGATGTGTGCACCGTTGGGTTGCCGCAGAGGAGACGGTGGGATCGGACCAAAAGCAACGGTATCCATAGAGATGTCAAGCCTAAGAGACGGCCAGTGCTAGCTGGTCGAGTGAGTAGTCAAACACCATTCTCTTTTCCTGTTTGAACTGGTGTCTCGACATGGGGAGGAAAGAGTGTTCCTTTTTGACTTTTTCGTCAGGTGCGATGAGATCTTGGCCCGCTGCCTGAAAATTGTGGATCATGCTTTTTGGCAGTGTTTGGACTGATCAATAGTACGGATACAGGACACCCAGTGCCACGAGGCAACGAAGCAACGAGGTAGGCAGTACGAAGCCAGCCGGCGACAAAGGCAAAAAGGGAACGGCCAAAATATTTGGCTGAGGCGACAAGGCGAAATCAAGTGTACGTACGGATACTCCGTGGTAAAGCCAGCGTTGGGTCCCGGGATGGGTACCCACCGTGTCTGCATCTTGTTGACCCTTCTGACGTATTGCAGCCCTCGAGGCATGGTATTTCCGGAAACCCAGTGCGGTAACTGGGTCGTGCTTCCATGAAATAAAGACAAGATAGGCAGGGCTGTTTTGTCAGCACCAAAACCCGTTACGGTATCTGGATGTTGCGTTGCACGGATACATACGATGTAGTATAGGTATCCTTGTGATGGCGTCTGCCCTGCCCTGCCTGGCCGTGGAGCGGTGTCGTGGGGCGGTAACACCGGGGGTCGGCGGGCGGGGACTGGATCCATTCATCCAACCATCCTTTGGCCCACCTGCCGATATCGCGGGTGCGCGGTTGGAGTTCGGTTTGTTTATTGTGTGTATGTGTGTTCAGACCAGACCAGACCAGACCAGGCCGGTCCAGTCCAGCCTATTGCGGTAGCTTGAGCGTGAGGTTGTTCACACCAAGAACGAATACTGACATTCGAAGGCGGCCAAGTGCAACAGTAACACGCCATAGTGAACGGTGACGGCAAGGCGCTGTGCAACGACGTGACTTCGGAAGAGGCGACTTGGCCAGGCCGGCGGGACGCTAAACCCGTCTGGATAATGGTCGTGGAGGCAGATTGGCGGGCAGGAGAGTTAGGATGGAGGGCGGACTCCAAAAGTGACCCGCCAAGTGCGTAAAGTGGGTGAGAGGAGCATGACCGTGAAGCTGTCCCCGGCTATGGGATTGGTGTGTCTTGATTTTATGAGCGTGACAAGACAAGCCGTGGGCAAAGTCGTAGGAAATAGGGCCGTGGAGCTAGGGAGCCGTGACTTGACCTAAGTGGGATGACAGTTCGTGGTTGTAGTTTTGACCGTCTTGGAAAGGATGACGATTGGAAATAGCCCGTCGGATTTGAAGCATACCATCGGGAAGTGAATTTCTTCAAGGACGTTGTTCAGATCAAAAAGTCGGCCGTGTTGCGGTTTGGTGGTGAAGCGGCAGGTTTCACGGTGAGAAGATGGCGGCGCGCTAGAATGCGGCCAGACGGGCAGTTCCAGCGTGGCGGCGCTTCCTTCCTCTCTTGCGCAGTCTCACTTATGGGTCCTGTCTGTCCAGGCTGTCCCCGGTGGTGCTTCCTTAAGAAGCGGCTTTGCACCTGCTGCTCTCGGTTCACGGTGTCGCTCGTATCCGCCTCGTCTCACCGGTGGTGCTTTTTGCCGTTCCCCTATTTTGCAATTGGCAGTCGCCGTTTCCCCTATTAGATGAACCAAACAGACGATAATATGAAACCTCCCAGCCGTGCAATGCAAAAACAAAGAACCTAATCATGGCCAGCAAAAAGGGCAGTTGGCACATGAAAACGAAATATGATGCCCGCAGTGGCAGACCCCTTGTACCTGCCGGAAGCACAGTGGCCAGGCGAGAGGCTAATTAATTGAGTGCACAGGAAGCACCTACAGTATCTCCTGCGGACCTAGGTACGGTGGCGACCCTATCTAAGGTGCCCTACCAGCCCACCTAGGTAAGTAGGCACGGAGACACAGTTCGTACATCCAGCGTCCAGTCTCGTCGCCCTACAGACACTCTCTGACAACGTTGCCAAAACGTAGCTCAGCCCTCAGCACTGTCGGATGGGTTCAAATCGATTTGGCTAAGAACAGAGCGATTCCAGTGCTGCGCCTCGAGTACTGAATCTTTCATGTTCAGCGGCACCGTCGGACGGCCTCGCTTCCGCTGCGGCATGGGCATATGTTGCGACATTCGTTGACATTGACTTGGACGTGGGAGTACCATGGAAGTGGGAAGTGAAAGTCAGATAGTAAGGTACCTGATTGAGCGTTGTCAGATTGCTGTCGTCCGTGAGTACTCCCTATCTGTCCTGGTGGAGGTACGGATACGTCTCAATGTCTGAATCGAGGTGTGTGCTTAGGCACTGGAGAAGGCGCAGGCCGGAAAGTAAGGTACCGACCTCGTTCACTCGCCTTCTCCACTCCCACGGTTAGTAGGCTACTAATGAGGCACTCTGTCTGACTGTCAGTCTGTCCGCAGAACGGATACTGCATACATACAAAGTACGGAGTACAGATACAGGCACCATTCAACATTGCACCTCAGGGAACCAACAACGAGCTTGATGATTCGTTGCAGTGGTGGGTTTATTTTTTGCTGTGAGTGCCGATGGGTCGATTCATACTCCCTCCTGGACCTGGTCGTAGGTTCATTTGTTATTACAGCAGGAGGTCTAACTGATTGCCCACCTGTCTGCTTTCGGCCTTGGCTTCAAGTGGACTACTACCACGGACATACTCGTGCGTTACCTACCTAGTGTAGATAACGCACGATCACATCGTAGAGGGTCCAGCAACAAAACTCCTTCTCGCCTGTGCATTCAACCGGCAATGTTGTCTGCTTTTGTCATTCGTCCACCGACAGAATTGAACGAAGATGAAGAAGGGGTAGGGGGCATGGCAAATGGGGAGTCGGGGGAGTACAACGACACACCTACGACACACCCCATTCAATGTCTTGCCAGGTACCTAGCCTTGCTACCAGTGTTCGTACCTACTTAGGTAACTGACAGGTACTTAGCCAGCCAGAGAGATACCTTAATCCAAGTGCTCAGCAGGCAGCGTATCAAAGTACCCATAATGTTTCGAGCTTTAATGTCACTTGAAAGCTGACCTAGCCGTTTTCTCCACCCCTTCAATGTTCATCCATCCTGACTTCCATTTCCGCTTTCTACCTACGATGTAGGATGTAGACAGGCACTCACCAGCACCAGCACCAGCACCAGCACCAAGACCACGACACCCAACCTATTATTCTTCGCCCATGCCCACCAGGCCAACGCCCGCCCTCGTCACCTTGTGCTCGCCCTTCTGTCCGTTCGCCCAGTTTCTCCACAATTGTCCTCCTCCTCCCCACGGACGAAAACAAGTGCATCGGCCGGCCATCCCTCGGAACCTCGTCACTTTTCGACCACAACGTCCACCACTGACTGACTGACTGCGG
>PJEX01000030.1:142440-175229 GCA_005350895.1 Colletotrichum tanaceti
GGGGGGGGGGGGGGGGGTGCAGGGCCCTAGAGGGAGAGGGAAGTGATTGAGACTCGAACATTGATTAAAATGGGGTGTAAGTGATAAGGAAAGAGGCTAGGTCTGAAGTTCCGTCGGTCTAGGCTGCTGATGTGAGCCAGAAAGCGATCTTTGTGTCAGAGCTGTGCTTGTGGTGATGCAACGATGATGTCCAAACCGTCTTCTTCTCAAATACGACCTAAGAGGACCCCGCCTCGAAGGAGGGCGAGGGCGGACAACATGGAGAGGCATCTTCCGTGTCGTCCTGATGGTGAGCTGTCTGCTGTTGCGCTTATATCATCCTATACACGATTAGATTTGACCACGTTTTCTGAGCTGGACCTTAGGGCGGGGACTCACTCTAGAACTCAAAGAGGTTTTATTTTCTTCTTTTTCTCTCCTTTCATCTCTTCTCGTTCTCTTTTTCTTTTGAAATTCGACACGACGGTCGAGTACATGGACGCGTGAAGGAATGCGGGCTCTCACGCGCCTGGATGCCTGGGGCAGCTGAAGTCAAAGTCTTGCGCAGTAGGGACACGGTGCTCAGGGACTGGAGACGTCATCGTTGCTGTGGCTCGAACCGTATGAGGCTGTCCACCTGCAGTTGGAGACTGGTCTCAGCGGTAGTTTGGAGACTGAACCTTTCCCGGGTAATCGTAGGAACACTCGGACTCGTCGCCCGCGTAAGCGTTGCGGGCTGTGTCAATCTTGTTCGCCCAGTGCTGCCAAACGACTTGGTCGTACCACTCAACCCCGTGGGGAGAGTCCACCTCGTACACTTGGCTCACTTGGCCGGCCTTCTCGAACTGGAACGATGTCATGAGTTCTTCGACCCATTTAGAATGCTGTTCGCCCTCACTCTTAACCATGGTGTGTGCGATGATGCCTGTCAAGTGTCAGTTGAACGGTTGAGGATGATGTTACATCAGGTGTTGTCTGAGACTTACGATGGATCTTGCGGAAGTCTGGGGTGTTGAACGAGTCTTCCTCGGCTGCAGGGCCCTCCCATTTGAAATCGATAGCGTGGCTGTTGTACAAGATCGAGGTCTGCGCCAAGAGCTGATGGATCAGAGCACTGCCAATCCCACCACGACGATGCTCCAGACCGACGAAGACGGTGGCCTTGACCGTAGGAGACGAGCTGCCGGCGAGTCCTGTGATTCCTCTCTCGTATGGTTTCAGATATGCGAAACCACAGATGTTATTTTCCGTGGATTCGTCTTCCTGCGGCATTGACTCTTTCCACTTCATGTACTGTCGGTATGCGTTCAGAGAGGGCCAATTTTTGGCATCTGTCAGATCGGCTTGCTGCTTGATTGCGACCACGAACGGGAGTCTTTCTCTCTGGCACTCATCAATCATGTACTCGAATCGACGCGCCGAGGTTTGGACGGTGTCGACAATTTCGTGGTCATGGTCGGCAACGGCCGCGTTGTAAATCTGCGAGCAGCCACTGGCGTCGATAAGCTGAGCCGGTCGCAAGACACAATCGTCCAGCAGCCTTTTCTCTTTCGCGATGGAAACTGCATTGACCTCTGACTTGGTTGCAATTTGTATCGGCTCATCATCTCGTGCAGGCAAGCTGCGAAGCTCCAGGTTCTCCTGACGACGACGCATGTAGCCTTTGCGAGCATCGATCTCACGACAGATGAACAAGTTGCTGGTCCAGTCACGACGACGATGAATCATCGAACCCCTCATTTGCTTTTCCTCCTCAAAGTTGACGATAGTTTCGGGTTGCTCGATCCGTTCCAACAGCTGTCCGTTCGCTGGGTCGACGTCGTGATGGTGATGGTCGGTAATCTCGTCAAGAAACGAGCTGGCTGAGTCCGCAGTCAGGTTGTTGATCCAGGCTTGAAAAGACGCGGAGTCGAACCCATGACAAATAAGGCCATCCGTCTTGTCGGAGGGAGTGCTGGAGCGACTCGAGCCACGCTCATCGCTGGACGTGGTATCGCCCTCCACGCTGACATCCATGGACGGATGACTCTTCTTGGACTTGAGTTGCACTCCTTGTCTCTCTGGGAGGTCCTTCAGAGCCATTGAAGTTAACGGCGTTGAAATCTTGGAGGGCTCGATCGATTCCGTGTCGGATTCGGAATCAGCATCGTAGCTCATGCTGTTTGGGTTTTCGGACTCCAGGTTTGGAGCGTCAACCTCGGCATCAGGCTTAGTCTTGATCATACGCAAGTGAGGAGGAACGTATTCGTTGATCCTTCGCAGGTGAGGAGGGATGTATGTGGTCGATGGTTGTTGAGCCGCTGTATCAGGCTTCTTGTCGTCGCCTTTCTGGGTCGTATGGCGTTTGGTGACAACCTCAACCTCCTGCTTCTTCCACGTTTTCTCGAAGCTCTTGCTCACTGCAAACGATTGCTGTTTGACATGGAAGTCAGAGCTGCTGCTATCAGATTCAGTAGCTGATCTTGCAACCTCAGGGCTGGATACTGTTTTATTCCAGGAAGGGGTAGACTGCTTCCTGTCTGGAAATGGAAGATCCTTAGCCCAACGGATCGAGGTAGTCCGCTTGCTGGGCTTATTATGTTTGATGGGTTTCATTGAGGGCAATAAAACCTTATTTTGGGCATTTTCCCTGGTGTTCTGCTTGCTCACGCCTTGGGAGGACCAGTGAGCTGTAGACTGGCTGGAGTTGCTCTGGTGATGGTGCGCTTTGTTAGAAGTATGAGGATACGGACTCCCCGGCCGGTTGAAGTGTGCACTTCTGCCACTGCCATAGTGGTCCTCGCCATGCTTTTGATAACTTCTGCTGTCAGCGTTCTTCATTTTGGCATCTCTTTTCTGGTCCTGGTTTGACATTGCTGATGACAACTGGTAGTAACCTTTCCTAAAGAGGTTTGTTGGAGCTGTCTAATAGGGGGCACGTTAGTAAAGGCTTTTGAAAATACCATATACAAACATCCTGCTCGCTCATTCTCTTACCGGCTCTTTGTGTCTCACAGGTGTCTTTATGTGTGTGTGAGAGAGAGAATGTGTGAGTATAAGAAAAAGAAAAAAGGAAAAAGTCACACGTGTGTGCACGTATTGTCCCTGAACTGCAAAGGGCTATCAGCTTCCAGTGACCAGGAAACTGGCGTGAATCACTAAGAAGAGTGAGATAGCGCGCATATTATTAGATGACTGACTTGGAAGAGGCCTGCGAGATGATTGCAGTATATGTGATGCGTCCTCTTCTTTTCGTGTGTTTTTGAGGTGTGTACAAAGGGCAGTTGATGTGCGGTTGAAGACTTTGTGGTGAAAGAATAGGAAAGTCGGTATGGGATTGAGGGAGAAGAAGTTTTGGAGGTAAGACGGATTTTTGAGAGAAGAAACATCTACAAAACAGCCTGGTGCCTAAAACAGGTAGGAGCATGTGTCCAGGTACAGTAGGGCTGTCCTCATATTGCTCCTTCCTCTGCTCATCTTGCTGCTGCTCCTTCCTCCTCTCAACTTATTCTGAGTATCACATTTACCAGTACCTACCTAGAGTTTTATCATTTCCAGCCAGAAGAAAACCACAGCATTAGCAAGAAGTTGTTGGGTGGAGATGAATTTGTGCCTTTTGGCAAGGTATACTCTGATACTGTCTGTAGGTTATATCAGCCATTCCTATCACAGATGACTTCATGATGTTGCACGAAGTAGGGTTCACGGCTGCAAGCAATTACAGATGTTGTATAATACATCAATTGCATGGTGGTCTCCGTTCAGGTCGTAGGAATTTGCATGGAGCTACAGACATGAGCTTGGTTGGAACACCGCAGCGTCGGACGTTTTTATTCACGGTGAACACACTCGGTAAGTTCGGTGAGACGCGCTGGTGGGGTGTGGGCGACACCCACTCCGTGCTGGGGCTACGTTGGTGGTCACCGAGAAATGCTCACGTGACTATTGACAGCTGTCAGAGGTCGCCAAACAGTCTGGATGCGGGCAGCGGCTCCTGTCAGTGCAATAGGACAGGTGCGGGTGTGGCATCGTGAGTAACCCAAGAAGCCCGATTTCTCCAACTTGCCACCTGTAGTTGAGATCTGCTCAGGGGATAAATCCTTCGAATACGACGAAATGTTATCCATCCTCAGAAAAGCGCGTCTCAAGGACAAGGAGATGCGCATCCTTATGCTGTTGGTTGGGAACCCCTGTACGCTCGCCGTACCTCTTTGCTGATGATATCGCGTAGAGGTCTCGACAATGCTGGGAAGACGACGATAGTCAAGAAGATCATGGGTGAAGACGTCAACACAGTGAGCCCGACTCTGGGTTTTATCATCAAGACCATCGACTACGACGGGTATTGGATTATGCCTTCCAGTCGTCAAGTGCCCAGCTAACAATGAGCCAGATACAAGCTAAACATCTGTATGTCGTGCACACGTAATGCTTTGGAGCCAGCTGTCTGACCGGAACAGGGGACGTTGGAGGCCAGAAGACGCTGCGCTCATACTGGCGCAACTACTTCGAGAAGACGGATGCGCTGATCTGGGTTGTCGACGCCACAGATCGATTGAGAATCGAAGATTGTAGAGAAGAGTTGCATGGTCTCCTCCAAGAAGAGGTTCGTCAGTCTTCCAGCGACCTGTGTGAAGTCGGCGCGATCTTGGTGCGCTAACCGACCCCCGACCGGCTCACAGCGGCTATCTGGTGCGAGTCTGCTTGTCTTTGCCAACAAGACGGACGTGAACGGGTGCATGAGCGAGCAGGAGATACTACAGGTTCGGATATTGACGCGCTCCTTTCGTCGGAGGATTGGCTGACATCTCTTCTCCTCCAGGGGCTGCAGTTGGAGGCGATCAGGACGCATCACTGGCATGTCTTACGATGCAGTGCCATGACGGGCACCAACCTCAAGGAAGGGCTGGCTTGGGTTGTGGACGATGCAAAGAAGAGGCTCTTTCTGTACTGAGTGCCAGAAGGCTCGTTTTTGGGTCCACGAAAGACATGTCACGCTCATCCAGCCAGCACCACCCCGAGTTGGAAGTCGGGGATGCCCAGGACAAGGCCGACGCGCGCATGACGGTCGCTGGGTCACAGACGGGGAAAAACAAGAAGAGATTTACAGGTAGACTTTACATGGAGTTCCAGTCGTGTTCTGGAAGGGCAACCCCGGCAAAGAAGCGCGCCTGGAGGTTTGTGGTGGGCTCGGGGGTCGGGATCGACGTCGAGCTATGGGTGACAGCCTGACAGGTAGATGGGACACTCGAGTGTGCGAAACAGAGCGGACACACGAGGGATGAATGGAGGGCGGCAGTCATTCCACAGCATTGTTCGCATCGCAATAGGTAGCAATCTATCTCTGAGGCTGAGAGACAGGGGCAACTTTTGTGGATTGGGGTTGTTTGATTACCTACCTATCCGTACCTACCTATCCGTACTCACGTAGTACCTTGGGTAGGTAGGTAGGTACCCTGTAGGTAGGTAGGTAGCCTTGTGGTGGCCTGCTGCTCCGACGGTGCCCGAGAAGCAGAAATACGAGCGGGCCAACTGGCCATCGCGCGCTGCATGCTGCAGATGGATGCATGTTGGGTACATTACATTTTGCATGCGACCTGCAGGGCATTGCCACCGGTGGCTGCTCTCATCAGTTGTCTGCTGGGCGGGCCGTCTGTATGCCTGGCATCTTGCAGCCATAATCAAGTTTCATTCCTGTCATTTGCCGTAGAGAAACTGGGTGCGCGTTTGCCAAGGTCTTCAAGAAACGCGGATGCCCAGCGTCATCCCCTCGGTTATCATGCGTTGGAACGACGTGATTGAAACGGCGCAGATGGGCCAGTTCAAATCAATCATTGAGTGTGGAGAAGAAAATGGCCCACGCGTTTCGGGACGGGGTACGTACCGCATTTGTTTTGGTCCTCGTTTCTCGGCTCTCGACTCGTCGAGGGCTGAGGGCGAGCTGAAATGGAGGACTGTAGACCTCGACAGCAGTAATGCCAGACGGTGTTTTCTCTTTTTCTTTTTGACAACAAATCGCTCTCAAAGTTTGGAGTCGAAACAGCAGAAGCCGCACGACGAAAGAAATGTTCTGGGTGCTGTTGAAGGAAGACAGAGGGAGTACCTACTTACGTAGTAGGGAGAGGAAAGCCGTTGTTGTTGACATTGCGCTCAATTGGGATCAAACTATTCATCACTAGGCGCACGGGGTGGATGTCTGTGCCAACTCTGCGAGATTATTGGATGCGGCGCTACGCCTGACGGTACCTTACCTGACGTACGGATACAATCTGCCCAATTGACATGGCATGGCATGGCAGGGCATGGCAGGGCACAGCTCGAGGCGAGATAGGTACAACCGTGCTGTGCGTAGTGGCAGCACTAGCACGAGCACAGCAGCAGCAGCAGCAGCAGCAGCAGCATCCGGGAGGGCGAACCGTTGGCCTCTGTGCCGGCCTCGCCTCTTCTTCCGCTGCGCCGTGTGTCCAAATAAAAAGCTACACCGCTGTAAACTACTTCCTTCAAACTCTTCGTTCGTTACCTAGGTAGCCAAAGTACCGCCGCTGCAGGTCCTTCCCCTCTGCCCCTCTGTCCGCCATAGCTACGGATTCGCAGCTTAGCATCTCTCCCCTATCTTTCCCGGTGTTTTACTTTCACCTCTCAACCGGGTTTCCTCGAAACAAAACAATCCCCAGCAACGCAGCACCCCGAACTTCCGGTTTTCTACCTTGCCCCCCGCCGCCACCACCACCACACCACCCTTGCTAGACACTCGGAACCACTTCCAGTCAGTCTGCGCGTATCTGCTAGTCTAGGTACCTATTCTGTAGCCAGAGTGACAGAGCCCCCCCCTGGCTGTGCTGCACTGCGGTATAGACGACAACAACAACGATACAGACACACAGACAGAGGATTCACTCGTGCGGGTGCCTGACTGACCTTGAGTTGGTTGCCTTGGTGTTCCTTGCCCGCGCCGTCGCCGCCGCCGCCGACGCCTACCTAAGGTACCTTAGGTAGGTATGCTCCGCTTGGGTACCTAGTGCGTAGTACCTTGCTTTGGCGCAACTGCCCGCCCACTCTTGGCGCCCCATCCATCCCATGCCATCCAAAAGGTGACGAACGCAAGGTACACCTACCTACCTACTTCCATCCTGTCCTGCCTGTCCTATCCCGTCCTACCCTATCCTGTCCTATCCCCATTTCATCCCACCGCAGACCGAGTCCCAAAGGCGGACGCAAACCCGAAAGAGGAACGGCAAAAAATTAGACAACATAACCTTCTCCAACAAGGACCTCACTACCTTACCTGCTCCTCTATCCGCGAACATACAATTCTGACCGGGGGTAATCCTGCGCATACAGAAGACAGAACCACCTGTTTCCATTCCCTCCCCCACTTCGCAACCGTGTCGTGTCATGACTCTGCCTCCCGCCTCATCATGTCGGAACAAGCAATGGACGACGTCTCCAAGTTTCTGCAGGACGTCAAGGAGATGAATGCTCGTCGCACCGAAGAAGACGACGCCCGTCAACGCGAACTCGACGAGAAGATCCAGCAGGAGAAGAGGGAACGCCAGGCCCGCCGCGCCGGTACGTCTTGTCTGTGTTTCTTATGTCTGGTCCTCCTTCTCCCCCCCTCACATCTCTCCCTTCTTCCCCTTCCCTCACTGCAGCTCAGCTCGCTTCTGCTGCCTCACCCTGCATCTTTCTATCTGCCTGTTTTGTAAGCTTGCTTTTCCCTCTCCCCCCCAACGCGCCTAGGGTACATACAGATGCTGCTACTCAGTATCGTTGTCCTGCTCATTCATCCATCTGCTCGTGCTGAAGGGTGCCCGTGCCGTGCCGTGCCGTGCCATGCCGTGCCATGTTCAGGTTCAGGACGCGCTGGAGGTCCAGGAAGCTGAAGCCTGAGCGAGCTACTGATGGATGGAACGGCCACCGCACCGGGCGAGACGCGAGCGACGCCCTCGACGCCTTGACGCCCATTCCCCCAAATGACCACAAATCACATACCCACGGCCTCCTCCTCGTCTCATGTTTTCCCATCCGCCTGGTGCTGTCAGAATCCCAGCAGCACACAACTTTCTTCAATTTTGCCATTGTCCCTCCCCTCGTCTCCTTGCACACGCCTTGTTGTGACCGGCAGCAACATCTTTCTCCCTCCGTTTTTCCTTCTCCATCCATCCTGCTGATTTCCTTCCCCCTCATCATTCCATCTGACGACATTGACAGAACGCGCTCGATCCATTTCCCCTCAGAAATCATCTCCGGCCAATACCCCACCACCTTCGTCTCGAGGCAACAGCACCGCGCAGCTTTCCGATGACCTGAGACTGTCCTCTCCTGGCCTCGAACAAACCGGCAGCCCTCGTCCTCCCTCTCGCTCCCGCGCAGCACCGGCCCCCGACGCCATGGAGAGCTTGTCGACATCCCCCACCAAGGAGAACGATTCCCCCCTCGACGCCGACAACAAGCCATTCAGTGTGACGTCTCCAACCGGCGGCGGCGTGCAGGGAGCCCGCCCACTGTCGTGGCAGAGACGCCCCAATTCGCAGCATTCCGATCGATCCAAGAGCCGTCCCTTGTCCGTTGTCGCCGCAGAGAACGCGGCCAGGACCTCGCCGAACCCCACCACGTCCGACCCCTCCTCCGCCACCGAGCAGACCTTCTCTAGGGACCAGATCTCCCAGGCGCTGGGCTCCAAAGACCCTGCTTGGTTCCGTCAGACCCCCGATCGAGCGAGCGTTGGCTCCGCTGCCAATCGCAAGACCCAGGTTGAGGATACCGACACCACCGACATGTCTTCCATGCGCGCTCACCAGCTTCCTGGCTTGAGCCGCAGCTCCTCAACGGACCTGCCGCCCGAACTTTCCAGTCCGACCAAGGAAAACAGGCTCGGCTCCCCACTCTCGCTGTCCAGTGCCCAGAGGCTTGACCCCCCGGCTGAGATATCCTCCGAGAACGACACAGTCGCACAGCGCCGCATGTCAGTCTTGTCCTCGGCCTCAGGTCGCGCCTCCCCTACGAGACCCCTCTCGCCTACCAAGGGTATGGGCGGCTTCGTCCAGAGCGCCATGATGAAGAGGTCAGACAGTGTCAAGAGATGGAGCGTGACGTCGCCCCCGGGACTCGTACGCGCTGATTCGGCTACCTCGAGCCGGGTCGGCGAGCCTAGGTCCCGTCCCCAGAGCATGTTTGTGCGCGACGGCGCAGCTACGCCCACCGGCTCGTCTCACTCTCGCTCTCTTTCTCGTCCCGCCTCCCGACCATCCTCCCGCCCTTCCTCCCGCCCTACCTCCCGCCCTACCTCGCGCCACAGCAACCAGGAATTCCAGGACGAGACCGAGACCACGCCCAAGGCCCCCGCCGCAGCCCGGCCGACGTCAGAAGCCAAGCCCGACACCCGAGACGAAGAAGGGGAAAAGGTGACGCCGCCATCCAGCCCTTCCAAGACCATGGACACTAGGAGGTGGAGCCCTACGAAGGCGAGCTGGTTGGAAACAGCGTTGAACAAACCCGAGGTGCCGAAGCCCAAGCCTCCACCAACGGCTAACCAGCCAGCCTGGATGGTTGAGCTCAACAAGGCCAAGGCGCACAAGGCTGCCAATCCCAGTGCCGATCTTGGTCGAAGTGGCTCCGTGGCATTTAACAAGCATGAAGTCAACATCGGTGGGCTCATGCGCTCGTCGCCCATGGGCGGCCAAGAAGCGAAGCCGTCCGTCGGTGGGCTCAAGGGCATTTACGCACCAGTAAAGACTCACAAGACAGGCGGCAGCACCAGCAAGAGCCCTGCAAGCGAGGATAAGCTGGAAGAAACGCCCGCTCCTGTGGAAATCCCGAAACGATCCTCTGTCGGTGACACTCCGGCCGTGGCCAAGGTTAAACCGGAAACACCTCCGAAGAAGGATTTCAGAGCCGGCCTCAAGTCGCGAAACGTCTCCGGAGATGCTGCGTCTTCCAAGGACCCAGCCAATGAGTTGCAGAGCGTCTTCGGCAATCTGCGCCGGACAAAGACGCAAAACTACGTTGCGCCGGATGAGCTCAAGTCGAATATTTCCCGTGGCAAAGCGTCCTTAAACATTACGGGTGGCCCGAAGCCGAGCGACCTCAAAGATGAGTTCAAGGAGGCGATACTGAAGAAAAAAGAAGATTTTAAAGCTGCTCAGTCCCAAGGCAAAGGCGTGGCTCGAGCCAAGTCCAACGCTTCGGAAAACCCCGTACCCGAGGCCCTGTTGAAGAGACATGCCCTGAGCAAGTCAATCTCGGGCAGATCAGAAGCGACATCGCCTTCCGCCATTGAACACCGCAAATCTGTCAGCGAACGATCAAAGCTCGTAACCAAGGATGAGCCGAGCGAGTCCATCCTCTCGCTTCGGTCCCCGTCAATCAAGTCCCCGACGAATAAATCACCTGGTGTTCAGTCTCCGACAGAGCCGAGGCCTACGACGCCAACTCTTCAGAAAGAGACCAACGCTTCTGTCCGGCTCCAAGGACGTGCCGCTGCTGGTGGCTTGGCTGGTCGGTTCAACCCTGCGCTTGCAGGAATCCTAGCTCGTGGCCCTCCCCCTATGGCTTCTACCGGAGGACGTGAGGCCGAAAAGTCGGAGGAAACCGGCGGTGCAACCACCGAGCCCACGGCCCCGGGACCACAACTGACGCACATGACTAAGGGCCGTGCTCGTGGCCCGAAGAGAAAGGCCCCGTCGTCCAAGGGCCTATCTACCGCCGTTCGCGCCCCAGAGCTGGCAAACGAGCCCAAGCCTAGCTTAGCACTGGCCTCATCTGCGAAGGAAGAGCGATCTGTTGTCGCCGAGGAACCCAAGAAGAGCCCCCAGCAGGAAGCTCCGACGTCCATCCAGGCCCAGGTAGCTGCCCAGGCAGCTGCCAAAAACAGGCCAGCGCCTCTCAAGTCCTTTGGAAAACCTGCTGAGGCTCCGGTCGAGAAACCTGTTTTTCCCGCCAAGGAAGAAGAGCCCGTTCCAAAGCGCAGATCTCGGTCTCCTACAATGAAGCTCCAATCCTCTCCGATAAAGCAACTTGAGGAGAAGCCCAGCGAGCCCGCTTCTCAGCCCAGTTCACCCAAAAAGCTGGACATGAAGAGAGTGTCCATGTTCTTTGAAGAAAAGAACCAAGAGACACCTAAGCCGGAGAGCCCCAGCAGGGAGAGCTTGAAGATGGAAAGCCCGAAGAGAGAGGAGCCAAAGGCGGATAGCCCGAAGACTGAGGAACCTAAGATGGAGAGCCCGACGAGGGACGAGGAGCTCGAGGGAAAAAGCTCATCTACAATGCCCAGCATCAAGCCTAAGCCGGTTTTCGAGAAGTCTTTCAGTCCCCCACCACAGAAGACTGAGGAAGTCTTTCCTGTCAAGACTTTCGGGCGCCCCTTGCCGGAACCGACTCCAAGCCCTGCAAAGAAGTCGTTCTCTGATAGCGCGGATGAATCTTCCTCTCCTGCCAGGACCTTTGGACGACCTTTGCCCGAGCCTACACTCAGGTCGCCTCTTCGGTCTCCTGTACGATCGCCCTCCAATGATCAAGCGGACAGCCCACATGTGGCGCCTCTCAGAACCTTCGGACGGCCGTTGTCAAGACCCAGCTCACCTCAGAAGTCGAACGACAAGGTCGATAGCGAGCCGGTGGTATCCGTCAGGAATGCCGCGGCGATGTTTGGTGGCTCAGTCGTCCAGTCACCACCTCTCGAGATACGGTCGCGATTCGACACCCCTGCGTCCCCGGTCCAAAGGTCCAGCACCCCCCCTTTCAGGGGTTCTACCAGGCCTTTGCCAATCCCGCCAAAACCATCGTCCCCTACGCCGGTTGCTTCGCCCGTCCGATCCCCGACCAAGTCGAGCTCGGAAGTCTCGGCCTTGCTGGACGACTTCTTTGGCACACAGCGACCGCAAAGAGAATACCGTCTTGACACTGCCGAGGTGTTGATGAATAAGCCCCGTGTCCGCGATATCCAAAGCCAGGGCGCAAAACTCTTTCAGATCACGGGCGATGGCAAGAAAATCTCCGTCCCGGCGCATAATGAGCGCATCCTGTTTGAACGGGAAATGTATGTCTGCGCCAACGTCTTCACCAACGAGTCCGGCAGGAAGGAAACAGAAGTGTACTTCTGGGCCGGCGACGAAGTACCGGAAGCTACCATGGAAGATGCTGCCCTATTTATCAACCGTGAGGCTCGCTCTCTCGGCGGCAGAGTCGTCAAGATGCGCCAGGGCAGAGAATCGCCGGAGTTCATCATGGCGCTTGGCGGCATGATCATCACCCGCCGCGGCACCGGTGCCAAGTTCGACTCTTTGGCACCCAGCATGCTCTGCGGTCGCCGCATGCTCGGCCAGGTCGTGTTCGACGAGGTCAATTTCTCATCCACGAGTCTCTGCTCCGGGTTCCCATTTCTCATAACGCAGTCTGGAAAGTGCTATCTCTGGAAGGGCAAGGGTAGTGACGTAGACGAGCTGAGTTGCGCCCGTCTCATAGGTATGGACTTGAGCCTGATGGGCGAACTCCTGGAAATCGAGGACGGCAGCGAGCCGGACAGCTTCTGGGCCATCTTCAATGACGGTACGAAGCCGCATTCCGCCGATCACTGGCGGTTGAAGTCCAATTACGATAAGTATTGCCAAAGACTGTTCCGCTCGGACGCGTCTGCGGCTCAACAGGTGAGACGTTCCGTACTAATCGACCGTCTATGAATCGATCATGACTGACATCAACCGCAGGTCTACGAAATCAGCCCTTTCACTCAAGCCGACCTGGATCCCTCGGGAATTTACGTACTGGATGCATTCTTTGAGATGTACATAATTGTCGGCAGAACGGCGCAGAGCCAGTACGGTTCCTTCCGCAACGCCCTGGATTTTGCACAGGAGTATGCCATTCTGGCCAGTGGTATGGAAGACCGCCCCTTCATCCCTATCTCGACAGTGGTGTTGGAGGGCATCCCGAAGGACCTAAAAAGCGTGTTCCGGAAGTGGCGGGATGAGGCCAGCCCGACCATCATGCCTCAGAAGACGTCCGGGCTGAAGCGCGGCAGGAGTCTGCGCGTCGTTCCCCTCACCCATGCACTGCAGGCGATGAGTGAATGAAACATCGGTTCTCTAAGGAGAACAAACTCAAGATACGGGGAGGGCTGACGGGGCAGCGCATGAAGTTTTCGAAAGCTAGCAGGCAATGAAGGACAGCGCATGGGGCGTGCTTATTTTCTATTGCCAAATACCCGAATGTTTGGAGGGAGAGCAAGCAGCACGTGCGTACAGAGTTGGAAGATGGAAGAGTATTTGTACATGATTGTTGTCGCATTTGCAACTGGTTCAGGGAAGAGACAAGGATGGAGGCGGTTGGCGACGGGCGTTTAGTTTTTTTAGGCCACTCCCACCGGTTCAGGCTGCTTGCTTGGGGCATCATTCATCGTCCATGATGGCCATTGTTGGGCCGGCATCGTGGATGGGGACAATACTGAACGCATTTGAAACACACAGACTCGGGCTGCTAGTGAGTGAGCGAGCGGGTGGGTGACCCGACCCTCTCGATGATGTAAAGACATTGTTGACTTGCGCGAGTCCGTCCATCCTTCGCGACCATTTCAGCTCCGCTTTCCAACCCAGACCTCGCGGTTGCCACCATACCAGCCGGGCACAACAGCACAACGAATGGGGACACAGGGACATGGTCGGGAACACACTTGATCACTTCAGCGTCAAACACTTGATACACATATACCAACGGTAACGAAGAGACCCCCCCTCATCCTCCGCAACGAACCCGATCAACGCCGATAGCAATGTACGTGGACCGACGCCGATCAGCACCCTCCCCAGGGAACAATTTCAAAAGTCCGGCTTGCATAGCGCAGTGAAACCCCACTTCTAGTGCCTATGTTTCTCCTCCCTTGTCTCTTCCTCTGTGTGTGTGTGTATGTGTGTTTATATGTTGAAATGTTGATGACTTGGGTATATTGAGTCTTTGCACAAACTCTTGGTCTGGGCAATCACCCTGTTTCTTCTTCTATTGCCCCATGCATATATACAATTCCCCTAAAAAAAAGGCGCCGCCGAAAACCGAGCATAGTACCTCATGACTCGTCCTCGGTGTCAGTGTTTGTCTCGCTTGTGTCATCCTCGACGTCGTCATCTGTGCCGCTCTCCTCGTCCGAGTCCTCCTCCGCTTTCCTGCGCGGCTTGGTTGCACCCGGTACGCTGCCGCCCTTAAGGGCTTGCATCTGTCCGGCTATCGAGTCTGTGGCGGTTGTTAGCATCTTGTATGCGGATGGGAGATTATGATAGAGTTGGGAGGAAGGGGCACAACATACCTTCGTCAGGCTCGCTGATGTCATCTTCGGCAACCATGGCCGCTGCCTTGTTCGCCTCCTCGACGACAAGGGTAACCTCCATCTTGGTATCGAAGCCGACGTAACTGTCACACACGACGTGCATAACAAATGTATAGTGACCAGCTTGTGGAGGAGCGGCGAACTGTGCCTTGAGGGTTTGCATATTGAAGGTGGGCTTGCCATCTTCGCCAAAGATGGGCTGATCGAACTGGGTGAAGGTGAAAGGGGGCACAGCCATCTTGCCCTGCTTGGAATCGGTCAAGAAGACATACCACTTGGGGGCATGGTCGCGGGCGAAGTAAGGGGCGTGGGCCAGGGGGGGCAGGACAGGTGTGTCGTCGACGGGGATGGGTTGGCCGTCGGGACCCTTCACGGTCTTCTTCTTGCGGCCGAGGTAAGCCTCGAGGTCGTCTTCAGGGGGGTCGATGTCTTCCAGGTCCAGCTCATTGATCTCGGGGGCGTTCTCGCTGCCAGGGGGGACGATGCGCCCCTTGACGACAAGGGTGACCAGGGAGGAGGGGATAATGAAGCGCTCGCCGGTGACCTTAAAAAAGGCCTTGGCGACACGGAGCTGGGGCAATTGGCGGGCGACACTGACGGCGGACTTGTACTGGTCCTCGGAGAGAAGCTTGTTGCGCACGACCATGTTCCTGCGGAGGTTGTCGGGCAAGTCCATGAACTGCTGGAGGGAAACGTGAACCTTTGAGTCACCTCCCTCGACCTGGCGGACGATGTCCTGGGTGAAGTGAGGCAGCTGCAGGAGCGGCGAGGCCTTGGGGGGCAGTGCCTGGATCAGGTGCTGGCTTGTGGAGTAGGCGGCGAGGATGGGACCGGTGTTTCCGTAGGCTTGGGCAATGGCAGAGAATGATCGGGTGAGGGCGTGGGCAATGGGGGCAACTTCGTACTTGGCGCTGTTGAGGGCCGTATCCTCGAGCTCGACGCGACCAAGGTAGGACCACAGCAGAGCCAGGGCCTTCCGGCGCACGCCGCTGTCGAGATCTTCGAGAGCTTGCCTGTCCTTCTGAGAGAGCCCAGCCTTCTCGGCATTGGCGAGCAGCTTCGACTCGAGCTTGGAAAGGCCGGACTCGGCCTTGTCGCCCTTGAGGACGGCGTCGAATTCCTTGCCACTGCTCAGAGCGGTGATGACACCGCCCTCGTCGACGTTGTCGTCGTAGGCACGGAAAAGGTTGTTGGCGCTCTCCATAAGCACGCCGTCCTTGGACATGCGCTGAGTACCGTACCACCACGAGCCGACCAGGTAAGGCAAGAGAACGCCGAGGAGCAGCGTGTAGGCGAGGACGACGTACTTGCCGTTGCCGTCGGAGATCATGAACTGAGGAAGGGCGATTCCAATACTGAAGCTCTGCTTCCCGTCAGGGTGGCCGTACTGAATGAAGTTGTTGCGGATCTCCTCGTCGGTGAGGGCCTGGTAGGCCTTTGAAATTTCGACATAAGCGTCGTTGAGGGACTCGATGGTCTCATTCTTAGCCGGGTCAGGCTTGACCTTGTCGGGGTGCAGTCTCCTCGAGAGCTGCTTGTAGACCTTCTTGATCGTTTTCTCGTCGGCGGACTAGAATTGGGCGTGTCAGCATTTGGGGGCGAAGCGAACATACGAGTCAAGGGTGGATAACATACATCAGAGATGCCGAGGATGTCGTAGGGGTTCCAGAGTTTCTGGATGACGGTCTTGGTGTGGATGATGAGGTAGATCATGCCGGCCATGACGGCGAGGCCGACGAGGACGGCAATGACGCGCACGATACGGCGCTGCTTCTTCTGGTGCGCCTTTCGCTGCTTGTCGATCAGGTCGACATGTTCGGGCTTGAAGTCGCTCTGGATGCGCGGGGCCTTGGCCTCGATATCCTTGGAGGGAAAGACGAGGGTGTAGCCGAGCGGCAGGGTGATGATGCTGCTGATGGCGAGGATGAAGAAGGGATAGAACTGCGCCTCGGCATCGTACGAGTAGTCGGAACTCATGTTGGCGACGTGGCGACGAGCCCGCGAGCTCCGAGAACGGTACGAATGATGGTAAAGGCGGCCTTTGGGGGAGGGAGGCTATGGGACGTCGTGGTCGAAGTCGAGGTTTCTCGAGGGGTTATGCGGTGTTGCGCGGCGCGCGGATCGGGACACGTCGCTCGCTCCGTTTTTGGCGCCCGTGAAACCCAAAAAAAAAAAAAAAAAGTGAAAGGGTGGTCGCAGCTGGCTTACTTAGTTAGACCTTGGGCTCAGGATTCACCTGCCGGGAACCAAAAGGAAAAGAAACCCAGAGCAGGAATCGGAATAAACAGAAGTAAAGAACCTTGATAAAAGTCTGTCTACTTGTTCTCTCTTGTCGGAGGGTGGAGGAAAATGGAGGGGGAGTAGAGGGAATTGGAGATGAAGTGTCCGCAAGAGCTCAGTCACCACTTTCTTTTGACAATCGTGGCCTCGAAATAAACTGGTGCTGTGGTCCTACTTGCGGTAGTAGTTGCAGGGGTCGCACCCTTAGCACCTACTAATCTTACATAGGTACCTAGGTACCTACTTTCCATGCCTACCTACCTAAGGTAGGTAGGTAGGTACTGTACGTACTCAGTCAGAGCGGTTCTTCTCGACGACCCACACTCGCCTCACAACCTTACAAACCTTGTCATACCTCCGAGGCTCCGACACGGCAAACAGATTATCTGTCCTTCGACTCCTTCCCCAACTTGGAGGTTCGGACCACCATCCAGAGCGCTTGTTAGGTACATACCTCTTCGAACCACCTAAGTTATCTCACCTGGTAAGTACTGAGATAGGGGCCTGGACACTGTGATCGTATAACGGCCGGTTGTTTGACGTGCAGTTGCATCGAACAGTGCGCCCGACTCGGATCTAACCGTGATCATCACATCCCCCGGAGCTATTGCTTCAGATCGCAGTCAAAGATGCTCTAATGAATCGCATGTCAAAACGCCAAGCTATGCTACAACCTGTAAAGGCCCAGTCCTCCATTTTTCCCTAGCGTATAAACCAACCTCCCTCTCTGCTTGATCAGCGACCCTAATCCATCTTTGGCCCGTTCCTGTACTGGCCCTCCTGGTCATCGTACTCCTCTTCGTCGTCAATGATGGCCTCCTCGTTCTCCTCGTTCTCCAGCAGCGTCTCCCCCTCAGCGTCCGTGGTCTCGTCATCGACATCCGTGTTGCCCGAGATGAGCAGGCTCCTAAGGTCATCCTCGCTGAGTATCGTCTCGATACTGCCCCTGCGGATCCACGGCCGCGTTTCGCGCCGCCCTTGCTCAATCAGCCTCTCCACTTTCAATCGGTTGCCTACGAACTTCAAGATCGGGTACCCGCGCTGTTGGCCCTCGTGGATCATGCGCGCCAACCGCGGCGGGTCCGGGTCTGAAAGGATGTGGTAGAAGTCCGAGGCCACCGTCTTGGGCCAGATGGTGACGGTGCCGCTGAACGTCTGCAGAAAGAGCTGCGACCAGTCCTGGCCAAGCGGCCGTGGAAGCAGCTCGGCATGCCGGATGAACTTAAGCCATTTCGTCATGTCCAGCTTGAGGTAATGTTCCACGGCGGACATGACATAGCCGCCGCGCCAGCCTTTGCCCTTGCGGTGCGTGACCGGATGGCCGACGGATCCGCGTGACGAAAAGAAGAAGAGGTTAATATGCGGGTTGACCTGGCTGACGATGGTGAAGTTGACGTTGAAGTGCAGGTTAAGTGCCTTGATCGGAATATCGGTCCGCAGGCTGCCGTCCTTCCACTTGTGCCCGAACGAGTAGGGCACCAGCGTGCCGTCGCGCTGCTTCATCATCAGCACGACGGGGTTGAGAATGCCGGGCACGGCGGCGGACGCGAGCACAGCCGACCAGATAACACAGTCCGGGCTGGTGAGGTAGTTGCACAAGATGGTGGGCGAGTGTGGATCGGCCGGCACGCACGACACGTTCAGGATACGGCCCGTCCGCTCGTATGCCTCTCGGAAGGTCATCGAGCCCCGCGTCCACCAGCTGCACTGCTTGGCCCAGTCGACCGAGTCGAACCGGGCCCCCGTCTTCCACCAGCGGGGGATCCACGTCCAAAAGGTCTCACGACACGCCGTGATACGGTGGGCGAGCGCTGGCACGAGCAGCTGCTTCAGCTCGTCGTTGGTGCGGGTCGCCACCAGGGCCGCAACCAGAGCACCGCCACTGGTACCGGTAATCACGTCTGGTAGGAGGTCTGCCTCGAGGAGAGCCTTGATGACTCCGAAGTGATAGTAGGCGAACGATGCCCCGCCAGACAGGCAGAGAGCCGTTCGTCCATAGTTTGCATGCATGCCCTTGAAAATGGATCGCTTCTCTTCCATTGACAACTGCTTCGTGTTGAGGATGAACCTGATGCTTCTCTCCACTGCAGGGCGTCAGTCAGTCGTCTCATATCCCGAGAAAAGAACCGACATACCTTCGTCAATAAAGTTCTGGACCAGGTTCTTGGTGCCGTAGTAGGTTTGACTGTACAGCCTAGGGTTCTCGACGCCCACAAAGTTGCTCTTCACGCAAGCCGAGAGCAAGGCATGAAGCTCCTCGACAGCAGGCTTGCTCTGGGTCATGTTCTGGCCCTCCTTGTCGGGGTCCTCGTTCTCATGCGCCTCGGCCCTTTGCCTGCACTTGCGCATCTGCTCCCAAACCCGCTTGACCGTTTTGGAGTCGTAGTATGCAAAGTCGTTCTCCTCCTTCCACCGCTGTCGGTCGAGATAGCTGTCCAGCTCCTTGGCGGCCACGACCCAGTCACGATAGTTGTTGGTTCGGCGCATGCTCCGGCGCAGTCTCTCGCGGGTACCGCGCCAGGTTACAAAGTGCTCGTATACCCAAATGTACAGCCGGGTGTAGAGATATGTCATGGCCAGGGCAGCAAGCCAGGCGCCGACGAAGAAAAGCATGGGCCATTTGAGCAGGGCGTAAAATATGCCCTCGCGGGTCTCGTCCTTTGTACGTGTCCCGAGGAGAGCCTCGGCAGCGCCCTTGGCCCTGTTCCTCCGCCTGCGGGACCCCCTCTTGACGATCCTCTGGTTGACAGGCGCCCAATCGTTCTGCGCCGTGATAAACATTTTGTGCTGGGTCGTCGACCCGTTGTGCGCTCCGCCGTTGCTGAAGAAGTGGTTCAGAGCCGGGCCGGGTGCCACAACGTCGCCGGCGGCGGCCGCCGCCGCTGCCGCAACGGCGTGCGGATCGTCCTTCTCATCCTCGTAGACGGAGCCTCGATTCGTGACGTCGAGCGAGCTACTGCTCCTCAAGCCGGGGGATCGCAACGATGTCGTTTCGTCCGGAGACTGCAGCGGGTCGGGGGCCTGGAGGGCCTGGATGAAGGCAGCGAGGTCAACGTCGTCAAGAAACTTTGTATCGAAGTCGGGCAGGCCCTCGGTGGTGAAGGTCTCGGGCGGGAAGCCGTAAACGTCTGTGTTGCTGCCGCTGCTTTGGGCAAACGAAACTCTGGGTTGGTGCTCAGCCATGTCTGCGGGCTGTGTCGTTTATCGGGTCTAAGCGCATGATACAGCAGTGGGCTAATAGGGTAGGGTGTCGTCAAGATGCGCGAGGGAGAGAAACGATGATGAGTTTACTGACAACGCCCCGGGGAGAAGCAATGGATGCTCGGTTGAGAAAGGGGAGTGTCAGTGGCGTAGGCGTGGACGTGGATGTGGTTGTGTAGGTATGTAAGTGCACGTCGCGTGAATAGTTAATTGCGTGGGTACCACCTGGGTCAGCGGCAGAGAATAGGTACGAATCAGTGTTTGCAGACGAACGGGTGATTACTTTGGGGGGGGCAGGCGTTCCGGTGTTTAGTTGTACAGCTGTTCGTTGGGGGGAGGCGAAGCTAAACGGTTGTTGGTATGTCATTTTTGTGCCGGAAACTTTGCTTAGGATGGCCGGCGTTCCTCCTCCTTCTCCTCCCGCCTCTCCCTCCTCCTCCCTGGGGAATGCAATGTGAGCCCGTGATGCTACGGGTCGGATGACGTCGGCAGTGGCTTTCATGTTGGATTTGGTTGGGCGAGGTAGCTAACAATTGCGCATTACTGGCCTCGCCAAATTGTCTCTGTCCAGCCGCAGGGAAGCAGTGGACCGTGGGGGCGTTTTCTTCAGTGGATGGAAGAGGCAGTCTAGCGCGGGCATTCACCTACCGGTATATAATACCTACCTAGGTACCTAGGTAAGGTGCTTACCTACCTAAGGTACCGTGCTTAGGGAGGTACCTAGGTAGGTAGCCCACAGTACAAAACTGTAGGTAGATCCCTATCTCAGTACGGATACGGACACGACACCAGGACCCCGGCAAGACATTCTCTTGGCTTACTTACCTTACCTACCTTACGTGAGGACGGTGAGGTAAGCAAAGGGGATAGGATGCTCCTCCCCCCCATCTACACGTGTACGTGTCTGATATACCTCCCCAGGCATTCGAAAGGTTAGCGTAGTACTTGCGAGCTCTGATTGGTTAATAAGCCCCGCAGGTACTACGCTAACCTTTCGAATGCCTGGGGAGGTATATGATGTTTTGGTTGCCAATGTGCCCGTACGGTCCGTACCCGCCACTCCGAAATTATCTGGAAACTTTTACCTAGCACTCCAGGTATCTTCCTTCCTACAGGTAGATCATTCGTGCGGTGGAACAAGGCCCCGCCCAGTTTCACTGTGCAGGCAGAGCGGCAGGAGTACCCCTAAATCCCGACAAAAAGACCAAATACACGTACAGTAGGTAGAAAAAGATAAAGATGGGTAGAGCGCAGTGGGCCCTATTTCCCAGTGATCAACGAGGCTGAGCGAGGAGAGAGAGAGAGAGAGACGAAGGAGTGATGAGAGGAAGGGGGGGTCGTCTTGGATTGTCTCGCCATCATCGAGACGTCAGCCGTCCTGGCGATGAGTCTGGGGCTGTGTGTGGCTTGGGGAACAGGCCAAAGGGCCAGCCACACTCCACCTAAGCTCGACACATCATCACGCACCCGACGGAGTACCCGCCTCGAAACCTAGACGGCTTTGAACACGGTGGCCTCGGTTACATCACCATCACGACCCCGCTAGGAATAACGTACGAGTGTCTGTGAGGCTCTGCAGGGACCGTCAAATTGGGTGGGCAATCCCGTCGCAAACCGTCACGAACCGTCTCGTTTCGTGATGCTAGAGAGATGGAGAGATCCCTTTGGTTGTTGACACACAAATGGCATGGTCGTGTATTGATGTCGACGCAACACTAACTAGACAAAGCAGAGGCTAACAATTGAAACGCGCGACTAATCAGATTCCCATTCCTCGAGCCCAGCGAAATATTCTAGCCTAACAAGCGTAACAACAGCTAGCTGCCTTGTCTGTTTTGGCTACCTGCATGATTGCACGACTGGCTGGCCGACCAACATGCCATTGGGGCCAACCTGAGGACCTTCCCCCCTCCCGTCGATCAACGCAGAGCCCAGTGGCAGCATTTCGTTCCATTAGGCATTTTGTTCCTCGTCCTCCCCATGTTATCTCAGCTTCGAATTGCCGACATCATGTCGCCCTCGAACACTTCGACCAGAGGGAGCGATCGTCGACGTGATACCATGATATCGTTCCCATGCCGACGCGTCTCGTTCGTGCCGTTCTCGCCAGTTGTCCGTGTTTGCTCCGCCCGCCTTGAACAACGCCAGGAAGCTCTAATCCGAGCCTTCGGCGCATGTTTAGACATACTGCGAGAGCCACCGGATAGCATCGCCGTAACCTATTCATCGATTTAGCCACTGCTTGTCGTTTCGCCGTGACACGCCGAGAACCACGTACCTTGTCTCAGAACAACCGAGCACATAAAGACCTCAATCGGCCGGATGCCCTCCAGAGGCACCTTGCCCTTGCCCGTCGTCTGGTACATGCCGAGCTGGTGGCGCAACTCCTCCTCGGAAATGGCGTCGGGGTGATCAATCTTGTTGCCAAGGATGACAAAGGGGACCTTGGCCAGCTCCTCCATTGACAGGAGGGCATCGAGCTCGGCCTTGGACTCGGCGAACCGCTCATGGTCCTTGGCGTCGACGAGGAAGACGATGCCGTTAACTTCGGGGAAGTAGTCCTTCCAGAGGCGGCGGGCCTGCTGGTGACCACCCAGGTCGAAGGTAGTGAAGCGCACATTGCCGATGGCCAGCTCCTCGGAAGCTACAGAGGGGGTCAGAAACTGTACACGTGCGCAAGGCTCGACGCCCGTGTTCGTCGTCAACGTCAAGGGATGTACTCACTAGGATGGAGGGTAGGCTGGAGAATAGCGACACGGTCGTTCTTTTGCAATCAGTCAGTTACAGTTCCCCGATATCATATCGCCATGCCAGAGCCTTCCCGCTAGGGCGCATCAAACGTCATGTCCGGCGGGCTCGAGGCATTGATGGAGTTGTGTGCAGGAGTCGGGGGGCATCATACCTTCAGCATGTGCAGCAGGGTCGTCTTGCCGGCATTGTCGAGGCCGAGAAAGAGGAGCTTAGCACGCTTGTTGAGCAAACCAAGGTTTGAAAGCACGCTGTAGACTATCGAGAGAACACCAGTCAGTCCATCGTCGTCTAACCAGGGATGGATGCTCGGCCACAAGGAGCGCAGATGATTGTCCAAGCTCTCGAAGAGAGTATCTACGCCGGGGTGAGAGCGGATGGAGGGAAACCATAGACGTACACAAATCAATAAGCCACATCTTGACGACGGAAGTGCAAGATTATTGTCTGAATCGTGAGGGTGGTGTGTGGATGGGCGGTGGACGCGTAATAGGTAGTTGGTTGAAGTGGACCGGACTTTTGCTCACAGGAGACGAAGCGTACGGATACAAGGTGTGGTAACAGATGGGTCGTAACTGGACAGGACGGGGGGGTGCGTGGCTGCGCTGCGGTGCTGTGCTGTGCTGTGCTGTGCTGTGCTGGGGTGGTATTCCTGCTGTGGTGTGTTGCCTTAATAATTGGGCCGCAAACTTGTCGGCGATAACTCCCTTCCTCTCTACTCTATCGGACTTGAATGTGTGTCGGTGCGTCAGGGCGAACCTTACCTCGGTCCCTTTCTGGACTGGACTCGCTAGAAATCTCAGGTGTCAGTATCAGGTGAGAATGAAACGATGCGTTGTAGTCTTCAGCGTTCATGTTGCTCTGGGTTTCGACCGGCCTGCCTGCTTTTGTAGTCCAACTGGAAAGAACACATTGCATCAAGATCATCTTTGCCTCTCTCTTGCGCCACGTGAGGAAGGCTTTGGGTCGAATCCGACCCATGGTGTCGTGATCCAGAGGTGCATTAAACTCAATATCAGCCACAGAAGGCTACATCCTCTTCGCTCGGCCGATCAAACCGGAGAACACATCAATCACACTTGGCTCGGCTCGGCTCGCCAGAAGTGTTCTCAACATCTCAAGCGCTCACGGGGCGAAAAGGACAGTTGAAGCTATTGGAGATCTGCGATATCTCGCAGGAATGCAGTTGATCAGGCTCCCTAATGCTATGTGTTCACTCAACAACCATGCAAGCCCTCGTACACGCTATTCCAGGGGTATTCGTGCTCCAGCCCAGGCGCCGTTGGACTCCCAAAACAAACAAAATCGGTAAAATAGAAGATGAAGCGAAGAAACAGGTGCGAAGCCCTCGGCCGTCGACCGATGCTCCGGTGTGTAGAAAGAAGATATGTGCAGTCAGAAAAGACGTCAAAGTAGTATCGTATATGTCATGAACCCCACCTTGCCATGCACCTTTCCATGCAAAACGCCATGCGGAAGTCTCTTGTGTCCCGCTGTAACATGCAAATCAAAACTCCACCCAAAAATGTGATGTAAAACTGTCTTCTAGACGGAGAGGACATAATTGCCCTGGTCGATCTTGCCAGCCATGAGCAAGCCCAGCTCTCGCATGCGCTCACATCCAAGGCCGCGCTGTGGCTTGCGCTCAGGGACTTGGCCCTTGCGAGCGCGGTTGCAATACTTTTGATAAAACTTTTCTTTGCGACGCTGTCGCTTCCGCTCGAGGCCCTTGACAATGTCAATGGCGCCACGAATGTGAATGTCGTTGGCTGGAGCCTTGACGCGACGGCCCTTGGCCATGTGGGGGAACATCGAAGGAGGGCGAGGAAGGGACTTGGTAACAGTGAGCCCGGGGCGGGATGCCAAGGTCTTGAAGGCGATGGCGCCGTGACCGTTGCGAGGGGACGCAGGAGGAGAACGAAGCATCTGCGGCGCGGGCGACCTCAGGCGATGTGGCGAAAGTCCATCAAAGAGGCGACGAGGGGAACGGCCGCGAGCCTTTGGGGCAGGGGAGGCACGACGCTTCAGGGGGGGAGGCGAGTGGAAGCGTTTGGGAGAGGTGTGCTCTGTCTTCTTGCGGCGTCGGCTTCTGTCATTTGCATGGTGCAGGTCTTCCATCTTTCCGTGAAAGAACATCTCGTCGTCACTGCTGTGGTGAACAGGGTTGTAAATCTCCTCTTCGCCCTCGTCCTCAGGGTCGGATGCCGGGAAGCTAGGGTCGATGTCCTGTGGGATGAGCTGGAGCTTCTCGCGCCTGCGAGCCGCCAAGCAAGACATGTAAGCGTCCTCCATGGGGCGGTCCTCGTCAAGGGTGCCGCAGACGAAATCGGTGCTGTCGGGGAGCTCAGGAGTGCCGGGACGGATCTTGATGCGGTGAGCCCGGCCACGTCGTGCGCGGAGGCTGGTCCGGGAGGCAATAGAGGAGTCCGAAAGCAGCTCAGGAACGGAGGGACGTCGAGCAATGGGAGTGTTGTCAATATTCTGCACGGTGGAGCGGCCCGGGGTCCACAAGCGAAGATCCTCGTCTTCATCGTCCTCCTCGTCGGAGTCGGCGAAACCGGTCTCTTCGTCGGTCTTGTAACCGTCAGAGTTGTCATCCTCGTCAGAGGCCTCGTCCTCGTCGTCTTCCTGGTCCTCATCCTCGTCCTCATCCTCAACTTCGTCGCCATCTTCCAGGTTGTCGAGATCGTCATCGTCGTCGAGAGCGGTCGCCATCTCTTCCTCCTCCTGCTCGGCTTCCTCTTCTACCTCCGTCGCCAACTTGCGAATGGCGTTCTCCTTCCGCAGGGTGTCGTCGATGGTGATGCGGTGACCCTGAGAGGAAAAGGCCTGGCGAATCCAGTCATCCTCGCGGGGGATATCGCTGGCGAACTCATGGAAGTGAGAACCCTCGTTGTTCAAGTCATTGACATTGGCGGTGATGTACTTCTTGGTGATGGGAGACTTCGCCTCCACATTGAAGCGGGGAGGGGCAAGCGATGGCCTGGGGGAGCGCGAGCGGCTAGCAGAAGAGCGGGGCTTGCGGGCAGTCAACGGAGAGGACTGTTTGGCCAGGGCGGGCGGCTGAAGGCGAGCAGCGGCCATCTCCATGCGCTGGGGTGGCGTGTTCTGCGTGGAAGCAGGGCGTTGAGGAACAGGGCATGCGAACTTGATGCAAGGCTTGCGCTGAGTCTCCTGGGCAGAAGGGGCCTTGACCATGGGCTGGGCCTGAATGGGCTCGACAGGCTTGGGCTTCGCAGCACAAGCAAATTGAATACAGCGCTTCTTGGGGGCATCCTTGGCAGGCTCGTCGTTGAGGTTCAGAAAACGCATCTCGGGGAGAGGGGGACTAGGAGTATTGGCGCGGGAGGGGCTGGTCAAGCCGGTGTCGCTTGTCAGGTCGGCGGTGGAGGCCAAGCTGATGTTGCTAGCCATGGAGCGTCGGCGAGCAAAGAAGGACATACCCGGGCGGACCTCGGGCTCCTCATCTTCGGAAGGGCTGTGAAGAGCCTTGGTCAGGAGGGAGGTGTTGTGGTCGAGGATAGTGCGGCGGATTGGGTTCCTCTTGAACATGCTGGCCATGGGAGAGATGGGCAGTTGCACATCCGGAGGCTCGTCGACATCGGCGGGTTCGTCTTCTACCGTGGAGGGCATATTGGCGCAATGTGTCGACCAGGCGAGGACGTTTGACGTCGCAGCGTTGTGTGGTGTGTGGTGCGTCATGGTGGAGATGTGACGATGTCGGCAGAGAGAAGCAGCAGGGGTTATATCGGGATCTCGGCTCGCGAATGAGTGGCGAAAGTTTGGAAAATTCCAGGCCAAGTCGTTCAACGATGCTTCGAGCAGGCGCAACTGGTCGAAGCTCGACCTCGTGAGGACCGAGGGATACTGGTGGAGGTTGATGCGTGTCTTTGTGGCGGGTGTAAGGCTGCCTGCGGCAAGCGGCTCTTGTTGTAGTAGTGGTTATTGGTTTATGTTGTTGTGTGAGTTGTATGCAGAGAGGGTGTCCTCCAAGCGGACATGCAGCTGAAGATCGTCTCGAAAGACGATTGCTGCAGACCAAATCGTGTCCCTAGGGACCGTGAGGCTATAAGAACAGAACCGACATGATTGAAAAAAGCAGCAAGTGGTGGTGGTGGTGGTGGTGGTGTTGTTGTTTTTGGAGGCTGGGAGGGTAGATGGGGGAGATTATAGGATGACCGGGCGCTGGCTCAACGTGAGGCGCGGTAGCGTGGTGATTCAGGGTCCTGGGGGTACAAAAATAACTGGAATCGAGAATGCAGATCCTTGGCGGAAAGGGCGAGCGCGGGTGAGAGTGCGGCGGTTTCCGTGAGCAGCTTGGCTCTCTCACAGGCACACAAGGATTGATGTGTGTTGGGCGAACAGATGACGTCGGGCCTAGTGTGGCGCAGGGCGAATGGCGAAAACAAGCAGACAGAACGGATGTAAGAGAGGGAGGAAAGATGAGAGGAGGAGCAAGGAGAGAGAGGAAGGGCGCTGGGATAGATGGTCGGACACAGAGAGAACTTAACAGGTTCCGTGTTATTCTTGGCGGGTTCGAGGATGGAGGTGGGATGAAAAATTCAGGATTTTCAGAGGCTGAGGGCTTGGGCCGTCCGTCTGCTTTTGATTTCAGGGCCAGAAGGGAGCAGAATGGATGAAGTACTCGACCATGTGCCGGGGAGACCTGACAGGTAGTTCGAGGCGACAACCTGGGAAGAAAGGCAACCAGAAAGGTGGGAGTGAGTGGGCGTGTGAGAAGATGGATGGATGGATGAGGGAGGGAGGGGCCTGGGGGGGGAGTGTGAGGGAGTGCAGGGGAGTGGCGACGACGACGACGGACAGAGGCCGCGACAAGTGGAGGTCAGTTGGCCAGTTTTTTCCAAGGGAAAATCCGCTTACCGCCTCGCTGGTGCTGGTGCCGGTGCTGGTGCTGCCGTTGCGGCGGGAGGTGTGCGGTTGAGCGGGTGGGTGTACTGGGTACCAATGTATCCGTAGGGGCGTGTGAATAGGGAAGGCTCTGTAGCGCGTGTGTGAGACTGTGAATTGATTGTGAGAGGTGTGTGGTGAGAGAGGGGAGCAGCGCTACTGTTTGCTGGCGGGCGGGCGGCCAAAATATGTGGTGCAGGCTCCAGTCATTCAGGCTCAGGCAACGACAGGCCAAGCAGACGAGAGTCTGACTGAGAGGTGAGTGATTGACTACTGGCGTGATGGAGAGAGAAAAAGAGAGAAAGGACTTGATTGCGCATCCGCGTTGTCCTCGTTGGTCAGGTGGTAGAGGTGTGTCTGGCATAAGGTGTTTTTGGACCGCAGTCGTTGTTTCTGCAAGACGACAGGAAGGCCCTTTGAGCGTCTGTCTGTCTGAGGCAGTGGCACTGTGGCACAGCAAAAGTAAAATACACCAAAAAAAGGAGGCAGATTGCGAGCCAAGACCAAGGTGAACAGAGTCCAAGCTGATCAACCCGATCTTGAGCCAAACGATGGAGAGCAGCGAGCGACATGAGAGAGATGGAATTGAGATTTTGCTTGGCGAGGTCACAGTATTAGAGTATTTGAATGTCTTGGCAAGCAAGCGCTTTGTAGGCTGTGAACTGCGGATCGCAGATCACGGATCAGGCCAGAGAGCAAAGCAGAAAAGTATGTACTGTACGGATAGTAGGCCGGAAAGCAAGACGTGGGGGATTGCATTATGCGCGCTGGGTTTGATTACATTGTGACTTTTTTCCCTCATCCCTCTTTTCCTGCACTTTGTTTTCATCTCGACTGCTCTTTTGTTCACTCTGTTTCTCTTTCTAACTACCTAGACCAGCTAGACGCGGCCTGGAACTTGTGGTCTAGACCCTTATCGCGTCGATCTCGTCAGTTCCAGGGAGTAATGTTTATTTTCTTGCTGCTTGCAAAACTCGGTTGTCTCTTGTTATGGAAAAAAAACTAAAAAAAAATTGCGTTCCTTGGACTGTCCGTATCGTTCTCCCGTTTGGCTCCGAGGCCGCGCGTGGCACGGCTTCAGATCGGGGGATGAAACTCGGTGTCAACTTGCCAAAAGCTGTCAATAAGCAGGGTGGAGCTCCCCGATACCTAGGTATGGCAGGACCCTTCAACACAACACCCCCCCCCCGGCCGGCCATCAAAAAGACTGCATGTTCTTTCTGCTGTGGAATCCAAAAAGGAAGAATCGGGATTGGGGCGGGCCTTTCGACCAGAAGGAAAACGCCTAGCATCATCAGGGGTGTGTCTACCTGTACACAGTGTGTACGTTGCAGTAAAGCTGCTGGAAATGGCAGGAAACACTTAGGGGCGCACGGCCAAGAGCTAACCCCAAATGCCCCAAAGTAGCCACCGGAGGGTTGCGGGAATCTGCGGCACTTTTTCGCCTTTGGTCGGGTACCGCGCCAAGGAACTCAAGCTTCGAGCCGAAAACGGACCTAGCTGGGGGGGGGGGGGGGGCACGGGGGGCAACCTCGGACGAAGACCTCCAACACTCATCACTGTATGCTAGCTCCTCCTTTTGGCTCCTATTGGCTTCAAGTTCTGAGATGTTGAACGACGGTCCTACCTGTACACCTGACCAGGGCCTGAAAGGGTACAGGTACGTATCCGGTAGGTCTTGACTCCCATCCCAGCCTTCGCCGAGTGCCCTGCCCCTGCCCATCGAATTCAATCGACAATCATGAACAGGCGTGGCACGGCGTGGCATCCTCGTAGGTATGGCATGGCTGGCTTTCGCACGCCGCTGCAAATGCTCCGCGGGTAGGTGGGTTGGCCATTGGCAATTGCTGGCCTTGCTAGTGGTTGAATCTACGTAAAGGGACCGCCTGCATCTCATCTCTCCACTCGTCGCCCTGTCTCGCTTGCGGTCAGCACCTGTGGATAGGTATCCGTAAGTACGAATAGGTATTGAGGCAATAGACCTTGACCCCACGAGTGCCCCGTGCTCCGTGCTCCGTGCTCCAGAGCTCGACTAGGTAGGTGCCTCCCTATCTAGGTATCTGGGTATTGCTCCCTACCGCTGTCTATATAGCTCGGTAAACATGCGGTTTACTGTACAGGTAAGATACGGATACTTAGGTACCTCACTCAGGCCACACTGGCAGCCTGGGTGTACTGCTCCGCTAAGCTACCTACCTACAGTACCTAGGTAGGCAGGTAGGGGCCGAGGACGAAATGGACGGATCCCGCGCGCCATCCATTTCCATGTTCCGAATCGCTCCTCTGCGACTCCACAACAGCGCAACAAGCACCGCTGCTGCGTATGTAAGTCTTACCCATCCGTACCCTCCCTTGCCTTAGCTCATCTCGTCCAAAGTGACATGCGTCCGCCCTACTAACTTCGTATGACGGGCAGGTCACCGCTGATTCACCGCGGAACATTTCTTACCTCGTTCTCCCCAATTCTGATCGGCCAGGCCCCTCTTGCAATCTCGACAAACAAACCACCGCTGACACCACTCACTACGGAAGAGAAAAAAAACACTGCGCTCAAGTCGCGGGCTCCATCTTCCATCATCACCCGTCACCCATCGTCCCCCCACCCTCCATCCCCCTTCAACTGGCTCTCTGTACGAATAGCATCGGCAGCATTAGCAGCATTGCTGCATGCACCCGCACCTACACCTGCACATGTCCTCGTGAAGGCGCCGTCGATTTTCCTTGGCCGCCCGGTTCCCACCCGTCTCGTCTCATCTCGACCTGTCTCGTCGTTTCCTGAAAGGAAAATCCCACGCTCCTCCAGCCGGCAACTCAGTCAAAGCTCTGACATTCCCCATTGACACATCCCTCTCTCGCTCTCTCATGCCCTGACTTGTCCTGCCCTGCCCTGCCCTGTCCTGTGGGTGTGGGTGTGGTGGGTGAGAGTGTGGGTGTGGGTATGGCTATGGATGTGGATTTGGATTTGGACGGTCAAGTGGCTCTGATCCAAACATGGCTTTCCAATTGGCAATATGACCATCTGCGCCCCCTCTCTCCAGCTTCCTTCCTCTCACTCCCCGCTCTGCTTCTACAGTAGGTACACTATTCAGAGAAACCCCGCTGTGTCAATAGTATCGACAACCGGTTCTTACCGAGGGATAGCAGCGGCAATATGGGCAATATGGGCAATATCTCATCCAACACTCTGGGCCTTGACTCGACATCCACCCCGTGAGTTACCCTGTAGGCCCGCAGGAGCCACACGCTTGACCTTGCGTCGAAGCCATTGATCAAAGTGAGACATTTTCCATCGTCGACGCCGACGACAAGCCATCCTCGTCTTTGAACCTCTTGCACCACGTCAATTGCAAGTTGCACTTTTCAGGCACAGCCGTTCTGACGGTTCTGCCGCCCATCGATCAACTAACCCCCCCTTTTGTCTCGGCTGCCCACTGGTTCCCGTACTCAGAGCATCTCTTGAGGGATACCCTCCCCAACAGATCATCGGGAGAACGCACTTGAGCTTTCGCTTCAACAATGGTCCATGTTCTCAGGCAGCCCCCCCAACCACATCAGACGGAATCCTGGGGACTCGTCGTTTAACTGCCACCAGTTCCGCGCAGCCCAAGCAGCTCAGCCCGCTTGAGTCTTTATGTGCAAACGAGCAAAATCCGACTTAGTATCGGCATTAGCCAGTCTCCCAGTTCACATGGAAAGGACCAAAACTAAGCCTGCCCGTTGCTGTCGTTACGTGTGTAGCAGCTAGAGTAGTACCGATCCATCGGCATCAAAGATGTGAGAGGCTAGTCGTCCCTACGTCCGGCCCAAAACTTCAAACAAAACACGCCATCGACATCGCTCGGCAGCTAGCGCTCTCGAACTTTCCCGCCTTCACGGTGCTGATCCTCCCCCCTCCACCCACATGCAGAGTCCTTGTTGACTTGTGACTGTGTATCCGTATCTAGGACCATATTTTGCAGAAGAGCTCCTGACTCCTGAACCTGCAAGCCCGACGCCCAGAATAAGCTTCAGCGCGACAGCCCTCATCCTGGCCCATTACTCCGTGGCACCGCGGTGATGCCAAGCCTCGGGTCAATGGAAGCGCATCCATCCATGAGCGACGAGAGCAACAGGGCTGTGACGTGAATTATATCATAAGCCGAGCGGCCGTTTTGCGCTTCTATAATGCCGCTGCTTCCTGTAGGATGTACCTGTAGGTCTGTACGCCGTGGCCGACGAGCCGCCGGCATGAAGCAGCAGCAGCAGCAGCAGCCTTGAATGCGGCAAAGTCTGACATTCAAGCTCAAGCTCAAGCTCAGACTCGGCCTCAGCCTTGGAGCGGGTGGTGGGCATGTAGCATGACGCCAGCCAGCATCTGCGACGGTCTGTTTGTCGGCCGCTGTTTTCTTGGCATTCGGGCGAGAGCTTGGGAAAGGGAATTGCAACGAGAGTGAGATGGAACCCGAAGACGGGCGGATGCGGGTGTGCGTGCGCGGGCATCGCGACAATCGCCCGTCCGCCCTAGGCCGATTCCGGCCGCCAGCTTGTGCTTGGGGTTTCGGGCGCCAGAGGCGACGCAGAGACGCCTGGGGAGTCGGGGGCCCAGGCGAAGAGGGTCCCTCTGCCTCGCTTTTTCCTATCTAGCTCGGACGCTCGCCAAGAGATCCAACGGTCTCCGAGGGACTCTTTCGTCCTCGCGCGACACGGCGTGACGGCTTCTTCGCACAAAGCCGCGGCCTTTCGAAACACACGACAAAGGAATCCTGCAAATGGTGAGGCTCGGTTTTTCTGAGACCTGCCTGAAAACGAATACCTAGCAACATGAGATGCCCAGTTGTTCATTAGGTATATCCAGATTTTGACCTGTTTGCGGCGTCCCGGCGGGCTGCCCCCGTCTTGGTCTTGGTATTGGCTGTCTAGGGCCGAGCGAGCCTGTCAATGCCGGGCCGGCAGCTACCAACCTACCTAGGCGCGTGCTAGCCAGCCAGCAGCAGGTGCCCCCGTCCGGCACATGCTTCCGTTGCTGGCCCTTCTTGGTCTTGAGTCCTTCGGTCTCTCGGTCTCTCGGTCTCTCCATCCCCACATCCAATCCCCCTTGCCAGTCCTCTACTATGTAATAATTACTCTCCTAGGCTCTCTCCCCTTTACACTACGTGTGGTCATGTGCGCCCGCCGGTCGACGGGTTAATGTGGGTGCGCAACCGGGCGACTCAGCGGGCGTTGGACCCTAGCAGATGCCATCAACATTGGGGGTCATTTCATGGCATTTACGACACCTCCTGCTCATTTCCACCTCGCCGGGTGTGGCCTTGTCCCAAGATTATGAATTATGGGCAAAGGTTGCCGATGTCATGACAATTCTCAGGGGAACTTTGGGCCCAACCTTGCGCCGTCTGTTTGT
>PJEX01000030.1:175329-187486 GCA_005350895.1 Colletotrichum tanaceti
CTCCCTCTCTCTCTCTCTCTCCCTCTCTCTCTCTCCCTCTCTCTCTCTCCCCTTCTCTCTGCGTCTGCCCAACACCCATGCCCGTCCAACACCGCGTCGGATGTCCCGCCTGCCTAGGTACCTCCTCACCTTCACTCATGCGAGCTGTCGAAGAGAGATAGGCTGGCAGGCAGGCCAACACAGCAAACCCCGCGCCTCGCATCTCTAGGTATGATCGACGACCCCCTGCTAGCCAACCCGCGGGTTCCATTTGGAAACGGGCGGAGCATTAGTTTCTGGTGTGATGAAGGCCCTGGATAATACCCCGCATTCTGAGGTGATGGATGGGGGCAAGGATTCCGGCGCCGCCAACCTGCTTCATCTGCTCGCTCTTGTTGCGGCTGCACCTGCAGCTCGTTGTTCCGCCTTAACTCTCTCGAATCTCCATGCGGCAGCGGCGCGTAGCGTTGGTAATTCGTCGCGGTGCAACGACTGGTCAGCCAGCAGGTCGTCATAACGCTGCAGACGAGACACGCAGAAGACGACGAAGATGATCGACAGGTTCAACCACCGACTTTTCCCACCTAGGTTTGCGTCTTGTCTTGTCTACACCCTCAGGAACCGAGAATTCCCAAGCATCCACCACTCCCGGGTTCCCTAATGTTACTACTCATGCCGCGACATCCCATAGACTAGACTGGTTGCAAAGTGGCAACCAGCAGTGCGCTCCGATTGCCGCCGTGCCTTGGGTAGCTGGACCTACTACTAGTGTAGTGCTGTTGCTCTCTGATACCTCCCATGCCGTCGCCGTCAACAGGCTTTCAAGCTCCTCGTCGGTCCGAAGGTTGGTCCAAGTAAGTACAGGTACTGTACAGTAGGACGCCAACTGGCCGGTGAACCCAGGATCGTCGTTGACACATGGTGAATAAACAAATTCGCGACGGGCTCCCTGGGCAGCGGGTGGTCGAGGAGTATACAATGGGAAATGAGCAGACGGAGCCATGGAATGCCACCCTCACACTCTACCGAGTACGTCTCCGACAGGTTGGAAGCAAAGGCTACCTACCAAGTACTCTTTACCCCCATCCCCTGCGCACAAAGAACAACTGCCCGAGTAAGAGGAGGGTGTAAGGGACGCCGTCTCGGGAGGCCGCTTTGGGAAAGTCACGAGTCTCGTTTTAGTGCGGACTCGGAAGATGGATGGAAAGTCTGGCTATTGCTGCACCAGTGAGCATCCAGCCATCCAGTTTCTCGGATACCGCTCCGGCGAACAAAGGTTGGCCGCTGTTTTCGCGTTTGACTTCTCCTTGGCTTTCTTTTTTTGGCTTTGCGCTTGGAGAGGATGGCCGGAGAAAACTAACTTCCAGGTTTTGCCTTTTTTTTTTTTTCCTCTCCAAATTCAGGGTCTCAATTTTACCTTCACGGGGGATGTCACGAGGGAACGCTCGGGGGGTTTTCGCGAAAGAAGTCGGGCGTTTGGTGTTCGTGGCGGGCAGCATGCTGAGTGTGAGCGCCCGTATGTGTAATGCTTTCTCTCGCGACTTCTCACGCTTAGTGATGTTTCCCCCATCACTCTCACCCCTTTTGCTCGCGCTCCTTTGCATCAGCATCATCTATCTACCTTGGGGCGCCAGTAGTAGACATAGCACAACGTCAACGCCGCGAGGCGGTGTCCCTCGCCAAGGAGTCTCAGAACAGAAGAGATATCCCGTCGCCGGAAAGCTTGTCGCGCAGGAAGCGGCACAAGACGGGACACATGCCTTGCGCGATCAAAGTCATGGCCCCTGGGACCCTGGTGCCTGTTCTCCTTCCCCCTCCCTCTCCCCTCCTCTTCCCTCTGCTGCCTCGCCTTCGTCCGGTGTCCGTCGTCACTGGTCTCGGTTCCTTCCAGAACGTCCAAGGAAGAACAACCTTGTTTGACGGCGGTGAGACGACGAGCAGCCGTGAGCCTCCCCTCCATCACCCCTTCCCTGTCTTCGCCTTCTCCATCCGTCGTCGCTAGCCGGGTGCCGAGCTGCAAGCAAGTGGTGTCGCGAGTCACGGACCGTGAGCGTGACCGCATCCTCTGGCGTTTCAAGGACTGCGGATCTTTTCTCCCTCGGGGGGGATCTCTCTCTCTCTCTCTCTCTCTTTCTCTCGGGGTGCCTTTCCGGGGGATGCGGCGGTACCGCTGTCGCCGTTATGCTCGCCTCGTTCGCCTCTCTTCCTCCCGCTCCGGAGGCTTCCCATGTCCATTCGTCTAGTCATCAATCTGGCAGGTTCGCTGTTCCATTTGCAGACTCTGGGGGTGGCTAGTTGGGGGTTTGGTGGGTTTGTTGATCGCCGCAGCTAACTTTTTTTTCTCCTCGGGGAAACTTGGAGACAAGCCCATATGTACGTTGTAACTTGTAAGTGCAGGTTGGTAGATCCGTGCCTGGGCAGTTGTTGTTTTCCTCCCCCGGTATGGGATGTCGGGATTAGCGATCGCTTTCTCTCTCTCTCTCTCTCTCTCTCTCTCTCTCTCTCTCTGTGATACCTCGGTGGACGGGACCAGCAACGTGGAAAGTCCAAAGGTGATTGTCAGTTACAAGTGCCGGTGATCTTCGGTCACGCGCAGCCATGAGTGGCCGTGAGTGGCAGTGGCCAAGAAGTTTGCCATGCAGAGCTGTGAGCCGTGGAAGCGTTGGACAGACGCGCATGTCCGGACCGGTGTCTTGACATGTGCCAGCTCCCCAACGGACGTCGATGCCGCTGGTCCCTTTCATCTTCGCGGCCGTGATATCTGGAGCTTGCTGGCGATGCGATACTTTAGCCGCTCAAGTACTCGTTCCTGATGCAATGAAGTTACTCCGGCAGAAGGCGTCTCATGATATGTAGGCCCGTTTACTGGAAAAGTCCGAGACTGTGTGTCTGCGCCAATTCAAGAGGCCAGTGGTTGTGTTGGTCTCCCCTTTTTCTGCAAGTCGATAGATTCGTCGTACGGGATGTATTGAGAGGGTGTCTGCTGATGTGTCGAACTGCAAAGCCCTTGAAGACACCCCCAAATCATATCCAAACAGCGTGTCGTTGCTCGTGATCCGAAAAGACAGTGTTCTCATATCTGAGTGTGCCTCTAGTTTGATTGTATTGCCGACAGGCAAACTGCCAGACAGGCGGACCATTAGCAAAGCCGATCCAATGCCGTGACCTTTGCTGTGACTATCCTGCTGTGATTCGAGATAAATCAAAGAACATCTGTCACATAATACACTCCCGTCTTTTTTCACGAGCTTCAGCTCCTATATAGATAGCTTTCGGCCGGTTTTTCCCTTAATGATATTGGCGGACATTTGTCGAAAATGCTCGACCTATGAGGCTGGGGGTTTTTTCTTGGGGGGAGTTGGAAGAGATGAAGATATTGTCTTGTGCATTTCCATCAGTTTGTTATTGAATAGTTAACAGTCTCAATGGCTCGTCTGGAAACAATCCGACCTACTCAATCCACGCCAGCCGTTCAACATTTCTGCAAACAGCCAGTATCGAGCCCGCGTTAAGCCGAGAAGCCGGTCAGCCTCGCGAAGTTTGCGCGCGCTCTGTAACAATTATGTTGAAGTCAAGAATAAGAAAACGTTGCTTTGAACGGTCCATCAGTCAGACCTATCGTACCGTATCCACCCAACTTACTTACATAAACGAGATCTTTCAGAATGCCGTAATTCAATCCATCTCGAGCAGCTCCGCAGGAGGGAGAACACTATGACTACGCCTAACGCCAGGCACTCGCTGTCATTATCTACCTACCTATTAAACCAGCCTTCATCAAGCGTTGGTCATGACTTCGGCTTTCAGAGCATATCATTTGACTGCGAAAGCCCATCAAGCCCTGTAACGGAAGTCTATCTGAACATCGAATCTGACACGATGAGAAGCGCGTCAAGAGACCAGCGTTCACGATGGAGTAGATATTTTCTTACACGATCGTTCAGGAAGTCGGGAGATCGTTGGAATTCTTGCCGTGGTCATATCTCTTTCTTGGCAAAGCGATTGCCCTGGTTATCGCCGCCCAAATATCAGAGATGGCCTTTAAAATAGCCACATAGACTATCTTTGCGCGCCCCAGTGAAACCGCGGCCATGCTTGTCCCGCCAGAGCACGGCAAAGTGGTCAAAAGTGTCGGCGGCGTCAAAGGCCTGCGAGCTGTTGTTAAGATATCATTATCGTGGTGGTGTCTGCCTGCTACTTGCAGACATACACGCAGGGAGACCTGTATGCTTCCCGAACGAGATTTGATTGTAAGAAAGAAACCCGAAAGCATGGCTCGGTGCATTATACTGATGTGTTTGGATCGCCGCAGAGTTTCAAAAGGCTCGATGGCAGCTGCGATTAGCTGCTTTTTTTTTGTTGAAGACTATGGACTCAGTTCCAGTGCTAATCATCATCAATCTCGAAACCACCACCACGTCCTGAATCATCTCCCAACTCAGTCTCCAAGCTCGCCATTTCCGCATCAAATGCCTCTAAATCTTTGGTCTCCCAGCTCGTCTCAAAATCAATCAACTTCAATCCGTCTTTGCCAACGACAAAGTTGTGACGGTTCACGTCACCGTGAAGCAAACCTGTCTTGTGGAAACGGCCAAGTGCCTTCCTACACGCTTCCAAGTCACTTACCCCAGCAGACCGGCTATCCTCGATCTTCTCCAGCAGCATTCCTACCGTCCGCTCTTGCTCATGGACATGACCGAGGAACCGCGTCGCAATGCCCGTTCCTTCGAGCAGGCGGTACGCATGGGTTCCGCGCTCCATACGTGGAATCTCCCACTCGAAGCGTGCCACTTTGGCAATCGTCGTGACTGCGCCGGTATGTACCCTGCGGGTGCACTCAAAAGTTGTGGCACTTTAGCGCTCGACGCAATGTAATGACAAGCAATCGACCATTTCCGAGTGCCATATTTCCTTCACGCCAGGCAGCGTACGGTTCGAAAGTAATGGTACCAGCTCGCCTGTTTCATTGCTGCGGGAAACGGTGGCGACAGTCCAATCGTCGCGGCTGTAGGGAAGAGGTGGAAGTGAGAATAGAGGCATGAGCAAGGCGTCGCCGTGGAGCGTGCCCTGGGTGGTGACAATGTATTTGACGCGTCCATTGTGGGCTGAGATTTGGTGAAAATAGACTCAGAAGTTGTGGTCGAGAACGAATACGGTCATCGTCGAGGCAAAGGCCTGAAGTGAAAGTGAGATACTGGGACGTGACAAGTAGGCCTGCAGTGGGCAATGCGAACGCATACAAGTGAATAACCACCAGGCAAGAGCCAAGAGGGCTGAATGCAACCAGGTCGTGGGGCAGCGCCAATAAATCCTTCGTGGTTGGTCAAAAGTTGCGAGGCACACTTTTCAACGCATCAAGGCAATGGGATTCTGCGACAATGTATGTTCTCCGTGTGCGTATGACTTCCTCCATAGTGTAGACCCCTGGTAGAGTGTGCAAGGTAGGGATAGACGTCTTGAGTTGACGGACGGGTACACCAGATGCCTTGGAGAGCCTGGCCAGGGAAGTAGCACGTAAGCTTGGGGCCGTTTCAATGCAAGAAAAGCAGCATCTTGTAGCAGTGGATAGGAAGAGGAAGCCGGAAAACGAGCCGCAGAGGTGGCAGTTCTCCGTTGACAGAGCGGAATAGAGACCGGATATGCTGACACGCGATGCAACACCTGTTCGAAGTAGAGCGCATACACAGTCGATAGCGTGCTCGCTAAGCTGACGGTATTCTCGAATCGTAGCAATTATCTCTCGAGCGCGGCGACTGACATGACTGAAATGAAAAGCAGTCGAAACATCGAGCAAGAGACAGATCGAGGTAAGGATTTCCAGGGGCAACGACACGAGACGTCCGAGGTTAGCATCGAGAGTGGCGGCGAAAGACTTGAAGAGAGAAGAACGAATGTAACCAAACTTGTGAGGGTCGAGGTGAATGACGGCAAGGTTGAAGTCCTTGCGGTGGTATGATGCGACACGTAGAATTGAAGCTGCTTCGTCGAGCTTGCAAATACGGCCCTCCTTTGGGGGGGTAGAAGAGCTTGCGGGTTGAACAGACATGAACGGTTTATCGGCACTTGTTCATTCATTCATGAAGGGTGGTTTGCCCACGTTTCCTCAGCAATTTGGCGGTTGGCTGAAAACGGATTACCTGGAGCTGGCAGACCGTTTAAGTCAGTACTTCCTTTACATCTGTGAATATAAGTTAATGCATTGGTATGTAGAGAAAAAGGTGTATGCGAGTATCAGGGGTGCTCCGTGCGCAGCGGGTCATGTGTTCTGCGGCGTGACCAAAGTTTCTCCCGCTAGCCGAATCGCGAATGGACTCAGCCGAAAGATTCCTGCCCGCGACCTCACCCGAGCTGTCTCCAGCATCACATCCCCATTGCCAGCTCAGCCCATCATGAACTCTTTCCGCTTCGCGCGCGCGGCTCTCCGAGCCCGCCCTGCTGCCATCCGCGCCCCCCTTCAGCGCAGAACCTACGCAGATGCCGTCCCGGACAAGGCAAGCATAACTCCTTGCTCCGAGCTGGCCTCCGAACTCCCGCTGACGATTCGCAGATCAAGCTGAGCTTGTCGCTCCCTCACCAGGTACGAACGCGATGTTTCCGAACACACTATGCCGGATACGAGTCGAAGACGAGAATGAGGCACGACGGGGGAGCCAATTGAAGGATCGAAGCTAATTACCGCAACCGCAGGCCATCTACAAGTCCCAGGATGTCGTTCAGGTCAACATCCCCGCCGAGTCCGGCGATATGGGTGTCCTCGCCAACCACGTTCCCTCCATTGAGCAGCTGAAGTCCGGCCTGGTCGAGGTTATCGAGGAGAGCGGCCCCAACAAGCAGTTTTTCCGTACGTCATATCACAACAAGCTTCCCAAGGGATGACAAGAATGAGAAACTGACGGGAGATGACGCCCGCAGTGTCTGGCGGTTTCGCCGTTGTTCAGCCCAACTCTGTCCTTAGCATCAACGCCACCGAGGGATACCCCATCGAGGACTTCAGCGCCGAGACCGTCAAGTCCTTGATCGCCGAGGCCCAGAAGGTTGCCTCCGGCAGCGGAAGCGAGCAGGACGTTGCCGAGGCCAAGGTTGAGTTGGAGGTAAGTGTCCACGAACAGGCAGTTGCATGCTTGAGTTCCTAACCCGTTTCCCAGGTCCTCGAGAGCCTGCAGGCCGTCCTGAAATAGAGTGTAAAAGAAGGTCGTGGGTGACATGACGTTGTACATCAAAAGACTCGGATTCCCTAACTCCATCCAACATCGCATAATTGAATCCACTTGCGATGTTTTTTTCGACGTTCCTTCTGCCTCTAGTCTGGCTGCGTGCATGCCGTGCATACTGCAATTCCTTCGTGGGACGGTCTTTCTGTCTCTTAATGGATCTAGGTGCCCAGGTATGGTAAGTACTGGCAGGACCTCGGTCAGCCCTGTCCCATGTCCTCAAGGTGGCTGGCCCTTACCCGGCCTCTGCCTTCTGACCCCCCCCCTCCCCAAGATGTACCTATATATCCTGACCTCTCTCGAGGCATACTCTCTTCCCTAGGTAATGTTCCGCATCGCCCGTCAGGGAGCATTGTTTCTCATCCGCCCACGACCCATCCATCACAATACCATTTTACGCTTATCCCAGCATCATTCAGCATTTCACAATCACTATCCACTCTCTCTTGATATGGAAGACTCCTTCTTTGACGACCCTCACCCAGCCCTTGCCGACGTTGCCGTCGGGCCATCCGACGATGGCGACATCCCAGAAGGCTTAGTATCGGCAAGACGCAAGAAGTTTACGAGGCGACCCTCCACCCATGTGGTAGGTAGCATGCCATCGCCGCAGGACGCGAGGGAACGCGAGAGCACTTGGTTCGGCTAGGGTCAACGGACCAGCAAGATCTTCGCCAGGCCGGCAACGCGCAACAACTTCTCTGCCGAATCCCAAGCACCGTCTCAAGACCATTCGTTTCTAGGCTGGGGACCGGAAGGAGCCTCTCGAGGAAACAGTCAAGGCGTGAATCCCGTTTTGCACCAGCAACGCTCGGTATATCTGACACCTCCCCAAGAAACAATTAGTCTGGACCCCGCACAGCTTCGTCAGATCGCCTCGACAGGCCGTCTTCGGCAACGGCCCAGCAAGACACAGAATCGGGCTCCCATATGTCCCGCACTATCAATGCGGTCTTCATCACGCCCAGAGCAATACCGCCTCTTCTCTAGCCATTCGGCTTCCTCGAGTCACTCTCGTGGAACCGAAGTCACCACTTCAACTATCCGCAGACGTCATGCACGGGACATATTTGCGGAGTTTGGGATCTCTCGCCCGTCTGGATGGCTCTCCGATGACGAAGAAGAGGACTTCTCGCGTCACCAAGATGGGGCCAACAGTATTCCCCGAGACGTAACCAGCAACTGTCACTCTTGTGGAACCGAAGTCACCTCTCGAACATTTTGCAACACGTGTGGACACACGGTATGCCCGCAATGTACAAGCGAGATACCATTCGACGAGGAATCACTCGACGTCGAGCATGCAGGAAGTACGCGGCAAAGGAAGCTAGCTAGCGAATGGCATGCGTTGAATGCGGCCGAGGAGGACGCTGAAACCTCATCTTCTCTAGAGACAACAACGGAAACTTCCAAGAAACAACAGGCGTCTGTGGCCACTTCGACTACCCTGAAGGATAATCCCTTTATCCGCGCAGACAGAATGACCAAGGTCACTGCGGCCGAACCTCAGATCACCGATGCGACCATACGCGCACCGCCAGCAGCCAGACTATCGGATTGTGTGCCTCAACAAACCGACTTGGGTATCGCAGATCCGCACGGAAACTACGGGAACCCAAGGTGCAACGCCACCCATGCTGGACATCATTCTGGTCGCCATAGCATTGCATGCATCGTGGAAGGGCACGGGAAGATCAACCAAGTTGACCAACCCTCTTCTCACCCTTCGCTGGCCGATCCGCTTCACAACAAGATTGACAAGATGTATCACCATGCCGAAGATCTTAGGCGTGCTCAGCACATCATCGAGCACCTTGCAGCGGGCTCCACCATCGCCGAAGGAAACACCCAGGCATCCACAGATGATGGCTTAAGGACCAAAAGGCGATCGACACCGCCTATGGACAGTATCCTGTCCCAGACTGATAGCTATGGCTTCAACCGAGAGAGGTTGGCCAGCTCTAATATGGCCATGGCCGAAAACAAGGAACGCACCCGGGCTTAGAACGTCCACGATCCGGAAAGGTCGCAGTCCCTTGACGTGGATCCAGTCAAGAAGAGGAGCGCGGAGTCTACTCCGGTACGTGCAGGTAGAACTCTATCTCGTTCGCCATTGTGGCTCAAGGCTCCTAGGCAGTCGAAGAGCCGGTTGACGGTAATGGAGACCAAGAGTACACCCCAGATGAAGACCTCGAGCGACCATGGGCACGCCGCCATGTCGTCGTTGGGACCAGAGACAGCCAGTCCCCCGGCATCACCTCGCAACGCCAATGACAACAGTAAAATGCTGCAAACTCAATTTGAGCAGTACGGGTCCCTAACAAGTGAGCCTGCAATCCAGTGGCCAAAGCTGAAGAAGGTGGCCCCGAAGACGATGCCGGAGGTGAACAAAGAGCCACTACCGTGGATGCAGAAACAATTGCGCCGAGTGCAAAAAGAGGAAAACATATCACAACAAGTTCGGGAACAAAAATCCGCTGACGTCGAGTTGTGGAGATCGCAACTGCGAAAGATCTCGGCCCTCGATGTGGATTCTCTCGACCACGACGAGGACGTAGATCATGGCGATCACAAGCGAGCTGGCACTTGCTTGACCTGCCCTCGCGAAATGCCTTCGTCATCACCCTTTCTCGATGATGTGGCCACACACACTCCAGACATCCCCACAAAGCCGTCCGGAGCGGAACGTGAGGACCAGGATGACCAGGATGGCCAGTTACATAATTTTGAGCAGAAGCGCCTGGAAGAGATACGAGCTCTAAGTTCTCAAAGATCGAGCTCGAGAATCTCGACCACGACAAAGGTGGAATCAACTACAGTGACCCACGCTTATCAGGTCAACGAGTCCGTTTATCCGACCTCGGAATCGCTTACGGCAAAAGAGAACATCGTTGACATCGCGGAACAGGCCGGCAAAGAGCTGTCTCGGAGCCGCATCAGTGCGATCGAAGTCTTCAGCCCGATGCCCATCATGCCACCTAACCACACATGCTCCTGGAAGGATCGGTATCTAAACTTGACGGCCGAGGTGCGGCAGTTGAAAGCGGAGATTCTGTCCCAAGGGCGGCGCATGGGTTCTGAACATGTGGACGTTGGGGTCGACGTCGGCCAGGGCGAAGACTATGGGCTGGGCGTCGAGGGGCTCACCATTGTCATGCATCTGAAAGGCAAAGACGACCTGGTTATCAACACCGACTTGACGCAGGCATCTTCCGATGTATGAGAGAGTTTGGAAAAGTAGTAGTTTGAGATTGCCGCCCGAGCTGGCCCTGGCAGGATGGGCAGGGCTGTGAGAATCATAGCACAAGCATGGATTAGACGACGCGTGACTGAAATAGATTGCTTTTATTGCTAGGTACGTGTATGAGTCCTTATCACAGTGCAATCCCGGATGGCACCAGGGGGGTCTGATGAGGACTGCCGAGTCCGAGAGCAGGCATCGACGTGGCATCGTCTACATTCACTATAAGAATGTTTTTTGTGTCATTGTGTCACCCGCAGCCGGAGCTGGAGACTGGCTCTCTCCTGAGAAGCCGAACCAAAACCACCGCTTGCTCACTTGGCTGAGATCGATCAAAGAACGGGTGGGGGACTGGATCACGAAGCCGCCAGAAGCAACCATTGTCTTGAGCTCGTCATCGAGAGCCGAGTGATTTTGAACACTCGTATATTATGAAGCCAGTAAACAAACCAATGTAAAATGCCATTAGACAGAAATGCTGCCTGCACGCCGTGTTCATCTACATGTCATGTCGAACGTCTAGTCCCTCAAAGCCCCGCAGGCCAAACGAATAGGCCAACGGAGCGAGGAAGTGCTTTCGGTCTATAGGGTATCAAGAAATGCCCCCTTCCGAATCCACCTTACCCATACCCAACCATGCATTCTTGCTACTTGAGGCTCCCTCCTGTGGTGGAGATGTTGCCATCGGACCCTTCTTAATGCGGGTTATACATATTTATTTGGAAGTGTAGTGTCCGTCAAAGGTAGGTCCTAGTGCGTCGTCTCGTCCGTAACTGGCCCTCGGCCAGTTGCAGATTTCTGGTATTTCACAGAGTCGAGACGGTATCAGCGGCGGCGTCGGTGCCGGTGGTCTTTGCGGAAGCGACATCGTAGGCGACCTTCATAGGTCGGCCCTGAGCCTTCTCAGAGAGGGCAACGAGCTCCTCCAACATCAGGTCTCGGGTCTTGCGAGTGAGCTCGTCGACATCGGCGGCGGTCAGGCCAGTGGTAGGGATAGGGTCGAGGACTGCATAAGAAGAGCCCGTTAGCATAGACACGCCTCACTAGATCGAGACGGAAACCAATACCATACCCTTGACGGGGATCTTGCCAGAGTTGAAGACGAGACCCTTAAGCCAGAGGACGTGGCTGTAGTTGGCGACGACGCACGGGACGATGGGCACGCCGGCCTGGATTGCAAGGTGGAAGGCGCCCTTCTTGAAAGGCAGCAGCACGGGGTCCTTTGCGTAGCTACGAGTGCCCTCGGGGAACATGTAGACGCTCTGGTTCCTCTTGCGAATCTGGTCGGCAGCACCAGACATGACATCCCTGGCATCCTTGGCGTTCTTACGGTCGATGAAGATGGAGCCGCTCAGGGTCATGAACCAGCCAAGGATGGGCGTCTTCTTGAGCGAGGCCTTTGCTGTGACGCTGCAGTACTTGGGAAACATGGCGCCCAGCATGAGAACGTCAAGCTCGGTCTGGTGGTTGCCGACGAAGACGGCGGGACGAGTGGTGTTGAGGACGTCGTTAGGATCAATGATCTCAAAAGTGATGCCTGTCGTGAGGGCCATGAGATAGCTGAAAGCTCGGCCGGCCATCCATTGCGCGATGCCCTGCTCGCCGATGAGGCGCAAGAAGATGGAAGCGAAGACGCCCCAGCCAGCCGCCAATGCCAGGGAGATGTAGGACGCGAGAACGCGGGCAGCGAAGGCTGCCTTTGGAACGACAAAGGACAGCATGTAGA
>PJEX01000030.1:187586-244781 GCA_005350895.1 Colletotrichum tanaceti
TCGGGGGCGGCGGGCGTTAAGCTTCTTTGGGGGGGGGGGGGGGGAAGGCGCCTCAGAACAGATATGTTGGGGAGAGGGTACTCAGGGAGCGCTCCGAGCGCGGGGTTGAGGGAAACGATCGTCACGAGAGCGAGGCGAAGCGATGCAACAAGTTGGAGGACTTGGGAGAAGGATGAGAGATTGTGAACGAAGGCCCGAAGGGGGAGGAAAATAGAGAGGTGGGTGGTGAGAGGAAGGCTACAACTTCCGAAGACACATGATACGTGGGAGGGGAGGAGCGCAACTTGTGAGTTGGAGGTGTGTCTCAGGGAGGAAAAGTTGACGAGGCTCTTGCAATGACGATGTAAAGAAATCGGTTTTGGCGGGCTGGGCTGGGCAGCAGATGGACAGAACACACGAACGGATGGATACCTTGGCAGCAGAACAAGTGGAAAACAGTGGCAGGACAAGACAGCAAAGCAAGACCACAACTATAACTGCAGCAGCTTCGCTTCACCTGGGCCGCACACCGCAAGCTGTTCGATTAGCGAAGGGTTAGCCTGCCGCGGGAACCGTACACCCTACAATCGGCAGGGTCGAGGCCAGGCTAGGAAAAAGGTGTGGGTTTTTTTTTGTTGGTGGGATGACATTTTCTCCCTCTCTCTGGTTGTCTACAGGGTACTACGTAGTACGATGTAGCTCTCTCCTGGCGAAGGTACTAACTCCATGCATGCCCCTCATGTGCAGGTCGTTGGGGAAGGGTCAGTAATTGGTTCCTAGCAACACACACACACACACACACACACACATACAAGACGTTATCAATATCAGGTCGTGCAACTGCGCTGGTTGAGACGGACGTTCGGAACACAACCTAATAGGAAACGGTTCAGACCGTTGTGGACGCTAGCCCGCTTTGAATTTACCATTCTGGTCAATGAGCCACTAGCACATGTCATTGATTTGTCTATCTGTATGGACTTGTACACACCATCTGCAGGCTGGGAGCGGGAGGCTAGACGGAAGAACATCTCACGCGAGATGGGGGCAAGTAGAGACACCCGAAACATCATATTTCGAGGTGGATATAGGCAATCAATCCCCGTTGCAGTTTTCATCCCACACGTCTACTCTTGAGTTCTCTTCGCGGCAGGGTCGGTTGAGCGCCGTTGACTTCCTGTTGGGGCACCAGGCCAGACCAGACGCACCTGGCATGTGATACTAACTACCTAGTAGGAGCTCCCATGACACAGAGAAGTAAAGACGCGCGAGACTAGTGTAAGACCACGGACGGTGCTTTCCCTCACCCACCGCCGCACCGGACTGTCGCTGCCTCCCTGACGGAAAGAAATGCGGGTGGGGCTAATGGCCTCGAAGCCCCGCTTCCTGCAGAGTACCTGGAAGCATGTGGCAGGACTGTGGCAGGACTCTCGAGCGACATTCCCCCCAGCAATCCACCCATTCGTCCCGTCCTGTTTTGGCCTCGAAGCCACTCCGACACCTGCAGATGCAATCTTCATTGCGGCCAAAACCGGCATCTTAAGACGCTCCCTTTGATGTAAGCAGGAGTCCGCCTTGTCGGGTTGGGTACAACAACACTCTTCTTAGGTAGGTGATATTACCTGCGTGTAACTACCTAGGTAGGCACGTAGGTGAGTGATTCCTAAAGTCAAGGTGACCCGACACCTCGCAGCTAGCAAGGGTCGTTATCGATAAGCAAGAGTGACAGTCACTGACAGTCCGCTGACTAACACACTTCCCGGCGCGTCCGGCGCCTGGGCTCGGCGTCGGTATCTGTTGCCCGACAGAGGAGAGCTCGTAACTTTGATCGCACGACAATCGTCGAATCCTGAACCCCGTCCGCCCCTTGTGAATCCGTCTCGTCATCGACCGCCGTTTCTTTTCTACAGACCATAAAGCCAACGTCTACAACACCACAGCCCTGTTATCGACCCATCACCTTGCCGTCGTAGGATGACCTCGAGTCGCTGAGATACCCGACCATGCCCTCCCGCCGGGCGCAACCACCCCTCTCCGTCCGCTTGCCGGCCGGCAATGCCCAGCTCGAACTGCCCCCCATAGCGGCTCTGTTCCTCATCGACTTCGACGTTAAGGCCGGATACACCATTGTCTGGAAACAGGCTGCACCCGGCATCGAGCTCGAGGGCCTCGTCGAGTACAAGAGTTTGCCATCGGGACTCCACACTGTCCCCGACGACTTGATATACTTCGTTCACGATGGGCATCATGCCGGACTGAGCGCTTTCATCAACACACCGTGCGACGAGGAGGAGGCGCGCCATGCGCGCATGATTGCTGTCGGCGTGCTGGTTCCTCTCAGCTATGGCCGCCTTGGTCGGGCGTGGAGGCATGCTGAGGGCTTGAAGGACATCGCATCGTAAGTGCACATGGCCGGCGCATTCTCGCTACCAGTATTGATTGTTATGCCAGGAAACTCGCCGGGGATCGCAAGAACACGAGCCTTCTCGATGACTACTGGGAGAAGAACAAGGCCAAGGAAGGCGCTGAACAAGAACGGCTGGCGATCGAATCGCCGTCCGTCAGCTTCAGCGCCCAAGCCGCCCAACCCAAAAAGGCAAACCACACCCGTAATCGCTCTGCTTCAGATGGCGCTTCGTTACTGCCGTCTGGCCACCGGCTCTCCCCCTACCACCCGGCCTGGAGCCTGACGTCCCTGCTGGACACCTTCGGCCCTCTCATATTCCCCATCCACAGGGCCGCCCTGCTGCGAAAGCGCATCTTGATCTCATGCCACGCGCCAGTGCGAGAAACCTGCAACTTTGGTGCGTTGTATCATCCTCGTTACCTGGGCTCTTGCTGACCCCCTTTCAGTGTACAACATCTCTGTCCTTTCAAATATTCCCCAAACAGTGACGGAGCTATTGGCTCCAACATCGTCCTCGCAGCGACTGAGACCCCTTTTCACAATCGGGGTTCATGACATACCTTTCTTGATGGAGGACTTTGAAGCCTCGAAGCGACGAAATGCCGACAGCAACCTCGACTTTGCGGATGAATCGGGCTCTGGATGGATCGCCTGTACGACTGACAGCATTCTGGCCATGAAGGACACTCTCTGGGACATGCTCATCACCATGCCCCCGCCCTATGCGCCTAACGCCAAGGAAAAGGTCTGGCCCACAGTCGAGTGCCCTCGTGGCGTACCTGTCAAGGCAACGCAGCGGGACCTGAGAAGGTTCCGTGCTTTGCAGTCTGGTCTTGCCAGGCTGGCAGCAACAACGCCGAAGCCGGCGGCAGCCGAAATGTCTCGATCAGAGACACCGACGAGCTTCAAATTCACGACCGGTGCCTTCCCGGTGCCCGGTCTTGACAACGATGAGGCCTTGGAAAAGATTGTCGAGCCACAGAGCTGGACGTCGCTCGCGTACAGTGGCTTCATGTGGTGGGCGAGTGCTGGCGAGCAGGCACGTAGCGAGGAGCAGGAGGAGGCGGCTCGTGATGCGGCACTGCTGGTAGACCTGATATTAACGCCACACACGCCGAGCATGTCGAATCCCCCGAAATCCCGGGCCTCGATGTCGGGCGGCATGACTGACTCGATCGGGTCCATTGTGTCTCGGCCAGCAATCGGGCCGGAGGATGACGAGGCAAGAACGGAGCTCGCGGTTATTGCCTACTTTCACCGTTTGACGACACAAATGCTCACAGTGATGGGGGACCTGGCGGAGTGCTCAGGCGATCGCTACGAGGAGGACGACGAAGACGAGAACGAGGACGAGGATGCGGAAGACGTCCCTCTCCGGCCCAACGGCGAACCCAAGCGTATCGCCGTACGGGTTGGTAGTGAAGCACTTGAGAGCATGGGTCTTGACGTCTGGAATGCGCATGATGCGGAGTTCGTCAAGGAGCTTATGGCCAAGTACTTCGACCGGAGGCCCTACATCGAGGGCAAAGGGGTTGAGGTGTGCGGAGTGCGCGTCTGCTGAGGGTATGAATGCTTTCGAGACTCGAAATACTTGGTGTTGTAAAAATGGCCCACCGGCGTATTCACGCGGGATGAAACGGTGTGTCCCCTCCCTTTTTTCATTTTCGCGGGACGAGGCACTTGTTCAACGGACACAATGCATACTCGTAAAGTTTTAAACGTAGGCGTTGGGATGATCTATTTCCGAACGGATGATTGCGTGGGGTATTTGCTCCTGTACATGACATGTGGGCTCCCAAGAAGCCTAGCAGAACATTCTCATCTAGGTCATCGGAATGATAGCAATTGCAGTGCGTGTTGGTTTTATTATGTGTGTATCCCGTTTTGTCTCGTGAGCAACCCGCCTTGCCAGCATCGGATCTGGCAGTTCGCCAGTTATGTGCGTTTGAGGCAGCTTCCCTGCCGCTATAATCGACAATCCCTGTCTACCTAAGCGATGTTGAGAAGGTGTTTCTCTTGGACAACAGTTGACAACGGATGTTTTGACACAGAGCCGGGGTTGTCAAAGTATATTACGTGATAGGGCTGATCTGGATCAATCAGACAAGACGAGGAAGAGGGGCCTATGAATAAAGCGAGGGGTGAGGGGGGCAGTCGGTACTCCGTACAAGGTCCAACTACATATATGGTCACTGCCCAGAAGTATGTATCCTGGTCATGAGCGTCCGTCTTGAGCGTCTTCTGTCGTCAAGTCATCCGCCATGGACTTAGGAATGGCATTTTTGCGGTGTGGCTGTGGAAAGGTCTAGAAGCCAAGGGGAACGTCCCGCCCATGTGTTGGTGCCACGGCTGAAAACAAGGGACGACAAGGCCGATAATTGGCCAGGAAATACATAGAGAGAGGGACGCCCACGCCAGGAACCCCACTGCTTGCCAGCGATGGTAGATGGGTGGGTGAGAGGTGTGAGAGGTTGTGCGTCGCCCCTCCTTTAAATTGGATAAGGTATGTACCTGTACCTACCTACCTATCCCCTCGACGGCGAGACGGCCCCAACCCCCCTTTTCGTGCGGGGTAGCAGCAAATAACAACCCATAAAAGAGCAAAATGTGTACAGTACTTCTATTTACGCCTATCCTTGGTTGTGCTAGAGGTGCCAGCAACTTCTAACTCTACAAAAGCCTACGCCACAGGTTAGCTGCTGCAACATGTATCTTAGTCATGTGACGTGTACTTCGGGGTAAAAGTGGGTCTGGGGCTGTCTCGCTGTCGAGGGGACACTACCTAGGTATCTTCTGGTCTTCAGTGATCTACCTCTTGTAGGTACCTGGCCTAAGTACCTAGTAGCGTGCCTACCTTACCACACTTACCTAGGTAGGTACTAATACCTACCTAGGTAAGGTACCTACCTACCTATGTAGTAGTAGGCATGCTGTCTGTATGGATACAACACGGGACAACCCAATTTGGCGGTGGACGGTGGACAGTGGACAGGCATGCTGTACCTACTTACAGTACGGACAACGACGACTTTACCCCACTTGTGCACAAGACTGAATGAAGTGCACACTTGCGCCGATTACTTGGGATTATGAATGGAGAAGAGGAGGGAAAATAAAAATAAAAACACAGACGACAGACCACGACAACGACCGACACCACCTGCCACCGCCCGAGTCTTGCTCTGCAACTGTGATATTCCCTCAGCCTTACACCACACTGCTTTTCCAGCTCTTCTTCTTCTTCTCTCTCTCACACACTCTCTTCTCCCTCTCCAGCGACCATTCTCCGATCGTTCCGGAACATCGATACAACCCAACGCCTCCTGCTTGGGCTCTCTCGTCTCCGACCAAAGTACCCCTCCTCGCGTGTACGGTACAGCCTCCCAACCCAGCCCGACCGATTGGGCCGTCTTCTACGGATACGTCTGCCTGCTCCATTCCCTTATCGAACCGAGCCGGGCTATGAGTCTTCGGTAGCTCAAACATCGCCGCTTTTTACGTCAAGCAAGAATGCTGAATGCACAGCTTGGAGGGCTGCCAGGATTATAGCAGCATTTCGATTGAAAAAACTAGTCTTTTTTTTCCCACCTTGACTTCTGTTCTTTCCGCCTCCTTCTCTTCCACATTGAAAGCTCTGTTCGGTCGTTTCTCCGCTCTCTTCGATCCCTCGCTCTGGGCCAAGCCGTCTTGAACATGGACGATCAGGTACGTTTGCATCACCTAGGCCATTCACCGTGTGGTACCCGTTGCGTTGGCCTGCACAAAATTGTCGGGCTCTGCTTGCCCCGCCATCCCGACCTCCATCGTCACCTATCCCACCGACGCCGGTATGGCGGGGGGACTGACCGACAGCCAACCTCGGCCGGCCAGAGCCTTCCTCTGTAACGGGACCTAGACCCAATGAGAAGAATCTATTAGGGAATGGAAGCCGCCTTTCAGTTCCAGAAGCTAACTGCTTGTCTCGTAGATCGTGAACGCCGTCGAGGCCGCCTTCGACCCCGGCAGCGACCAGGCTCTCAAGCAACAAGCTTTCAATTACCTCAACCAGCTGCGAACCGACCCTCAAGGCTGGCAGGTCTGCACCAGCCTCTTCACAAGATCTCAGAGACCCTCCGAAGTAGTCCGCCTCTTCTGCTTAGAAGTCGTCAACTATGCAATCCATACCCAGGCCCTCGACCGCGGCAGCCTCACCTGGTTGAAGGGCAACCTTCTCGAATACGTCCGCAACATATACGGTCAGAACCTGCAAGACCAGGTCGACCCGCCCCACCTGCAGAACAAGCTGTCACAGACGCTGACCTACCTGTTCGTCTTTCTGTACAACGATGGCTGGGACACTTTTATCGACGAGTTCCTTGCCATGGCAAACAGCCCCAACAACACGGCCGGTGTCGTTCTCTATCTGCGAATCCTTGGCTCTATCCATGACGAGATTGCCGACATGCTGTTGACCCGCAACAGCAGCGATGCGAAGCGCAACACCGACCTGAAGGACCAGCTTCGCGCGCGTGACGTTCAGAAGGTTGCCCAGTCCTGGAAGGACCTGTTGACGCAGTATTCGGGCCAGAACGACATCATTGCTGAGATGATTCTTAAGGTTATTGGCAAGTGGATCAGCTGGATGGACATCTCCTTGATCGTGAACCAGGATATGCTCAACCTCCTGCTTCCCGTCATAGGACGAACAAACAACTCTGGCAGCGAGGACAAGGTCAGAGATGCTGCCATCGACACCCTCACCGAGATCGTCGGCAAGAAGATGAGAGGCCCCGAGAAGATGGAGCTGATCTCTTTTCTCAACCTGCGCGACATTGTGGCTCAGCTCATTGCCAGCGCCCCTCTGAGCGAGCTCAAGTCCACCCCCAAATACGACACCGATCTCGCCGAGGCCGTCGCAAAGCTTATTAACACCGTCATGGCCGACATCGTAAGAGCCCTCGAGGATGCCCAAGCCGGTGACGATACGCGAGCCAAGTCCGAGCAGCACCTCCACGACTTCCTTCCGTTTCTCCTCCGCTTCTTCTCCGACGAGTACGACGAGGTCTGCTCGACCGTCATCCCCTCCTTGACGGACCTCCTTACATTGCTGCGCAAGGTCGGCGCCAACCTGCCTACTTCTTACAAGGAGATGCTTCCGCCCATTCTCAACGCCATCATCATGAAGATGCGCTACGACGAGACCTCGAACTGGGGTGACGAGGACGAGCAGACGGACGAAGCCGAGTTTCAGGAGCTGCGCAAGCGACTGCAGGTTCTCCAGAAGACCGTTGCGGCCGTGGACCAGGAGCTTTACATCGAGGTTCTGAGCAACCTCGTTTCTCAAACTTTCAGCACCCTCGACCAGCAAGGGTCGCACATGGATTGGAGAGACCTTGATCTGGCGCTCCACGAGATGTATCTTTTTGGAGAACTAGCGCTGCCAAACCAGGGTTTGGGCACCAAGAGCCAACCGTCGAGCACGGCAACGGAACGACTGACCATTATGGTGACAAAGATGGTCGAGTCAGGTGAGTGACGTTCATACCCCTTTTGCAATTCGGGCACCATCTGACTCGAAATAGGAATTGCCAACTTTCCCCACCCTGCCATTTTGCTCCAGTACATGGAAATTTGCGTCCGGTACTGGCAGGTGTTTGATGCTCGTCAAGAGTACATCCCCCAAGTGCTGGAGAACTTTGTGCGGTTGGTACACCACGACCATGTTCGTATCAAGACACGATCATGGTACCTCTTCCAGAGGTTTGTCAAGTTCCTCAGGGCCCAGGTCGGTAACGTGGCCGAGACCGTCATCCAGTCCATTGGCGATCTCCTCCCCATCAAGGCTGAGGTCTCGGAAAACAACGGCGATGATGACATGTCTTCGGACGAATCTGACCACTCTGCCGACGCCTTGTTCACCAGCCAGCTTTATCTCTTCGAGGCGATCGGCTGCATTGCGTCGACCGGAAGCACGCCGGCGGACAAGCAGGCCTACTACGCCCGGCTGGTGATGAACCCGTTGTTCAGTGACATGGAATCTCATTTGCCAAAGGCAAAGTCGGGCGACGCCCAGGCCATTCTTCAAATACATCACATCATCTTGGCCCTTGGCCGCCTTGCCCATGGATTCTCGGACTGGCAGCCTGGCAGCACTTCGGCCCAAAACCGCCCTCCTCCAGACAAGTTGGTTTCTGATGAATTCTCGAGAGCCGCCGAAGCCATTTTGATCGCACTCAGCGAGCTGAACAGCTCTACTGACATCCGCACTGCCTGCCGTGCGTCCTTCTCCAAGCTGCTCGGCGTCCTCGGGTCTGCCGTGCTGCCTCAGCTTCCCCAGTGGATCGAGGGGTTTCTGTCCCAGAGCTCCTCCAAGGATGAGATGGCTATTTTCTTGCGTCTGCTTGACCAGATTGTTTTCGGCTTCAAGGCCGAAATCTACAATGTCCTGAATATGCTGCTCACCCCCTTGCTCCAAAGGATCTTTGCCGGTCTGTCCGAGCCAGTCACCGGCACCGATGACGAGATCCAGCTTGGAGAGCTCCGCAGGGAGTACCTGTCGTTTTTGTTGGTCATCTTGAACAACGAGCTGGAGTCTGTCTTTATCAGCGAGGCCAATCAGGGCTTCTTTGAGTCGTTGGTCAATTCCGTCCTCACCCTGGGTCGAACTCTCGTGGCGGAGAACATCGGGCCTAGCAGGCTCGCGTTCAGTGTGTTAGCACGCATGGTCGTCGTCTGGGGTGGCCAGGACTGTGCCAAGATCGCGGAGAATCCCTCGGCGCCGAGCGGTTCCCCAAACCCGAGCATCCCCGGTTTCGACCGCTTCATGATCGACCGCTTTCACCCACTCTGCTGGGAGGTCTTCCAGGACCCCAACTTCAGACCCCAGAACGACGCGCAGAGCAAGCAGGTCCTCAATGAAATCGCGGGGCTCGAGCAGGCCATCTACACCAAGACGGGTGAGATGTTTATCCAGCACCTCCAGTCGTCACTGTTCCCACACCTGGGCATCGACGGGTCCGACTTTCTCCGGTCCATGTCTACGTCTGTGGATAGGAAGGGTTTCTCGAGTTATCTGCAAGGACTGCTGAAGAGCCGTCGATAGGAATGGGCTCTTGAGAGTGCTCTATAGGGCTGCCGACGAGCCGTAGATTATGAAATGCGGTAGGATATTGACATGGACTGTGATCGGGCGGGCAGGCAGGCGGTGGGACAAGGAGGTATTACAAGCGCACGATGGGCGGAAGGGAAGGTTTTTTGAACAGAGGGGAGGAAATTTCCGGAATCTCTCTTCGTCTTGGCCACTTTTCTTTGTTTACATATCCACTGGCCGCATCGCCCTGGAGTTTAAGGGAGGCATTAGAGATTAAACGACAAATGACAGAAAGAATCATCTTCTCATCAATGACGCTAACCCTTCTTTTTGAAGGAGTATTAAGAGTCTTAATGGTCTCCTGCATTTGCTTGTGACTTGGGATTGCGTAGATGCCGCAACGTTGCTATCTGCATTATCATGCAGCTCGCAGGGTTGTCTTTTGAGGATTTGGTGACGGTGTTGTTTATGCTCAGGTGTTAAGACTGTTACTGCTGCTGCTGCTGCTGCTGCTGCTGCTGCATACAGATGTCAAAAGGTTTCCAGACGGTTGTGCACACCATCGCCACTACACTACAGGCTAAACTGGGCAGGCAGCAAGCAGAGACGCTGAATGGTTTCTTGACACACTACAGGTTCTAGGGATAGTATATATCATTAGCCTTAGAATTATATTCAACAAGGTAAGTCACTCCTTTATTCGTAGGATATCCTAGGAGGCTTAAGCCCCCTGACCTCCACAAGCAAGTGCCTCTGATTGTTGTTCTTGATGCTGCTATCCCTATGCTCGGGTAGTGCAAGAGACTCTTGTCACCGTTGTGTTCATCTAGATCTAGCTTATTCTGGATAAGATGTGTGAAAACGTAACGCGTCGGGTTATCTGTATGTTTTGTGCTAATCTCCTTAGCAACAGGCATACGCTGAGAATCACAGCAAGACGCCCATTACAGTTTGGAGGCTTTGTACAATAATCTGTCTCCTTTGTCTGGATCGAACATGACCGAGACAAACCAACAAGCTTAAATCTCTTGTCTTGTAATGTCTATGGTAGATAGGCTGTTATCAGACATCTGGAGGGAGGGGTGAGAGCCAAACAATAGGATAGGATACTTCTATGTGTATATACACAGATGTGACTGAAAAAAAAGAAATGGTAGGTGGTTGCATTTGTATAGCTCCTCCAGGTAGGGTAAATTATACTGGTTCCCAACAACCGCTGTATTCTAACAACTCAATCTCTGCCAACGCGCCTCAAAGCAAGGAAGGTGTGATCAGCATCCTAAACTTGGGCACATCCAAGCCTACCTGGCTTCCTTGACCCCTTTTTAAAAGTCTCTATGATGAAACGACGCTTGACAGTGGTCGAACCCACTGAAATTAAGGACAGGCCCCTGGCCAGCGATAATCAAGAACTGAGCACCTTCTAGAATGGATTCCATGAAATGTATATCCATCGATATTCTTAAAATTAAACCACTCTCCAGGTGACTGTTCACGCCTTCTACGATCCCTGACTCGCAGATAGCGGGAAGACTCCTGAACCCTACCCTCTGCTTTCGCTTGAGTGATCCGCAAACAAAACTTTTTGTAAAGCACATGACCTTCTTGACTATGTCAGTATCAAGCGCGTTGAAGTCTCGTGAAACGCTTTCAGAAGTCGCTCCATCAAGTTGCCAACTCGTTACCAGACCATTAGGACGTTAATCCGGTTCATCTGCTGAGACTCTCTTTTTTTGACGGCAGTCGTACTAAACCGCATCACAAAGGCCGCCGTGATGTGTCTGCACCTGGAACATCGCTGAAGTTTCCTGGTGCGGCATCTTCACTGAGGAACCAATAAACCAGTATCACAACTGGGACACCGACTGCTGGGGCATTTTGCTGCTAGGCAACACACTCGTCGATCCAGGGCACCTTGAAGCCCCTAAAAGCCTAACCGTCGACCTCGCTCACGAGGCCCTTGGGGGCGACAAACACTTCGAGGCGGGGCATTGCGTGTAGCCGCCGCGGGCCAGGTGAAAGGCTCGTTGCTGCTGGGACCGATTACTCACCTGGGACGCAAGAACATGAGACAAAACCCAGAAGTTCGGACTCACAGTCGAGAAGGCCACGGAACTCTGCCGGCTTCTCGAGAAGCATAAGGTCGGTTTCATGAAGCTCAGCTGTGGCACCTACGAGCAGTCGGTCTGGCACTATCGGACTGAGTCCAAGAAGGCTCGCGAGGCCTTCTTCCTCGACTTTGTGGAGAAGGTTATGCCGTATGTAAGAAAGACCAAAGCCGTCGTTACAGGTGGAGTCCACCCAGTCGGCGCCATAGTCGATATCCTGGAGGCCGGCTGGACGGCGTCGGCATTGGACGGTCAGCTTGCACTGAGCCAATATTGCCAAACGGCATCATCAAAACGCCCCCAGCAGTTGCGTCAAGCGCTGTTTGACGAACAGGATTTTAGTCTTGGAGATATGTTGTCAGGAGCACAGATGCGGCAGATAGGTCGCAAAGAGGAGCCCTCCAGTCCTTGAGACAAAAAGTCAGCAGACGGCCTGTTCAAGGACATTGTTGCCTGCACTGCTCAGGTAGCTGAGAGTAAGAGATGACTGTAAAATTAGTGAAGGCTGAGTCTGTTTCTGTGTTTCCCTATGCCAATACTGTACAGGTAAGGCTGTGAACGGTCGCAAAAGGGCAGTACTATGCACAAGGTAAGCAACTAAGACAACAACTACTGTAGTAGACAGGCCAAAGATATCCTAATTGCGCGTGGCCATTTGCAGAAGTCCAGACGTTGTGTTTGGAGGCGCTGTCTTACAGATCACACAAAGTCTGGATCGATGGTGCATCAGAGTGCCCGCTAGACACGAGCGTCTGCGGTAACACGTTGGATGGAATCAATCCCCGTGCGGTTCGTGTCATTGAATAAGCCTATGAGACATCGAGGCTGAATCATTTCTTTTTCTGTGTATCGTTGAGCCATGCTGTGCCGATCGGTTTGTTTGATTTGCTGAGAAGTTCCTTGTATTTGTGCTTCCAATTTCACATACCTCGAGGCCGTGACCGGACCCAATCATGGCCACCACAACTAAGAAGAAATGTATTCAAGGATTGCAGCCCTCGTTTTTCTTCGAGGCTGGTGGTGGTGGTTCGTATCCATGGTGATTGAGTCGCGTCGTGCCAGAACTATCGTTTTTGAACAAGCCAGACCTGCTCGGGCATTCATCAGCTATGTCAGGCATTGGCCGAGGTCATATGGAACATGATAGGATTCAAGCCACTGATGGACGATGTTTGCTGGCCAGGTACTTCGTGGTGTGGCCGGAACAGAAGTTGAAGCGTCAGCAAAGCCTCCTTCGAACCACAACGGATAGTCCTCGACTGCGACCGTGAACCGAGCCAACTAAAGGCGCGAAGGCTGATATTATCCGGCAGCAAACACAGCTGAGTGCTGGGTGAGGGCCTCTGAACTCTGCATGTGCTGCTTATGCAGGCAGTCAATCTGGAGTCGGCTGGCATAGGTAGTCCATCCCAACGAACGACCTGCCTCAAGCGGTGGCGGAGGATGCTTTGCTGCTTTGGGATATTGCGGGGGCAGTCAAGGGTCGTGGAAAATTGCCAGGAGAATTGGATACCAGTTTCCACTTTCCTAGGAGAGACGGACAGCCATGCATCTCGTAATAGCAGAGTTAAGAGGCATCATGATTTTGGACTATCGCAGCGGGTTCGACGGACGACGGGAATAGTGATGGACAGATGGACGACGAATATAGGGAAAGTCGGCTGCCAAGCTGATGTAGCGCCGAGCGTCTGGCAAGGTGGAGCTGCATGCAGCCCAGTTTCCGCGGGTTTTTTCTTTTGACTTAAATTTTCAAAAAAATTTTGGGCACGTCGATGAGTCTTGAGCATCAGCGGAAAACCGCATCCCAAACCGATCAAGTTGGCAATGAGCTTGATGTTTGTCAAAGAGCGTCACCAGTCTCAGAATTAACTTGACGCTGCTCATCAACAGTCTGGCAAGGGGCAGCATCCTCAATGAAAGAAACGCAACCAAAGGTTCTACGCCAAACAGTGGTGAACGGCTCGGTCGGTTAGAGGTCGGTCGGTCGGTCAGTCGGTCGCGCTGAGAACATGACGCCGTTTTCTCTCTCTTCTTTTCAATTGCCGCGGCGATACCTCCGTAGTCCTCGTTTGTCTACCTATACTAGTCGCATGGCGGGAGCGCAGGGTCCTGCAAGACTCGACGGTATCGGTAGGGTCGTTGACGGCGGTGGCCAACCTGAGTCGTGGGTTGTGGCTGCTCCTCGACTCCTGCCACACAGGTCCCATCGCTGGGTTCTGGTGGCTCTCTGGCGGAAAGTAGCCGCCGACATCAATATCATTTCCAAAATCAAACATCCGTATTTCGTACTGATAGGGTATGTGTCAGATACGGCTTGTGCAACGTCATAAGGGCCATGTCGGAGCATCAGACGATCTTTGTGCACCCACATTGGTGAAACACGCGATGGGCAACTCGTTGCCCCCCCGGGGGGCCTGGCTTGCCTTTGTCGTGGGGACTGCTGAGATACGGGTGATGAAAATCAACATGGGTATGGACAAGCACACAGTTCGCAAGACGCTTTGGTTTTGTCGAAACAATCTTATGTGTGGATGGATGAATAGGCACAAGGTGTTCCTCGCCGGATGGATCGCCGTTGTCGTTGCACGGAACCACAAAAATTTGATGATCAACCGCGCCAACATCCTATAATTAGACGCAGTAGTGATTAGAATGAATAGTGTATGTGGCGGTACCTAACGTTTGTTGGCTTTGGGAATTTCGCATGGGCTCTATCTTGACGGGAGGAAAAGGCGTCGGAGCTAAGCCGATCCAGGCGGTTTGGATGAAGTGCCGGGGCCGTCTGAAGCGAACGGATTGGAGATTAAGATTGGCTTTTGAGCTTGAAAACACACGGGCAATCGTGTTGACAACGCTGATCTCGCAACGCTGGAGGGTGCCGTCGAGGATTTTGAGCTGGGTGTCCATCGACTCTCAAGAGGTTGACAGGGGAGGAGATGTGTTCTGGATGGAGTTTTGCAGAGCAAGGGGAATCCGATTTTCACCAACGACAATCCCTGGGGACTTCATGCCTCTGCGCCGTGCTCTCTCGCTTTGGCGTCCCGACTCACCATGTCCCCCGACTCCGTCAATCGAGTGGCCATGGTGTGCGTGGTGCGTGGGTGGTGATGGTGATGGTGTTCTTCTTCTTACCTGGGCCTGATGAGCCGTAGGGTCCATTGATGAACGCTGTCGAGTGGCTCTTTCCTATGATTAACAACCGCAACAAACGGTCGAGGGGAAATTAAACCGTAATGGAGGCTTCGTGAAGTGGAAAATGATTGATGCACAAGACTAAAAAGGGGAAGTTTTGAAGATCATTTGCGGTTTGCGGTGTGCGAGGAAACAAGAAGGGTACGTGCCATTCTGGTGCCCCCCGCCCTCTTGCCTCGCTTCTTGCCTCTTGCCTGCCCGCCCTTTGTCCAATGTTTTTGATTTTGGGAAACACTCGGGTGAAGAAAAAAATGGCCGGTCGCTCCTACACTTACCGATCCCTCGAGGTACAAAACCAACCCTAATTACTACGACTCTAATACTCTAAAGAGCATTATTAAGGCTGCCTAGCAAGCTCAAGACGAATCAGCTATTAATAGCTGGATTGATTTAATGCTAAAAAGGCTGCAGCAGGTAATAAATGTGACGGGCTTCCAAAATACTAGGAATCAAGGTGTTCTGGCTGAGACCGGCCATTTTTCTCTTCACCCGAGTGGAAGGAAACAAGACCAACCATCCATCTCCTTCCTCCACTGTTCCTGCATTAGTGCGGGAACCCAACGGATTGTGCCATCCCATCCTGTGCATGATTTCAATTTGTGCAAGTTGCTCCCCCAACCCCTGGACTTACTACGTACCCGTAGTAAGACAACAGACTGAGTTCAAAACTTCAGGGTCAGTCAACAAAGGAGCAAGGGGGGGGAGGGCACAGACGCAACTGACAAGCCCGCCAGGCACAAGGCTTTGCCAAGGGAACACCAAGGGAACACACCATACCCCTGTCTACCCAGTTCGTTCTCTCTCCTCTTTTGGCGGAGAACCCTGCCTGCTCTGCTCCTGGTAGGCTGGTTGTTGCTCTCTCGCTCTCTCTCTCTCTCTATCTTTCCCTTCCTTCCCAGTCCCCACTCTCTTACCTACCTATCTTGCAGCGTTGCATCTGCCCTAGCCTCCACGTTCCGGTGCAGCATTTCATTTTCCGCTGTCCGCCCGGCTTGCACCCCATCCAGCTGGGCTGCCTCGTTGATTCAGCTCTGAGGTCTGGCGTCATTCTCCTGTCTCGAGTCTTGGACAATTGTTCGGGATGTCTGTCTAGCTCTCTGCGGTTTGTCGAGGCGACTAACACATCAGAATCAGACTGTCTCTCCCTACGGAATCTTCCCCCTCCTTCGGGCTCATACCGGCGGGAACAACCATGCAACGTGGGCCACATTCGCTCCCGCATTCCTCAGGCAAAACCTTCCATCGATGACGTTCGACCTCTCGGCTCATCCGTGCTGGTGCTGGACAAACCTTGGAGACAGACGATGCTTACTTTACAGATGCTTACCCGCGACTGACTGAGCGAAATAGCGACGACACGGATCTGCGAGGCGGCCCGCTCGCTCAAGTACCGAGTACTCTGTATGGCAGCATGGCATGACCTTCAAGTCCCACAATCTCGCACAATCTCGCACTTTGATGGTCTGTATCCGCAACACCTGCGTACGAAGTACGAATGCAAAGTCTGACCGAAGCCACCCGCTTGCCCAATCAGACAATCCATCCCTATTGCCATCCAACGTGCCACTTCTTGACTCGCCTTCAAACCTCGCCTTCTGGTCCTTGATTGATTGACTCGTGCCGGACAATCTTGCCATCTTACATCCGATATCCTCGCCGTCGGGGGGGAGGGCCACATTGACTTCGCCAAACCGACAAGAAGACGCGAGATTGGCGAAACTGACCACGGACAGCCAGTCATGCCCATGGTCGCCGGTGCAGCGGTGCACAACGGTTCGTCGAGTGCATCGAAACCGTGCTCAGCTGGACGGTCGATAGCCGCCCGCCATACATCACATGCCACTACCTAGCGTCAGCGGCTTCCCTTCCTGCAAGTTCAGGTAAATTTGTGGATGTGTGTGTGTACGAGCACACTGCCAGCTTTCCTTTCTCTTGGTGCACGTGAGTCAAGCGTGAGTGGCAGTCTTGCAAATGAGAGCGAGATTGCAGCGTTGGGTTCGTTGCTCACACGAACGGGGTAAGTGGAATAGAGACGCGCCAACGATGCAATAAAGCCAGACGAAGCCGGGCGGCGCACAAATAAGCTGCTGCCATTGAGCAACGGCGCCCTTTTGGATCGAGTCTTCCAAGCCCCCAATGAGCGCTCACATCTATCTAGTCTGCTTTCTGTTCCTCTCCCACCATCCATACTACGTACTACGGTACTGGTAGTACACACCACAACCACTGAACCAGGGAGGCACAGCACAGCACAGCCTAACATTGAGAGTGGCAACGCCGTTTTCTCTTCCGTCCCTGCATGCAGTAGTAATGTCGCTCTGCGCGGATGGGATCCAACCCCGGCCTAGGGTCGCAGCCAAGAGAGGGCCGGGGTCAAGACAGGGATGGCATGGGTAGCCGGCCTGGCCTCTGCGGGTCAATTCGCCCAAGTGCCCCTTTGGTACCTTCCAACCTCCACCGATACCCCTGGATTAGCGCTCATGGGGCTGGAGGTTAGCAGTGTGGTGTAATTTCCCATTCTGACTGACAGACATGATACGGTGTCGAGTGAGTGAGAGAGGCTCGAGTGAGTGCGAGTCTGAGAGTAACAGGACTCTCGCACTCGCTTGTCCAACATGGCTATTAATATGTGCCGCCCTCCCCGTCTGCTTCCGGACTTCTTCTCTTCTTTCCCCCTCCAGCCAAACAAGTCTCATCATTCTCAAGCATCAGCTTTTGACTCAACTTTGACTTCGGTCGTCCACTCTTTAACAAAGCTTCCAGCTTAACACATTCGCTCTCTTAATCAACAAACTTCAAGCTTCGTTTTCACGAAACCCCCCATCATCACCACCACCACCCTTCAAAATGCGTTACACTACTGCCGCCCTCGCCCTCGCCGGTGCCGTCGTGGCCTACTACGATGAGGAGCCCGCCTCTACCGTCTTCTCCACCAAGTACTTCACCATTACCTCGTGCGCTCCCGAGGTCACCAACTGCCCCGCCCGCAGCACCGTTGTCTCTTCCAGCGTCGTCCCCATGACCACCTCCACCATCGTCCCCATGACCACCTCCACCATCTACACCACCAAGATCACCACCGTCACTTCTTGTGCCCCCGAGATCACCAACTGCCCCGCCGGCTCGACCGTCGTCGTTACCAAGACCGAGGCCGTCTCGACCACCGTCTGCCCCGTCAGCGAGATCGACGCTAAGCCCAGCCCCACGGCTCCCGGTGTCGTCCCTCCCCCCGTCGGCCACAACAACGCCACCGTCCCCGGTGTTCCTATCAAGTCTGGGGCCGTCCCCCCGGTTCAACCTCACTCCGAGTCCGGCGTCAAGCCAGTTCCCGTTCCGGTTCCGACCGGCGGCGTCGCGCCCTCCGTCTCCATGCCCGCCGCTCTGGCCACCAGCCCCGCCCCCGAGTGCCCCGGATACTCCGTCAAGACCATCTCCACCAGCGTCACCACCGTCGTTCCCACCGTCATCTACGAGACCGTCAAGATTCCTTGCCCTACCCCCAGCAAGCCCTCTGCCACGATCCCTGGTGTCCCTACCGGTGGCAACGGAACGTGAGTAAACTTCCCGTTCTACCTCGAAGACTAGAGATTGCTAACCCTCATGGCCAGTGCTCTTCCTCCCACCAGGACCCCCGTCACCGCTGGTGCCGCTGGCCTGACCGGCTCTGCCGTCCTGGCCGCCATCGCCGGTGTTGCCGCCTTTGCCTTCGCATAAGCACCTTTTCCTGGACAACTCTTCCAAGGAAAGCCAACCAAGGCTACGGCAGTTTACGATCAAATCTAGCGGGTATCTTTGCTTAGGAGTCGAGACGAAATGTAATAAGAGCCCTTCTCTTTGTACATGTATCATCGTAACAGATTGGCAAATATACCATTTGTACCTAATTGTTTATGGGGGACGTTTGTGGCCCGTGGAGACATCTCTCACCTTGCGATCGACGATACCGAGCGCGGGGGCGATATTTTCCTACAGGTACCCGACGGCCTGGCTTTAACGACGAAGTGTTTGGGGAAAATCCAATGAACCAATGTGACAAATTGCAGTGTGACTGTCCTACAACGTGCCAATCATTTCCCCACCGAGGGATTTTCCCTCAAGTGAGGGGACAAAGTCGGCAGCCGTCTTCTTCGGACTCGCGAATCCTACGACCTCTTCCGGAACGCATTGGTCGTTATTCCGGAAGACGCCCGTCCGTATCAATACGAAGCAACCGCAATAAGCACCGGACAGACGGAGACCACCGCCCAGTGGCTAACAAATGTCGAGCACTTCGGACAACAAGCCTGCCCTGAAGATCGCCCTGAAGATCGCCCTGTCAAAGTGGCCTACCAGGCTACCCTCCCTCTCATCCCAGACCCTGCCGCCTTGGCGTGGTCATGGGGCGCACAGGCAAAGACAGGACAACCAAGGACCGACTGAGGGACTTTTATCGGGAGATTACCATTGGGACGCACTCGGGTGTGTGATTGGTTGGAGCGCATCAATTTCAATTTGGACGAAACGCTCGGCCCCTGCCCCATGGGACGAACGGCATCCCCGACTTCTTTTTTGCAAGACATGCCGACTCCGTAGATAGGATGCATAAGGATATCCTCTTTTCATCTTATGCAAGCACAGACGTGCACCAAAAAGAGGGCGCCAAGCAGGCGGATCGACGAGAGCACGACGAGCGCTCCATGACGATGACGAGCTGCACAACGTTATACTACGAGCACACGCCCAAGGCCCGTCGAGGAAACACACGACGGGAAGAGAGATGAGATCAGATTGAGGGGAGGGGAGAGAGGGAGACACAACATCCGACGTCGCGACGACATCCATGCGAACAAGTCCGCCGGCCGGGGAAGACCACCACAGGAAGGCAACCGAGATTGGAGGCTTTACTGAAGGGAATGACCTCCAAGGATGAAGGCGCAGTTCCCCCTCATCTCACCTCTTCCTCTCTCCGCCTTTCATTTCGGAGAATTTCCCAAGTCCTGCGGCTGTGGGCTTCCTGCTGTCCGCCACTCCAACCCCGCCTCCATCTTTCTGTCAGTGCCTCCGTGTTCCGATTTTGGAACCTGTAGGCTGTGCCTGGGGGACGGACGGGGCGGACGAGATGCAGGATCCGCCGGATCGAAGCAGCAGTCGCAGGGCGCGCGACTTGGGCAACTCGGTCGATTCCGAACGTTATTCGACTCATGGATTGAACCGAACGTCTCTTTTGAAGTTATGGAGAAGGCTACGTGATGCAGACCCCAAAGGCAGAGACACGCTTGTCGGTGATCGACGAAGCGTCGGCCCACCGCCCGCCGGTGGACGCAAACGCATTGTCCGGCTACGTTACGGTCTTGGAAAGGGGAGGCTATAGTCTATGGAGCTTAGTTGCCCAAGTTGCCCTAGTTGCCCGGGGACCACGCTAACGAGGGACTCTCTCGGACGGGTTGTCCCTTCCTTGGACCGTGTGTCATGCCGTGCTGTATGATGGGACTAGGCGTCTTATTTCGAACCGAGAAGGGCTTCCAACTAGCTATCGGTTTCTCAATGACGTCTGTCGCCTTGCCTGATGCTATTCTTTGTGCCAGGCAGCAGTGCCACAGGCTTCGCCTTCACGTGCACTTTGCGCATGAACGAAGCTGCTATTTTTGGAATAGAATCCCTAATCTACAGAGGCCTCTCTGTGCTGATGCTGCACGGCTCAGTTGTCAAACCGCCGGAGGCCGGCCGACCCGGGCCGCCGCGGCATGTTTTCCGGACAAGGCACTTGTACGTCGCCCCCCCCCCCCCCCCCCCCCCCTCCTGTGCTGGGCTTTGCAGACACTGACGGCAGCAAGAATCCCGCGGTGGTTAACGAAGAGAGCTTTCCATCTATATCGAGAACCTAACGCATGAGAGACGCATGTATTTGCAGGGGGGCTATGCCCTCCCTTTCTGTGTCCCTGCTATCGTACTACCCAGGCAATCACTTGTCTGGAAGGGGGAAACCACTGTTATATTCACCGCGAGGGAGGCTTTGAGTTCGAGCTCGCTGGCCTGCGCCACTTCGAGAAGCCGTCCCCTGTAGCCAGGTCGGGCCAGCCGTCACTTCAGACCAGATGCTGGAGCAAACAGGACATGTTCGACGCCTTTTGCGTTTGAGACGCATCCCGACCCGCCTCGGAGGACTGCAGCGTCTCATCGGTTCCGCAGCCCGTGTCTGCCAAGCCAACATAGAGCACACCTCAGCCGGTGCGCCGCCCGCCTACCCCTGGATGCACTGCGCTCCTCAAGGCTTTCTTGTCTATTTCGTCTCCGCGGTTCTCCACGGAAGCGAGCGTCGGATGTACGAGAGTTTCCCGTGATTAGATGGAGGGACTCGAAGCGATTGGCGACGGAGTTCGTTTGCTCGGATATATCCGGTTGCTGCCAAGGTTCGCTTCCGACAACGGTCCCGATCGAGGGTTACTTCCTCGTCCCCCTGTTGTGCGCTCAGACCCCAGTGGTCCCGTCCCTGTTGAGTCCACCTCGCCGTAGTTGGAATTTACGAGTCGCGTTTGTGTAAGGGTCATCTTACGACGATATCCGTCAAACGGAACGTGGTTCCGGGCTGGTGTTGGTGTCCGAAGTACAGTCGGGGCCGTAACCCAATCGGAGTAGTAGTGGACGTTTGCACAACAAGCCTGCGTTTTGTCGAGGTACATAAGGCACAGCTACAGTCTCGGTGTAGCGCGATGGAGCTCGTCGAGGCAAGGAAGGCCCCGGGGTTCGTTATGTATCCGTACTTCGGCTGGTACTGCGGCCTCGTTCCCCTTTGGCCCCGGACGGCGATCGCCGCGGGATGGGCGCTGGATGGACCCACTTCGGCACCGATCAGATACCCACAATTGATGTACCTACCCAAGAAGTACCGCCCGAGCTGTCGAGCTTGGACAGGTACACAGTTGAGTCCCCGACACCGGTCGATGCGATATCCGTCCGGAATTTGGAGGCTTATTCTCGCCGCCAGCAAACGGGGACTCAGAGTGTGATCTACCTGTTGGGGGATGTCCCGGCGCAAGTGCCTGTGGCCGATGATTCTAGTCCGACCAATTCCCATTATACCCTACTTTCCTATGATTGATTTCTGGCAAATGTACAGAGGCGTGAGAGGTACTCGGCCGCAGCCCCCGAAGCACCGGCCCCTTCACGAAAGTGGGGTCTTGATGTTCGGCGCGCTTCGCAGGTCGGCGCCCAACTTGTCGCCACAGTCCGATCCAACGCCGACGCCGACTCCGACCGCCGTGGGTCGTCCACGACCGGACGGTTGTGCCAACATGAGGATTCGAAATTGAATTCGTTGGCATCGCCAAAGGCATTAGAAGCACGCCGTACTAAGGTTACCTCGATGGCACGTCAATTAGGCAGCCCACTGCACCTCAATCATCTATCTGCCCCTGTATGCACATGCAGCGTCGTCGTCGTCGTCGTCGTCTGCACAGCCTTACAGTTAGGGAGGAGGGGGGCGCAACGCGCGGCGCCAAAATGGCGACGACACCACGATGTGAATAACCGTCGGGAATGTTTTGGTCCGAAGTCTTCAACGTCATCCCAGCCCGTCGTCCAATCCGACGTCAGACGTCGTCGTCTTACCGGGAAGAGCGTTAGCGCGGCCCACCTCGCACTCGGCACGCACAGACCACAGCTTCCTTTCTCAACTTTCTCAACACCCTCTTCTTCTTCTTCTTCTTCTTCTTCCTCTTCGAAGCTGACAAGGCGGTATCGGTTCTCGCACTCGCTTAACCAGTCGAGACGAATCCGATCTCCATCGTCTTCCCTTTTGCGCCGCCCGTCCGTCATATCGTATCGGACGATTCGTCATGCATCTCGTCTTTCTCTTCCTCCTTCTTCCTGCTCCCTTTGCGGCCTGGCCTAAGCTGCCAAGGGAGTTGTCGCAAGCAACGTAGAAAACCGAAATGGTGTTAAAGGCATAAGCTTGTTTCTGCCATCTGTCGATCCAACCACGTTTCCCCGAATCAGCCTCCTCCCCCTTGTCTTTCTCTTCTTCTTCGTCGTCGTCTTCTTCTTTCTCGCACTCTAGGCAGCGGAGCAAGCGGCCATACGCCGATGCGAGATAGAATCCCAACAGTGACTCTGCCCTTTCCCGTCGATGCGGGCGAGCGAGATGAGCCACCGCCTCCAAGCGAGCAACCCCCCCCTTTCTGATCCAACGCCTTGTTTCCATGCAATACTCACCTGGGCTGTTCCTCCTCGATCCGCTGGCTGACACGAGCCTGATCTCGTTCTAACAACCTAAGAGAATGCGAGCGCCTCTGATACTCTTTATCGCTAGTAGTGACGAAGCATACCAACCCTCCCCTTGCCATTGGTCCAGTCTCAACACCCTAACGGAAAGCCGAACGCCAAGATTCGCACTGAGATAGATACTGTAGTACAAATTTACATATGCCTCCCTTCGGAAGCGCGCATATATGATCGGCGCTTCCCATGCTCGTATCAAGTTCAATGTTTGCTTAATAGTTCCCAACCCAAACGCCCGAGCTCGACGACGTCTGGCTCTTAAGACACATCGTGTCCACTGGAACGCAGACATTTTCCAAAAAAATATTAATCTCCTTCTAGGCAGTCCTCGTCACACATTCGCCTCCCCATCTTACTCCCGAAATCCTCTTTTCTCCTGAACACCGCAACGACAGGTCACACTCACTACGACAAGCAACAGCAGAAAAGAAAAGAAGAAGAAAAAAGATGTCTGGCCCGCCGCCCCCTCTGCCGTCCAACCTCGTCTTCTTCGGCCCCTCGGCCAACTGCACCCTCGACATCTGCCCCATCGAGTACAGCCTGTACAAGTACCGTCCGAACCTCGCCGTCAATGCCCTGTTCCTCGCCCTCTTCGCCCTCGCCGGCGCTGTCCACATCTATCTCGGCGTCCGCTGGCGCTCCTGGTGGTTCATGGCCTTCATGCTCGCCGGCTGCCTCAGCGAGATCGTCGGCTACGTCGGCCGCATCATCATGTATTACAACCCCTTCAAATTCGTCGCCTTCATGCTCCAGATCGTCTTCATCACGAGCGGGCCCGTCTACTACACCGGCGCCATCTACGTGACCATCTCCAAGACGTAAGTGTGGGCTCTGCTTTCTTTTTCAATGGATGCTGGTTGCCATGTTACACACGTTTCAAAGCTGTTGCTTTCATTTCATTTCATCCCTTCCTTTTTTTCTTTCCCAGGCAGTCTTTTTTCCCCCAATCCGGCATCGGCCACTTGCCAGCAAACACACCATTCTTCCTTTTTCCACATGGCACATCGTCATTTTGTATCGTGCGAGTCTTGGAGACCAAACCCCATCCACCATCCCGCGTGGGATGCTCTACCGAAATCGAAAAAGAAGCAAGCGCATGCCGTCCATCGTAAGCAACGCCCTCTGACCCCTTGTGTAGCATCGAATCCTTGGCGCCGGAGCTCTCCCGGATCCCCACGAAGGTCATCTATTGGCTGTTCATCTCCTTCGACCTCTTTTGCCTCGTCCTCCAGGCCGCCGGCGGCGCGCTCAGCACCACGTCCCGCGGCAGCTCCGACGTCGGCATCGACCTCGCCATGGCCGGCCTCGTCATCCAGGTTGTCGTGCTGGTGACCTTCTGCGCGCTCTTCGCCGACTACATGTTCCGCTACACGCGCTCCGCCGCCGCGCGCAGGCTGACGCCCCGCGAGAAGGTCTTCTTCAGCTTCCTGGCTCTGGCCATCGTGCTGATCCTGGCGCGGTGCGCGTACCGCGTCGACGAGCTCAGCGAGGGGTACTCGGACTCGGACAAGATCACGGACGAGGGCCTGTTTATTGGGCTTGAGGGAGTGTAAGTCGTCCCATGGCCGATTTCCTTCTCTGGAGGTCCCGGCATAACCTTGAGTGCTTGCTGACTTTGTTTGCTATTAGTCTCATCATCTGCGCCGTGTTCGCGCTGTGCGTCGGACACCCTGGACTGGTTTTTGGAAAGAACAAGGCAACGGACGGAGAGAGAAAGGGGTCGACCGTCGAGAGCGGCGTCGAGAGCGGCATTGCGGTGACGGAGCGAAAGTGACCAAGATACCATTTTGTTCCCATCTGTGGGGTGTTTTTTTTTAGTTGTTGTTCATTGTTGCACGAGGCCTCGGATCAGACGTCGAATGCCTTTCTTCCATTCCCTCACAGCGCGTTTTGCCCGAGTTGTTCTCGCCCGGCCTGGTTTTTGACCTTTCAAGTAGCGATACTTGTCGGCTGGTCGGTCTCCAATACAGTACCATTAGATATCACAAGCCGAAAGATGGAAATTTGATTCCGTCACCACACCCCTCTTGCACCTCCAGGGCTTTCCCCAGAGGACTCTCATGAGTACCTACCTAGACAACAGACGTCCATTTTTTCCCGCCATGAGTATGGATGGGCGGACGACAAGGCCTCCGTCGAGCATACGTTCATTTCAAGAGACACGGAGCCGGACGACGCAGATCCCGGGCCCGGAGGGTTGTCGGCGCGGACCCCGCACACTTGGCAACTCTAATCCCTTCGCCTCATCCCGATACCCGTTTTGCCTCACCACCCCGTCGGCTTTCGTATGGCGTCAACCCCGCCAACACACACACACACACACACACACACAGACACAGACACCTACATGCCATTCATACTTTCGTCATCAAGCCAACCCAGCCCGTACGTGGGTCCTCACCCAGCCCTCGTATGCAATGCAAAATCGTCACAAGACTGAAGATCAAAATTACCGCCGTGTATTTCTTTTTTGTCGAGCTTCACCCAGGCCTTGTTTGCTCCGGCTCCCAAAGCTCCTCATACCGCCGTTCCCTCATGTTGTAGTCGTAACTCCCAACACGGGACTATGAAACGAGACTGTCTGGCTGATGTAGCCCGGCAACTCTTGCCACAAGACGTGCTGTTCCTACAGTTATCTCGAAACACAAATAAGCCACTCCGCGGCCCCCTTCCCTCTTTCCCCTCCCGTCTCTTTCTTCCTATCCAGGATGATACGAGGTTGACATGATATCTCGTGGGACATTTACTCACCCAATAAATATCCTTGATCCCCAACTCGTGATTGATGACGAAGATTTCAGGCCCGCAACCCGTATGCTGTAACGGCACGATGGCGAAACAAATCTTCCGCAAGGGACCTCAGACGACGATGACGACGACGACGACAGCGACGACGCGAAGAGGTCGCGTTTGATGCAATGCGATGCAAAAAGACCCCTTGGCTCCCGTCTCCTTGCCACACGTCATGAAGACGGCGAAGACGAGGCCCTTGCCAAACTAAGAAGACTGGTCGCGATACCACCGCTAACAGCACTTGTCGGTTCGCCCTCACCCTCGCCCTGCTCGGCAGCTCTCGTCCCGGTCGTCATCAGACGCGGCAGCACCGCCCCCCCAGATTCGGTCTGCTCCGCTGTCTTGTCCGCCTCGGCCAGAGGTTCCGGTCCCCTCTCATGATGCTCGGTGTCCCTTGTTTCCTCGGCGTCTTTCTCTGGAGGCCCGTCGCGGCTGGATGGCGGCTGCACCGTGACCCTCGGCAACGCCCTCTCGCGGGTCATCTCCTGTTGTTGCCCTGGGCGCGGCTTCACCACCAACCTGTCGAGGGGCACGTTCTCTTGACCTGTCCGAAGCTTGTAGTTTGCGAGGCCGAGCTTCAGCTTAAGGATCCGAGCCTTCTGCGCGTCGGGTAAACTTAGTCAGCATACATGCTCTTTCTTCCTCTAGTCACTGAGACGGGGCATGGTACCTGTCGCGCCTCCTCGCGTGTCAACAACCTCCTTGACGTCGGCGGGGGCAAGGTCCTGACAGTTTGCTCAGCATCGGGCTCCGTGAGCATAGTTGTGTTCTCCTGCGACGTGTCCATGGCGGAATTATCGAAGGAGGACGACGACGTGTCGGGGGATGCGGAGCGATTCCTCAACGTCTGCCGTTGTTCAATTTGCTCGCCGGTGACCTGCATCTTTTCGGGCTGTCGTTGTTCTTGTTGTTCGCCGTCCAGTTTCTGCTCTTCGCGTTGTTGTTGCCGTTGCTCGCTCTGACCCTGCCAAACAGACATCGCATTAGCTTCCGGTGCCTTGGATCATGACATGATACACGGCCTTGTGCATTCGGGACTGGCTTACCTCCTGCGCGTCGGGTTCTGTGTCGATCTCGGTTTGTGCAGACGCGGCGGGAGAGGGTGCGGATGTGGACGTGGACGCAGACGCGATTGTGCCTTTGGACACTACTGCAGGAACAAAAGTCGTAGCCGTAGGAGGAATAGCAGACACCGAGGCGGGTGCGGCGACGGTGACAGCAGGCTCCTGGCACTGCTTCTTCTTAGCGACTGCGTTCTCGTCAAAGACGGCAGCAAGGGGCCTCTTGAGACCCAAGGGCGTCTTGACTGGGCTCTTAAGAGGCGACCCGGGAACCCTGCTGTGCTTGTGCAATTTGGTGGGCGACATCGCGTTCACGTTCGCGTCCAGGGGCGCGAGGGCGCGTCTCCTGGCCGGCGATGAGGGGTCCATGGTGTCTTTTGTCTATTGCGTTTTTGACGATGTATAATAATGGCCGACGACAAAGAGAAAGAGGAGGGTTTGAGAGAGAGGGGGAATCGAGGTTGTCTTGGTATGTATGTGTTTGGTGGAGGGGATGGGGGACGGGGATGGTCGGGGTTGAGGATGAGGATGAGGATGAGGATGAGGGTGAAAGAGGAGTGGGGGCGGGCGGGAGCTGGGCGGGAGGAGGAAAAAGAGCTATTCCCACTCAATTACCCAGTTCACAAGCTTGAGCGACTTTCGGCGTGCGTTTCGCGGCTTGGGGCACGCACGTACGCACGCACGCATGGGGGTTAGAAGGGAAAGGGAGAGGGGGCTGTTTGAACGAATGACGGGTTTGGGTGGCCGCGTGCAGCTGTAGCAACAACTTGAGTAGCAGGGAGGCAAAGCTCCGTGCTTAAAAACAAACAAACAAATATGTGGTTGATGTTGACGTTGTTGTGTTGAAGTGGCGAGTACCGCGGGCTCCTCTCCAACTCCAAAGTATTGTGGAGGGATGGGAGAAGGACCTCGCGAATGCAATTAATTCCTGGACGCAAAAGGGGGACGAGCCAAGTAGGTAAGTAATGAAATGAGAGAATGGGGAAGAAAAGAAGGAAAGAGAGACACAACAGACGTGTTGTTGATGATGAGATGTCCCAAGGGGGGAACAGAACGCGTGCTAGGCCGCCGGGAAATATGTTGTGCGATGTAGAGCCCTCCCTCCGCGTTAATGTGGTGTGCAGGCCTACCTACCTAGGTACAAGTAGCTGGTAGACGTACGGATACATACTTGAAGCAAAAAAAAAGTTCCTTCAGCGCAGCAACATCGCTGTACGGAGTACGGATACGGATAGTTTTAAGTAATTTAGGTCGCCGATTGCCTCGCCACCTGAAGAACACCAACCTGACACCAAAAGCCGACCGCGAGCTTTCCACAAGTCGCTGCCAGGACCCTGTCGTTTACCCCTGCTTCGTCGTCTGCTCGGTGGCTGGCGGGTTTCGTCGCGTACCCCTGCTGACTCGAGGATGAGCTTCCAGCGCCTACCTAACCTACGCCCCGTATATACTTCGTATAGTGAGTACCGGCGTGCTTACAAGGGGGGAGAAGGGAAATACGGCGTCTGGAACGCGGCTTACACAGGTAGGTACATTGTGACCAGCCCTGCAAAGTTAGTCCCTAGAGGCGCGTCCGTCGTTGCAGGGGTTCGCTGGCCGTTGCACCTCCGTACTCTTACTGTAAAATGCGCATAACCTTGTGCATTTCAGGGTGGGGGCCACCCTTGGTCCAACCCATGGGTCCAACGTCGTCCATGTCCAGTGTCCACGCCGTCCGGCTCATCGACGTGACAAGCCCCACTTCCGTCGTCTGCCGTCCGCCGTCCGCCGTCCGCCATCCGCCGTCATCCCGTCGAGCCTGCCTTTTCCATCCCGACACAACCCCGGGCGACTCTTCTCCCCAAAGTCCAGGGCAAAGACGAATGCGTCGCTGAGAAGAACAAGAAACGTTTTGTCCGCCGCCCTATTACCTCCCCTACCCACCTAGGCCTACCTGGCCAGGTACATCCGCACACCATGCCATTACTCACATCGACTCAATCTTTACTGGTGACAATGCTTTGTAAACTCGGGTATCATTCCTCTCGCCCTTGCAAGAGTCGCGTCGACGCTACCGCCGACGCCAAGGAGACCAACTAAAAAGATTTCTGCCGCCAGAACTACATAGAACGCGTGATTGCCTCTCTGTATCTCTGTCTCTCCAACCATGATGCCAAAAGATGAGACTGAGGTTGTAGAAGGTATTGCCGACAAGGGGAAAAGAAAATTCAAGTACAAGCTGGACCGGAACCCCCTGCCGACCATCCCTCCTTAAAGTCTCGTAGGCTGTTTGTCCGTCCATATAAATGAGAGAAAGAGAAAAGAAGAAAACCCCCCAAGCAGAAAGAGGAAGAAAAAAGAACCACAACGCTCACGCATAGAGACTATCCCATAGGTTTCAAACCTTTTAAGTCGAAAGACTCCCAAAGGAACGCCAAAACCCTTGCTTTTCCACCCTTATGCCAATCCTTCCATCCACCCAATGAGTCTCGGCTGGTAATCATTCATGGAAATCTCCGGGGTATCCATCCATGAATTGATCGCCCACAACCACCTGCTGCGCCCTGTTCTGTCCCCCCTCCTTCTTCTCACATGCTGTTTTGCTCCTGCGCTGACGAAGAAACATCCAGCGAGTACATACTGTTGTCGAACTGGAACGGTTTGTTGAAGTCGTTTGTCACTTCGTCCCAGTTGGTAAACTGCTCCATCGGCATCGCGTCCTCAAACATCATCATGCCGTCAAACTCAGTCCCCACATCTTGGAGTCCTTCCATCCCCTCCATGTTGACGCTGTTCATGTCGAGGAGCAGGTCCACGTCGACAGGCTGCCAGTTGACGTCGATATCCAGATGCACACCTTCCGAAATATCGCTGTTGGGCTCCGAAGACCCGCTGTCCTTGCTCGATTCGGGTGTGTCGTTGGGTGTCAAGGAGCGGTAAACACTCATGTCGCTGATGACGCCGTTGGCGCCGAACTCGAACTTGCCGAGCTTGTTGAAGAGGCTCTGCGGATCGATCGTCGTCGCCCAAACCTCCATCGGCGCCGCCGGCGCCGCCATTTCCGGCTGCTTGTTCTCCATCTTGGGCGTGCTCTCCGTCTTGCCCGCCGCCGCCTGGTTCTCCTGCGTCTTGCCGCCCATCCTGCTCCCCGTGCGCTGCATCGAAGCATCCCTGGACATGGGCGTTGCGCCGCCATTGCTTGCCGGTGTTTGTCCCTGCTTGGAAGCGTTTTGTCCCATTGGCTGCGCCGTCTGCGGCTCCACCTTGACCTGCCCGTTTATGTCCAGTCCCAGATATTGAGCAAGGCTCTCCCGCATGTACTTCATCGGATCCTCGAGAGGCTTCACGTGCTCCTCTAGGATGTGCGCCTGACGCGCCTGATCCGAGGGGAACCCGGTAGTCGCCATCTCGCAATCTGCCTCCGGGCACAAGAACATCGGCTTCGGCGGTGCCTTGGGTTCCGGCATAGGCTGCCTCTTGAGCTCCGGCGATCCGGATTTGCTGATCTGCGGCGACGGCGTTGCCTGGTTCGGCTGCTGCGGCGGAGTCGGCTGCGTACCAGTCTTGGCCTTCTTTCGCGCCGGAAGCTGCAGGTTATCTTTGGTGACCTTGGGCTTGGAAAAGTGGATGGATTCGCCGTGCGGGGAGCTCGCGCCAAAGGGAAAGGGGGGCTGGCTCGTAGTCGGCGCAGCCGGGGGGCCGCTCTTACTGTTGGACCGGTTATGCATCTTGTTGTTCAGGTTCTGCGTCTGCTTTTCCAAATTGGCCATGTTGGCCATGCTCAGAGGAAGAGGCGGGCCGCCTTGAGCAGAACCAGCTCCCGCTTGGTTCGGCGCCGTGGGTTGACCTGGCTGAGGCGCAATAGCGGCCTTCTTGCCGAGATTGGCGCAATCGCGCGCCATGGTCTCGAGCAGCCAGCGGACCTCGTCGATTTCGGCGGGCCTCACGCTGAAGACGGGCTTGGGGTTAGTCATGCCCTCGCCGTCGGTGAACTGTCTAATCATGCGAAGTCGCTGTGAAAGGTTAGCACAAAGCCGAGGTGTCGGGGTTACATGACTACTCACAGCTCGGAAGTAGCTCTTGGCGCGCCCGTCGTCGCGGGTTGCGGCGTACCACCGGCCGAGCGCCTTTCCAATCTTCCCCATGTCCACTACGATCTTCATAAGTTTGGCGCACGTCTCTTGGCGCTGCTCTGGCGACATGGGGATGTCGGGCATGTGTTCCGTCATCATCAGCCTCTGCTCTTCCTGGCCGATGCGTCTGAGCTTGTCAAAGTCGTTCTCAGTTGGGCCTGAGTTCGCAGCCTGCATGGCCTGTTGGCGACTCTTCATGGCCTCGTACTTGGCCTTCTGCTCGGGCGTCATGCTCGCTATCTGCTCAGGTGTGAGGTTCGGAAGGGGACGCATCTGCCCGGGGGCAGCTGCAGGCCTCTGGGGTTGCTGAGTAGCCGTCTGAGGTACGTCGGCGGGCTCGTCGGTGCTCGGACGCTTGAGGTTCTTCTGCTGGGATGCCGGAGAAGGGTTGGGAGGCTGTGATTGGTTATTGTTCGGGGCGGAGCGCTGGTTGTTCTTCGGTGGGGCGGCGTGAGCAGTAGCCTTCAGGTCAGGAGTGGCACTCTGCTGCTTCGGCGGGGCTGGTTGTACAGGTTGAACAGGCGTGGGGGCGACGTTTGCTGGCGCCGGAGGAGCCAGCTGGGGCATATGTGGCGCCTGAGGCGTAGGCATAGGGACGTTTTGCGCCCCAGGCCCCATGTTCACCTGCGCTTGAGCTTGACGCATGGCAATTTCCTTCTGCATGGCGGCACCCATCTGCCGTTGCTTGATCTGAATAATGAACACTCTCAACTGATCGTCTGTGAGATTCGCAATCTTAGGGTTTGCTTTGCGAGCGTTCAAGATGTCGTTGGGCGTGACTTGAATCATGTGAGCGGGAATCACCGGTATGTTGGGAGGCATGCCTGGTTGGTTCGGCATCACCATGCCCGCCGGCATGCCATTCTGCTGCAATTGCGACGGTTGCTGCTGCTGCTGCTGCGGCCCAAGTTGTTGTTGCTGTTGCTGTTGCGGCGGTTGAGACTGCTGCTGTTGCTGCTGTTGCTGCTGCTGCTGCTGCTGCTGCTGCTGCTGCTGCTGCTGCTGCTGCTGCTGCTGCTGCTGCTGCTGCTGCTGCTGCTGCTGCTGCTGCTGCTGCTGCTGCTGCTGCTGTTGTTGCTGCTGCTGCTGCTGCTGCTGTTGTTGTTGCTGTTGCTGTTGCTGTTGCTGTTGCTGTTGCTGCTGCTGCTGCTGCTGCTGCTGCTGCTGCTGTTGCTGTTGCTGCTGCTGCTGTTGCTGTTGCTGCTGCTGTTGTCCCGCCGCCGCCGCCACCTGCTGTTCCCGGTTGCGTTTCTCCATTTGCCTTTGCATATATGTCGCGAACTGCGACCTCTGGATCCGCTCGAGGTGCTGTTGAAGCTGGGGCTGGACGGGATTCTGCGAAAGCCACTGCCGAAGGTCCTTCCACTTGCGAACCTCTGCGGGGGCACGGAGTTGGTTTCCAACTTGCTGGAGAACGGGAGGTGGAAGATCCATGCTGTCCATCATGACCTGGTGAGCAGGTGCCACGGGAGTGCCCTGGTTTCTCAACCTAGCCAGCATCTGCTGTTGCTGCGCAATAACCTGCTGTTGGTTATTTGGGGTTCCCGACTGCGGCTGCTGTGGCATCATGCCGTTGGGTATGAACTGGTTGCCGTTAGACATGTTGAACTGGCCCATCTGTCCCGGTCTGCCCTGCATCTGGCCTGGGGTGTTTCCGGCTTGCGCCATGGCGTTCATCTGCATCTTGCGCTGCTGCTCCTGCCATTTGGTCATGACCTCGTGGAGTTTGTCGGGTGGCAACCCGTGGACCGCCTGCCTTTGCTCGGGGTTCATGCTCGCCATCATGCTGTGGAAAACGGGGTTGTTGTTCAAATTGATATTGCCGCCAGTGGACATTGGTCTCTGGTTCCCTTGATTAAATCGAGGGTCGAGGGTGCCAGCAAAGGGGCCGTTGGCCTGTGCCCCGCCCTCCAGGGGGTTCATGGCACTTGGGGGTCGGCGCATCGGAGTGTTCAGGGTGTTCATGCCCGGGCTCTGGGAAGTAGGGGCGCCGCCGAGACCGTTCGGTTGACCTTGCAACTGTCTAGCCTGTTGCTGAGCGCGCATCTGCGCCGCTTGTTGCGATTGCTGCTGCTCCATCTTCAACTGTTGCGCCTGCTGCATGCTGAGTTGCTGTTGAGCCTGGTTGGGGCGAGGCGTCTGGTTTGACCCGGTCTGATTGGGCATCCCTTGACCTTGTGCGCCAGCGATGGGCTGTGGAGTCGCGTTACGAGCCGGGCCGCTGCTGGCGGGAACGACCATTTGTCCCTGCTCCTGGGCTAGGATGCCCGCTTTTTGTTGGTTCATGATGTTTTCCATGGTGTTAAATTGACCAAAATCGCCGTTGGCAGACTGCATGCCTGCGGCGTTCATCATGGCAGGGTTCATCTGTCCTCGACCAGCTTGCATGAGAGCCTGGGCTTGAGCCTGGTTCAGGTTGGGAGGCATGCCCCCCTGCTGTTGCCGCTGTCTCGCCAAGGCCGCGTTTTTCGTGAGACCTTGAAAAGCCTGGTGTTGGAACCAGATTAGAACCGGATCCTTGCCCTGCGCCGTGTACTCCTGTGCCCTCTGGGAAAATCGAGTCTGCACAATGCTGCGGTAGTGGTTCTTCTGAGGCTCGGGGCAGGCAGCAGCCATCTTGTGGGCGAGCTCCAAGACTTTTTGCTGGTCGTGCGGCGTGAGGCTCGACGCGTCGGTGGGCATTGCGTTCTGAGGCCTGCCCTGTCCGCCGGGCATCTGGAACATTTGCTGGTTAGGCCCGATCGGTTGGCCGCCCTGGTTGCCCATGTTGACGCCCATCTGACCCTGTTGGGAAATTTGAGACGCTTGCATTTGGTGTTGAAGGTGCTGGAACCCCTGCTGCTGGTTCTGACCCATTCCACGCCCCATCTGATTCTGCATCGCGGCATTCTGGTTCATCATGAGCTGCTGCTGAGCCTGAGCGGCGGCCTGTACCTGTAGGTTGTTGCTAAGGCTCTGCTCGTTCGCCTGTCGCCGTCTGAAGAACTCGTTCGTTTTGTTGCTCATTTGCGCCTCGTATTGAGCCTGTATCTCTGGTTAGATTCATGCTTAGGACCAAAAAAGAAGAACCCCCCCCAGGATCAGAGTGTAATGGGTGGCTCGGCTCGAAACCTTACCTTGTCTTGTGACTTGTTAAATGCCTCTCGCTCGAAGTTGACGCCAACTTCTGCCGCCTTCATGAAATCAATGTTAGTTACAGCGAGGCCAATGTTGGTGATCCTAGAGAAGAGCTGGTCAGATACTACGAAAGCCTGGTTTGCGTAAGACGAGGTAAGACGTACAGGTTGTGGCATTTGATCATGCGCTCTTGGATGGCGACGCCGGCTTGCCAACCTGTATGTGGCTGTTGCTGGGCTAGCATGGTCTGGTAAAGAAACTGGTTCAACTGAACCTGGGTGGGCCGGGGGCGCGGGGGCTGCTGTTGCTGCTGCTGCATCATACCCGCCGCTCCCGCCATGTGCTGCATGTTCGCGGCCATGGCCGCTTTCCACAGGGTTTACACAAGTCCCCTACAGCACGTCTTTCAAAGCCGGCAGCTTCGATCGGAAATGGGCCTGAGACCGTCGGGCGGCTGCCAAGGCAAAGGCCGCTCTCGTATGGGAATTGCGTGAGGACTAAGGTGCGTTCGCTTGTTGACAGAGTCTGTAACAATCGGAGAGGTCGACACCAGGTATTTTTTATTTCCAACGAGAGGCTTGAGGCCGTCGCCTGCCGTGTAATGTGCCTAGCGACTTGCGACCACAAGCATCGAAGGGTGGGCGAGTGTGTCGAGGAGAGCGTGGCGGCGAAATGGCGAACGAGATTTCGAGCGAATTTTCTGTTGCAACGGGAATGAAGCGTATGCGCGTGGTTGAGCGGTGGTGTTGAGGGAAGCGTGACAAGGAAAGCCAGGTGGTTCGGTGGTCTCGTCTCTTGTTTTTCGTAGCTACCTAGGATTACGTTGGAGTCGATAAAAGGACCCGAGCGCCTATGCAGCAAGTATATTCACTGTGCGTGGAGTTGGGTGCTGCAAAATGAAGCTGCGAGAGCAGGATGGAGACGACTCGACAAGAGAGCAAGGAAGAAGACGGTGGTAACCCCCGACGTGAGTTGCAGTCAGCGGTGGGTTGTTGTGGTTTTGGGTCCAGGAGCAGCGGAAATTCCAGAGAGTGGAGGAGGGTGGACGTGGTGGCGTGGGCAGCCGCAGGTCGAGACAAAGCAAGCCGGAGCGGGGGGCGGCTTCGAAAACGGGACAACACTATGCGTAAGGTATACGGATATTGCTGTCCAGACTGTCGAACCGTGTATGGATAGTCGTCACCAGCTCGTGGTATGACGGCTCTCGACTTGGGCGGCTCTGATGGAAAAGCGCGGGGAGGACACGAGGAGAAGTGCTGGGTGGTGTGTTGGTGGAGGAAGAGAAAAAGAGGCGGGAGTGGTGTGGTGGTGAGTGAGTAGGTAAGGTAAAGTGTGCGTGCGTATGTGAATGAGGTGAGCAATGGGTTACGGTACGTTACTACCTATGTATCCGTACCTGTACGTTACGGCAGAAGACGGGGATCGTTGGGCGTGGTGGAGCCTTCTGGAGATGTGCTTTGCTCGATCAGTGCCAGTTGATTTAGGTTCTGGTGGGCTCAGGATTGGCGCCTTTTAAGCGTGGAGCCTATTTTTGCCTGTGGTTGACTGGGGTGGCTGAAACGAGAGATGGACGAGGAAGTTCGGGTGAGATGCCGTCGTAATAATCGCAGAGAACGTAACATGCCCATCCAGTAATTGAAGATATCTCGGGGGAGCAAGAGGGGAGACAGGCTACGTGGGTCACAGGCAGAACATGCGACCAGGCGAGGCGACTGAGCGAGAAGAACGGCCGTGTAGGTCGAGGGAGTGAGGGAGGACGAAGACGAGAGAGAGAGAGAGAAGTGAGGGAGAGCCAAGGTAGGGGCACTGAAGAGAGAGAGAGAGAGACTGAGGTGTGAGAGGGAAGAGAGGATGGATGGGGGCCTGCAGGGCGGCGAGATGCACGGGTGGAGGGTGGAGGGGAGCGTGGGCGAGATGAAATAGTGAATGTGGATTGGACGAATAGGATGAGCGGGAGGGGGTGTGATTGTAGGAGATGCGGTACCTCGTAGGCAGCTTCAGAAGGAGGAGGTAGGTACAAAGTCAAGCCAGTGCACAAAGTACCTGCGGATTCTAGTACCTACCTATGCTTACAGGTACCTTAGGTAGAGATGAACCTGTGCCAGTGTCCAGTGCTCACTCAGACCCAGGCAAACTCTGTATTTAATACGCCCTCCAACGTGTACCGTATGTTCCGTGTGGACGTAAGTTTTCATTTCCCTCCTGTCTGTATTAATCTCAATCTGTCTGTAATGGAAGAGACGAGGCATCATTGATATAACACACAGCAGGAGAGACGTCGGACCTGGCGGTGCTAGTTAGTGTAAGTCGGAATGTAGTCAAGTGCATATTCACCAATCCAACCACACAGCACAGGTAGGTACCTCCAGTAGGTACACAGCAATGTGACTGCTGCAACCCGGCTTGGGAGTTGCATCCGACCTTCTTCCTAGCCATCCAGCAGGCACACCGGCATAGGGATCTTGCAAATAATGACATGAAACATAAATTCGTGAGTGGCCTAGGTAGGGAACTGAAAGAGAACGTTGAGGGTAGACCACAATATCTAAGTTGGGTAGGGGGAAACAAATGGGAAGGCAGAGGGAGGAAGGGAAGAGACTGCCAGCAGGCATATCGCGAAAATGGGGGTTCTACCTTTTTTCTTCTACTCCGTACCCTGTACGTCTTCTTCTGCTTCTCCTTCCTTCTCTCTCTCCCCTGCCCTGGCGGCTGGATGGGAGGGCCCCGAGTGGGAAGGAGAGAGCGCCTTACTCCGTAGGGGTGTGGTTTTATCGATCAAGGGCGTGCATGGCCAAAATACCTCCTCCTCTCTCCTTCTCTCTGCTGCCTCCTGCCTCGCGCCTCTGTTTCTATTGCTTCTGTCTGCCTGTGCCTATCTTCTGATGCCCGCCGGGCATTGGCTGTTATTAATTGTCCTGACACCGGTTGCCTGTCAAGAAATGGGTTCTCCAGCAATAACAGCGCTACCAATACGGCCGGCCACCCGCCATCATGCTCTTCTTCAGACCACATCCAGGCCAGCCCTTAGCGTCCAGCGCAACTGCTGCGCTCTGCCCAGTACCCTTTCCCACGAGGCCGCTTGGTCCCTTGATGTAAATCCCAAAGTATACCGGCGGGTGACGGGCGACTGTTGTCAATAGCCAGGTACAGATCTACCATGGCGGCGGTGTGGGAAGCGGTCAACACGAACAAGACAGCAGCATCATGTGTGCTAACATGATACACACACACACACACAGAGAGAGATACATACATACATATACATACGTGCAAACCGGAAGGGTGACCGACCGAGGCGAAGCCCTCCTCCGATTCGTTGTCTGACGGCAATCTCGCCGGTACGAAAGCACTCGGAGCCCATAGGAAGAGTGTCTCCTGAACGACACGGGATGGCGCTGCGTGATGCGGCTGTGGTGGTGGTGGTGGTGGTGGTGGTGTGTGTGTGCCTGGCCTTACCTCAACTCACCTCTGTTCCTTAGACTCCATGCCGTGCCAGCCAACCGAGGGGTCAGTGCCGGGGCCAGGGTCAGAGCCGAACCTCAACACCGGACCCCGAATGCCTGACACACCTGGCCTTGGCTGAGGCTCACACCGAGGCCAATGCCTAATTTTTCCCAGCTTTCGGGGTCGCGACGCTGTCGACACAGCTGCAGCGCGGCCTCGCAGAGTACCTAATTGAATATGGTCATGGTCGTTTTTTTTTTTGTTTTTTTGCACAGTGACAGCAGTCGCAACAGCAGCAGGCTCCATGACTCCAGCAACCAGCAGATACATTGCGATGCGACGATGAGAATGAGTACTCGCCGGAAGAGCGTGGAGGGGAAGCCCCATGGCCTCGCAAACCCCCGGTCGCTGGTCTCATCTGACAGCGATTCACTTGGCCCGGTGAGCAGGCAAGGCACGCCGGCCACAACCGGTATTGCCACGCCCCGCCACGGTACCACACCTTGTTTGTAATGGTATTGTATCCGTACCTAGGTACCGTAGGTACTTACCTTACTACTTACCTAGGTAGGAACCCTAGATAGGTACAGTAAACATGCCCCGGGCAATCCGCAGCGCAGTGCCAGAGGAAAGTAATGCTCGTGACGTTCGACCTTCGACTTGCCCTTCCAACGACTTATCACGGCACAACGGGACGGTGCTCTCAAGGCCCAATATGCGGCCAAATACATTCTCTTTCGTCCTCGCCCCAGCTCGGCCCGCCGCCACAAATTAGCACTGTCTCTCCAGCTTCAGCCATGGCGAGACATTGGCCCACTACCGAGTTTCCCTCCTCTCCCTCTTGTTCAAACCCCGTTTGGGACAGGTATCGCTGGTTGCTACTATTCTTCCATTCTTTTCTTCTTTTCCTCTCTGTCGTCTTGTTTCCCCCAGCACGCAAGCAAGCGCATATTTCTTCTCCCTTCTCCGACTTCCACTTTCAGCTCTTGCCGCGGTCTTGCCGTTCCTATCTGCCCCCCGCCCCCGCCACCCAGCTCTCCACGAACCACGACCCAGCATCACGGTCTTCAAGTCCTCGTCCCTCCCCGCTTACGTACGCCGCCGGTTCTGGTTTCAGCGGCTATTTCTTTATTTGATCATTCCTTTCTTCTTTTCTTTCTCCCCGCTCCTCTGCCAGTAGTACTCTTTTCTCATAGGTAGCAACAAGATAGAGAGACAAGGTATCCAGATGGGAAAGGCAATCAACGTGGATCACTCGGGCCCTGGCATTGGAAAGCAATTCCGCCCGCAAGTAAGTACAGTACGGATACACTTCCTAGGGTAGATGAGGACCTCAGCCGGTCTTGATGACAGGGAAGACGCCCAGCACCAAATTGGGCCGCGCTTCGTTGCAGCCAGGGAGAGCACACTTGCTGGGGCCTCCCAGGCTAAATACCGCGAGAGAGTGAAAGGCAGAAAGTACCTACAGAGTGCTTAGGATCATCCTGGTCTGGCGTAGCTGTACACATGGACGCTAAGCCAAAAAGGGCCAAGTCGACGACGTGCTTCTCACAAGGTGTGGAGTCCCGTCCCTGGCTTGTGCCGAGTGACTGCGACGGTATGGAGACCTGGCCTGGCGGTGTATCCGCTGGCAATCCGTATTGTTTCTCACGGAGCTGTTCTCCAGGCGTGCACAACGAGAAGAGAAATGAAGGAGGTGGAGCATTAACGATTGCGGCCAACACCGCAGACGAGACCAGGATGCTGATGGAACAGACGTTGGACTTAGTCATACGGCCATCTCAACATGGACGTTGCAGCGAAACGGGACGAAGTAAGTGCATCCGCATCCGGAGCAGCGCGTGTCCGGACAAGCCAGTCGTGGCTGGCGAGTTGGTAAGGCAGATGTCGATCTACGGTGTTTACACGTGTGCTCGCTGCAGACTCAACCACCTCGTTGGCCGTCCCAGAATAATTGGTCTCGGGTTGCAGGCAGACTTACACGCTTTACTTACTCGCCCATGGCCGGGATGGGTGGTGTTTCTCAAGGCTCAGCGTTGTCGTTGGCACACCCGTCTGCCACTAACCAACCGGGCTAGGCCAGGCCTACCGGTATGCTTACCATCACCACCATCACCACCATCACCACCCATTTTGGGGGCGAGGGATTGATTGTCCCTCGATCGGGGATCATGACCGCCAGCCTCGACGCAAACCGCTCTGGGCCACTAGGTACTTTTTTTTTCCTCCTGCACATACACGCATTGCTGCAAAACTCTGTCCGGAATAAGGTGCTTCGCTGCTCTCTTGGTCGATTGAGAAATCACCAACACAACCGGTTCTCAAATTACGCCGCGCGGCGAGAGTCCCTCGAGCGGGGAGAGCGTTCGCTTCTCAAACTCACCTGGTCTCGCCGTCGTCGTTGTCGTCGTCGTCGCCTGCTCAGTAGTGAAACGAGTACGTTATACTTGAACCAGGAGGCCGAGCTGGGCATTTGCTCGAAGGATGGATGAGTTGGTTCTAGAACAGGATATGGAAACGCTTACCTGCTGGGCAACATCAGTCAGGTCAACCAACGGGAAACCTTCTCCTTCAGGCCGGCTTCAACCTTGAAGGAAACAAGGTGTTGGCAGTTTGGACATCAAACGAGACGGCACTTGGCTTTCCTCTTGGATTCCCGGCCGAGTTGGTCGTTTTGGTTTCACCAACAACACACACGCACACACACACACACCCTCTCTCTCTCTTTCTCTTTCTCTTTCTCTTTCTCTTTCTCTTTTCTCTATCGCTTTTCTCTATCTGCCTGCATCCCCGTTTTGGACCAACCATCACGATGATTATAAGAAAAAAAAGAGGAAGAAGAAGACTAGGAAGAAGAAGAAAAAGGGCCGTCAGTTGTTGCAGAGGATCTCCGACTAAAAATCCAAGCAAGCAGCCAGGCCCCTCTTCACTGGCTACACCCTACCTCTCTCTCCCTCCCCCCCCCCCCCTCATTCACGCACCCCTCGGTCAGGCCCAATCATGTTGTGCCTTGGGTCCATTCGACACCGGCCCAACCTTGCTGGGGACTGCAACTAACTGTACTCCTCCTAGTGATGTACTCACACGCCATTACCGCCCTGCCGCCTAACTGCCTGCCTTTCCTTCTACTCTGATTTGTCTGTCTTCGGGCCCCAATACTTCTTCCTTTTTTCTTTTTTTCTTTTTTCTCTTTTCTCTCTGTCTGTCTCTCTCTCTCTCTTCTTATCCTTGGTTTATTCCTGATCTTCCAACAGTGGCCTCTCTGAGTCGTGTAGGTGTAGGCTCGCGTTGTTCTCGCTTGAGCGTCTGGTCTTGTCATGTCAGGTCGTTGAGTAATGGGCCACGACTGACAGGCCAAACCTCCCACATTAAGGTTACGTCCCAGACTCGTCTCGTTCCAGCCGCGTCAAGATGCACATTGCACGTCCTCGACCGCCGTCATGCCGGATCCGAATCTGACCCCAGTCGTCCTCTCTCAGTCTCTGACTAGGGAGACGGGTTCAACGCCTAACACCCCTGTCTGCACTTTGTAGAAGATGAGCCATCGCCGCCAGCTACTGGCTCTCCCGTATGGATGGCTACCGATTCCCGGCTTATCTTACCACTAACAGACACGACCGAAGACGAGTAAAAGTCAGCACCAGAGGTGTAGGGCTATGTGATGACAGCCGGGCCAGTTTTGGGGGACCGGGGGCGGTCCTTTCTGTCAAAGTTTCGTCCAGCCGTAGCACGAAATTGCAAAGAAATGTCTTGGGCAGCGCTTTGCTCCTCCTGCGTCGTCCTCTCGACCCTCTCGACCCTCTCGACCCATCTTCGCAGGGCAGACGCGCATGTGCGTGGGCTTGTCGCAAACGTGCCGCACCTCGCACCACCACCTGGCGGCGCGCCGCACGCGCCCCCCCAAAAAACACCACACTAAACGACAAGAAGACGGCGGCACGAAGTGACTGAGAGGAGCAGACATGGGGCACACGTAGAGAGAAGAAGACTCCATCAGATCATTCCCATCTCACCCCTTCGCACCACGTACAGTACCTTTACCCTCGCCAGTCAAAATAGCCCATCCGTTTCAGAGAGGACGGCCTAGCACCACAGAAGAAGAAAAAGGAAATACCCCGGCCGGACGGGGAGATCCTGACCTGCCGAGCTGCCTTTTGGTCCAGATTACCTTGCTTGTGCACCTTGTCGTCGTCGTCGTCGTCGTCGTCGTCGTCGTCGTCGTTAACAATCCGAACCACTGCCTGGCCCAACGTGTTTCTGCGCCGATCCATGTAATCATCGCCCACATCACCTCTACGGTCGTAGCCATCATAGTTGCGAGAACGTGACCCAGAGGTGGTGGCCGCCGCTCAGACTAGCTGACGGCGCGGCCGAGCTACACACCAAGAGGGGGGGGCGACGCTCAGATGGAGGGGGAGGGGCGCAAACTCGATGCGTGCATGTGGCTGACAGCCAGTCTCTTGGTCGAGTCGATCGACTCAGACAGGGGGGCGACACCATCAATCAGATCTTGGTCCAAAGAATAGCTCCCAGTGGTGTTGCACTGTTGTCCAGCAGTCCAGCAAGACCAGCCTGTGGACTCGAGGCCTTGAGCGAAACCCCCTGAATAGAAGAAATTCTCCGGCGATGAGGCAAGATAGGAGACGCGGCCGTTGCGCTCTCTCTCTCTCTCTCACTCACTCTCTCACTTTCTCTGTCGCGGTCATCCCGTCGTCGATGCGGTTGTGCAGGTGTGTAGGTAGGTGTGCAGGTGTGCAGGTGTGCAGGTGTCGATCGGTCCTTGCGCTTCATTGGCGCGTGCCTCGAGCGATCAACGCCAGGGTCCAGCTCTAGTCACACCTTCCAATGGGAACAGGATTGGCTTCTGTCTGGGCATTTCGGAACGCCTACGGATACCTATTCTATAATTACAGTACGATCGCCATGGGACTATTGTTTAGTAAACAAAAGTAAAAGGAAACGGCAAAAAGGTTGGGACCTTGGAAGAGAACATCTGCGTGGTCCAACAGCCTGTCGTAGAAACAACACAAACCCACATACACACACGCGGCACGCCAGCTTTCGTCTCTTATTCCGAGTGGATGTCAGGACCACGGGACCCAGAATCGCTAGGTAGCGCAATTGGGGATCGTGTATCCGTATCCGTGCAGCCGTGCTCTGTAGGTACTCTGTAGTAAGGCGGTAGTGCGAGGAGACCAACTGCCCGGGCATGGTCGCCGTCAGCCCCCCCCGCCCCCCCTCCGACATAACTAAGGTACGTTGCCAAGGCGGTCCCTCTTAAGGTCGCACAGGTACACAATATGAAAAAAAAACGGTAAATAAAAACACAGTATAAGTGTTATACCTAACACTAAACATATCATAAGGTTTCTTTAGAAACTTAGTGTTATAGAGGCGTCTAAGCCTATAACTATCCTATTAACTAACCTTCTATCCTAGTAGCTAGCTCTTATTATAACCCTAATAGCTAAATTAGGGTATAATAAGACTTAAATAATACCTTAATATTATAATAAATTATCTACCTACTTATAAAACTATTATCTAGCATATAAAGGCACTAGACACTTTAATTAATAATATCTACTACTTAGATTATTAATCTCTTTAGTAAATATAATCTATTAATTAGGTTCTTATCTTATAACCCTAGCTAAACAGCTGCAAATATCTAATATACTTAACTACTATTACTAATAGTTAAGAGGCTAAGCCTTTATAGGCTGCCTATATAAGACCTGCTTCTAGGCTTTAGGTCTCTAACAGACCTAGAAGTAGTAGCTCTATTAGTATTTATAGTAGAGCTGTTCTAGCTTAAAGAATAAGGTCCTAAGGACCTAATCTGTAGCGCTATAACTATGTTTAGAGTAGCCTTTAATACGCTTAACTTAGGGTATACTTTAACAAAAGAACTGCGTAAAGAGATTAATAAGTTTAGGGAGTAGGAATTATTTATTAAGCATATCCTATACGCCCTCACGATAGTGATAATAGTTATGTAATTAGGTAATATTATAAAGTTAGTAGGCAAGGATAGTCATAGAAGCAAGGCAGCCAGACTATGAATATAACACAGTTCCTAAGAACACTATGTCCCTTCAAAAAGGGCCCCTCTGACATAACCACTCAACCATATCTGCTCTGTGCTTGTAGTAGTACGAATACTCTCGAAATACATAGATCCCGCCCAAGAACCAGCGAGCCGACTGGTACCTGCATTTCGACGAACGTTCGACTGAAAGACGCGGGCGTCCGTCTCTCTCCCTCCCTCTCGCTCTCTCTCTCCCCAAGCCTTTCCTCGAGACAAACAAGGGAAGGGGGGGAAGAGACGAAACGGGGTTCGGACAAGGTCAAGGCAGCACGGTGCAGAGCACTCCAGAGCGATGAACTCTGCCCAGCCGAAAATTACCCTGTTGGACCGGCCTCATGATTAACTGCCTCGAGCGGCATTCTTGAAGATCCAGACCGTTGCCACGGCCGTTGCCATTGCCGTTATGTTATGCGCTCGGTGTCGTTGAGCGGTTCTCTGTGCCCCCCTCGCCTGTTACCCGTGGGCCTCTGTACATCGTAGGCTCTGGTGGGTGGTAAGGAGGGGGGAGGGGATGTTCCTCTTTTTTCTTTTTTAGAGTTTGCGCTTTTTTTCCCGTCCCGCTTGAACGACACCCGGGTGACGGCCATGCAGCTAAACAATAATAATGATACTTACAATAATAATAATAATAATAAAAGGTCCCGGACGCATGCGCCCTCCTCCTCCTCCGACTGCCATTGTTCTCTCTCGCGCCCGTCCCCTCAAGGTCTTCCCTTGACAGTCGAAATGACACACTGCCAGCCCGGGGGGGGGGGGGCACTGGAAGGGCGAGCATCTGAAGCGTGCCTTATGCTGGTCGCACGCCAACAGTCAGCGAGCCGACTTCCCATCTGGTAATCAATCTATGGGGGGGCGGGGGGCAGGTCCCTTCCAAAGTTTCAGCTGACCAATGCGTGCGGGAAGTTTTAAGCCTGCACATCAACGGGTGGACGTGACGATCAAGGCTCCTCCAGAGGGGGAGAGAGAGAGAGAGAGAGAGAGAGAGAGAGAGAGAGAGTGTGTGTGTGTGTGTGTGGCTTCGTGGCGTGAGTCTCAGCTTCGTCGTGCCGGGCAGAGAAGGCCGATCAAGGGAACGGCGTTGGACATGCATTGAATGGCAATATACCACCTACCTGCGAAAGCCTGAGACGGAGATGGCTAGTTGGATTTATTGTCGCCTCCGTCAGCCGAGCGCACACGCAGGAGCAATCGAGGAACGGCTTGGCTTGGCTTGGCTTTGCATTGCTTCGCTTTGCTTGCAGTTGTCCCAAGGGCCGCCAAACAAAGAGACAAGATAGGTGGGGGGGACTTGTGATGACGGGACGGCAGCTTTCGTTGACACAGTCAACGATGTCTGATCGTCGCACCCAGATCACAAGAAGAAGTAACACAGGGGGGGTAGACCAGACCAACCCCAACCCAAAGTGGTGGTGGTGGGTCGACGGACGACATGGTCGAGAGTCGTCCTGGGCCGAGTTTCCCCATATGTGAAGACCCCATCTTATACATAGACAGCGACATCAACAAGCCGCATAGTTGGTTGCGTAAACCATGGTAATATGACACGAAGCACACAGCATAGCAAGAAATAACAGGCTCTACATGCACAGTAGACAAGCTGCAAGACGAGGGGAATCATGTCGAGACGACTCGCTCACCCAATTCAAGGTGAGTCTTGCCCCCCCCCCCCTCCTGCCACCTTCCAAAAGCCCAAGCCCAGGGCACATCGAAGAACGAACTTAAATGCCCCCTGAGAATCTCACTCACTCAAAAAGTAACGGAAGCGGAAGCGCATGCGTGTCGCTGGGACGGGTGCCCATCCCTGTTTGAGTTCGAATGGTCCCAGTAGCAGGGCGACGATTGGCTCGAATCTCGGTAGGCGGTCACACCCTGGAGTCCCTTCGTCTCATTTTGTCATCCCCCCCCCCCCCTCTTCTGGAGGAGTGAAAAGAGAGACGGTGGCTATCCGTACAATGGCAATGGAAAGTATGTACCAGACGAGTCGTTGCCAGCCGTTCCGTGGCCCGTTCAAGTCAACCACGACCTCGTGGTGGTGAACGGTCTATCGCAGGTTGCAAACGGCGAGGGGGTTGATATGAGGAAAGTGGCAGGTGAAGAGGGCTGTCGGTCGCAGATAACGCGTCGGGTTGTTTAAACGGGATTGAGTACGGATACAGGTAGAAGCAAATAGTCGGATGACTTTTGAAGCCGTGAAGAACGGGCGAAGATGAGGATATGTACCTCAACCGCAAGTCATCCCCACATGCACAGCACTGCTACACAACCCGCATGTGGGATACAATCGTCTTTCGTATCCTGCCTCTCTCTCTCACCTGCTAAGCGCATGGTTTAGGTTAGCAGCCATGACTGCTCTTTCGGGGGAGGGTGGGGGGGTTCTACAAGCCTCTTCGAAGGCACAACGAAGTCCTTCCTATCCAGTGCAAGATGAGAAGAAAGGGAGAATAAGAGAGGGAAAATGGGCAGCTTGTCAAACAGGGTCGCGCCAGCTATGGGGGATACCCTTGCTCGCTAGTTTTGTCTTCGACAGGGGTGGTGCGGGCAGCACAAAAGAAGCAACAGTGGTCGACGGCAGTGCTGGAAGAAGTAGCTGCGCGGCGACGGACGAAGAGTAGGCAGAGCCAAAGGGAACGACCGGAACGACGGAAAACAGAGGTCTTGTGGCCAGGTCTTCCAGTTGTCGGTTGTCATCATCGAGATTATCAACTGCTTCTGCCTCTGCCTCTACCTCTGCCTCAACTCGATACGAAGAAGAAGAAGAGCTTCAAGGACCAGGCTCTCGTGGCGGAGCCCAATGGGGAAAGGGTCTGCTGCGGGTTGACCTCGCTCGCAGAGGTACTAGTGTACAGGTAGGTATCCATCGTACCTACGTAAAGGAAGGGAGCACAGCAAAGCTACTACTAGTACTCCGTACAATACCTGTATGTAGTAGAGAGAGATCTTTGTCTCTTTTGGCGAGATGAGATCCAGCGACCCTTGGAATTGGAAACCCCACAACAGGTCTCTCTGTCTCTTTTCCTCTTCCTCCCCTCTTCTCTTCCCTCGGCGTGTCGCTGTGATGTGGGAGTGGAATGGGAGGTGAAGTGGGGAGAGCACAGACAAGGGCCTGCAGGGCGTCCGTCCCGTACGTAGAGGGGGGGGAGATGCCTTTGGGACCACACGCCAATGAGCTTGGCACCCTCCCGACCGGTACGGAGCTCAGAGCGGTCCAAGTCTGATGTGTAGGAGTTTCACCAATGTGCTCTGAGCATCTGAAGTTTGCTCGTTGATCTGGGCATGTCGTTCCTCTATTCCTGTCAGTGTCAGGCTGCCGGCTAGGTTTTGTTTGCCGTTCTCAAGTACTCACTCGAGTGGCCAGGCGAGTACCAGCGAGACAAATGCACACTTACAAACGGATAGATACTTTCTTTGCCGATACAGAAAGAAAGAAAGAGAGAGAAAGAGAGAGAGGGAGAGAGAGGGAGAGAGAGGGAGAGAGAGGTGACAACCACTTAATGCGTGCCCCTCTGTCCGTCCTCGCCGCTGGGCAATCTGGCTGTGCCAGAGCGAGTGGGTGCGTCGTCCAGGAACCCCCTGGGATCTGCAGAGCTGGGGAGGGGGCGTCATTCCGTATCTGTCGTGCTGCAACGGACATGGCTGCATGGGTGTTGTCGACTTTGCCGCCACTCTTACAGGTGCCTTGCCTTACCTTGCCTCGCCTTGCCTTGCATTGCCTTGCCTTGTCTTGCATCGTCCTACCTCTCTCTCTCCCTCTCCTCCTGCCGTTCTGCTCTGCCCCCTCAATTCTGTCAGAGGAATAATTGGAAAATACCAATTGGGTGTGATTGAGCCACAGGGAATGGCAGTGAGTGACCTGGCACCTGGGTAACGGCACAAACCAAAACGGTCGATCCCAGGGGGGGTAGGAAAGTGGTCCAGGGTCCTGTTCGGTCGGGCAATTGATGAAAGTGTTTGGATGTTTGGGGGTCAAAGGGAGACAGTCGGGCTCATGTTTGTGACTTATCCTGACAGGTACACAGCGGCGTAATTAGTCAGTGCAGGACATTGCCTTGCCTTGCCTTGGGTTCCATCCGTCCATCCCTTACTCTTGAGTATCGTTGAAGTAAGTACCTATCTTGTGATGAAGGAATACTTGTATATGCTCATACCTAGGTAGCGCTGTGAGAGGGTTTCCCCGTGAACCTATGCAGGTACGTACCGGCATTGGACGCTGTTCTGTGACTGACCCACTGATCCTTCGCGGCAGGCATAGCTATCCGTACCTTGCCTACCTAGGTACCTACTTAGGTACCTAGATAGGTAGGCAGGCAGGTAGGTAAGGAGGTACCTACGGGTAGGTAGGTACCTAGGCAAGGTAGCTGGGTAGGTAGGTACGGATACCGAGGCACCTAATGGCCAAGGGACACAATCCCCAGCCTCGGCGCCGGATCAACGTCGGTTTGCCGTTGACGACGAAGCAGCTCCTGTAACAGACAACGTGGAATTAGTACACCCCAAGATTGTCGAGAAGCATAGCCAGAGCCACAGAACATCCGGACTGTCTCACCGAACCAGGGCCGCCTCTTTATATCACGAGAGAGTGTTGTGTTTTAATAAATGCTATCCGTCACAACGTCCCTGTGCCGAAACATTGCCAGACAATCCAAGCACCACCACCCCGCCATTGCCTCCGTCACCGTCCTACGACCCCTCCATCCCCGAGCTTCATTCTCGACATCCGCCTGTACTATGGCTCCCGCGGCAGCTGCTCTCGACTTTGTCGACTTTGTAAACGCTTCTCCTACTCGTGAGCATCCACTGTCAACCCGAGGATCCTTCACCAGCTAATGTGTAATCTCTCCCCCTCAACTAGCCTACCACGCCTGCGCGACCGCCGCCGCCCGCCTCGAGAATGCCGGCTTCACAAAGATCAAGGAGCGCGACTCCTGGAACTCGGCCCTTCACCCTGGCGGCAAGTACTACCTCACCCGCAACGGCTCCTCTATCGTCGCATTCGCCATCGGCAAGAAGTGGAAGCCCGGCAACCCCGTCGCCATGATTGGCGCCCACACCGACTCCCCGACCCTGCGTATCAAGCCCGTCTCCAAGAAGAACAACGTCGGTTTCCTACAGGTCGGCGTTGAGACGTACGGCGGCGGCATCTGGCACAGCTGGTTCGACCGCGATCTCAGCATCGCCGGCCGCGTGCTCATCAAGGACGCCGACGGCAACTTTGTCCAGAAGCTGATCAAGGTCGACAAGCCGCTGCTGCGCATACCGACCCTCGCCATCCACCTCGACCGCAGCTCCACCTTTGACCCGAACAAGGAGAACGAGCTGTTCCCCATCGCTGGCCTAGCCACCGCCGAGCTAAACAAGGGCGCCGCTGCCCAGCCCGAGGCCGACGAGGCCGACGAGGACTTCAAGCCGCTCAAGGCCATGACGGAGCGCCACCACCCCCACATCCTCGACGTCATCGCGTCTCACGCCGAAGTCGAGCCCGAGGCCGTCGTTGACTTTGAGCTCGTCCTGTACGACGTGCAAAAGTCGTGCCTGGGCGGCCTCAACAACGAGTTTATCTTCTCGGCCCGCCTCGACAACCTCAACATGACGTACTGCGCCATCGAGGGTCTCATTGCCTCGGTCCGCGAGCCCAACGTCCTTGACAACGACACGACGATCCGTCTCGTCACCTGCTTCGACCACGAGGAGATCGGCTCCACCTCGGCCCACGGCGCCAACTCGAATCTCCTGCCCGCCGTCCTGCGCCGCCTCGCCTCGCTCCCTGGCAGCCGTGACACGGCGTCGGACGGCTCGTACGTGGCCGTGTCCCACGACGGCGATTCTGAGTCGACGGCTTACGAACAAACGTTATCGCGTTCTTTCCTCGTGTCGGCGGACATGGCGCACTCGGTACATCCCAACTACGCCGGCAAGTACGAGTCGAGCCACCAGCCAGCCATGAACGGCGGCACCGTCATCAAGGTAAACGCGAACCAGCGGTACGCGACCAACTCTCCGGGCATTGTGCTACTGCAGGAGTGCGCGCGCCTCGCCGGCGTGCCGCTGCAGCTCTTTGTCGTGCGCAACGACTCGCCCTGCGGCAGCACCATCGGCCCCATGCTTAGCGCCAAGCTCGGCGTGAGGACGCTGGACCTGGGCAACCCCCAGCTGAGCATGCACTCGATCCGCGAGACGGGCGGCAGCGAGGATGTCGGGCACGCGATCAAGCTGTTTGAGAGCTTCTATGAGCGTTTCGGCGAGTTGGAGGAGAAGATTCTCGTGGATTAGTCTCATAGGTGATGAGGTGGTATTCAGAGCAGAGCGTGGAGTTTGAGGGGTGAGGAGGCCTGGTGTCGATGTGGCAGCGTTGTAGGGATAAGGACTGAAGACGATGATAGCAACACTCTTGATTGATCACTCGCTCCACGGTCAGATAGAATCTTCGTGGTAACAATTTGCATTGCGCATCAAGTGTATGGCTCTCCTGGAACGGTAAAGAGACGTATTTCCAGCCGAATATACGGGTATATTTTTCGTTGGGATGGCGGGTATGTCCAAGTGTATGTGATTGCCGGATGCACGGATCAGAATTGATCTTGCGGAGCGAAGTTCAGAGGAAGCCATGTCCTACCCACCTACCTACCTACACGGCAGTCGGCCCTCGTCCGTCCAACTTCTTCCGTTCCATACCTAGTCCGGAGACATAGACCATCCTCTTCTGCGACGCCATCTCTCTCTATCAACTTCGGCGACTGTCCTTTTACAGAGTAGCTGCCCGTAGGTTTTCTTTCGAATTGAACAACCTTTTGTTCTGAAGCGCAGTTCCAGCTCGCGCCTCCCTTTTCTTTCCCTCTCCCAGATCTTGATCTTGGTCGAATTTTGATCTCAACAACCACCGCCAGCTACGACCTAGACCCTCGAAATCGGCTTCTGCAACCTGGAAGCAGGAGCACTCCACCGATTCCTGCCTCAACCCTTCGACTCCTGCCGTGGGGAGACCGCTCTCCACGGCCCACGGGGTATTTACTCCGGCCCCCGATTCCCGCCTCAAGCCGTCGTCTTCTTGACTTCCCACCCAATGACCACCAACTTCAACCTCCTCAACCTCGGCCTCATCCCAGCCAACGTTGGACCGAACCGCTTGTCCCCTCGAACCTGGGCGTCAAATCTTTGCCTATTCTATTTCCAATAAAGATATCTTTGCGTTTTCGGGTAGACGCATCCGCGTTCTTATCGACTCAACCTCCCCAATTCGTCATTCTCCTAGGTACGCGACAGTGTTGTCTTTTTCTTTACTTCTGCACAATGACTTTGAGTATCTCTTTTCAAGTCGAACCTTCCATCTTGGACCAGTTGCCCTCGGCAGAGATTCTTCCCTTTCGTCCTTCTAGTCAAGTTTTGCATACCTATTCTCTCGGCATCCCCTATGCCCTGTTCGAACGCCCGAGCCGATATCGAAGCTCAGTGATTATTTCCGTCAACATATCACACCTTTCGCTGCGCAGTGCCCATAAGAACCCATCTGTGTCTACTGGATCAATGCGAGCCTTCTTCTCAAACCAAGACGCCAACCTCGACCTCGATCTCAATCTTGATCTCGAACGACTTTCCGGAAAGGGTAGCATCTCTTCCCCCACAAACTTTTACTCTTCCCTGCAAGCCCCAGCTTTTCTCGCGATTTCGTTCTCGGCATTTAGCAAGAATAATAAGCTAATCTCTCAACAGCACTCTGATCATCTCTGCCAGAAGCAGTCTTCTCGGAAGTCGTGGGAACCAGAGCTTTCTGGTGTAGCCTGGAACAAGTGTTGCCTCGACAGATACTGCTTTCAAACGCGAGTCCCTGCGTCCGGCCTCAACCTCTGTCAACCCGCTTGGATCGGAACTAAGCAACGCCCTTTTCTCTCAAACTGGACGTCCGAAAGTTCTCAGATCATCACATAGGCCCCTTGGTCAGCCCCAGAGATGACTGCCCTCTTCTACTAATCCTTCACCTTCGTCTATGCCCGTCTCAAAATCTCGGCTATTTTTCTGCATTGCCCATTTAGAGACAACTCACCCGTCACTTAACGAGATAGTCCTCTCCTTGACAAACCGGATGACTGCACCAACAGGCCTTGACAAAGACGTTGCCGAGAACGACCAACGACGACTTGCTGATCAGATTTAACCGCAATTTACAACGCAATCTACGAAAATATCAGATCAAATAAAGTAAGTTAATCTTTTTCTGATGCGATGCGGTGGGAACTCTCTCATGCTGATGGTTTACACAAAGCATACAGCGCCGCGAAGATGTGTCAAAACGTCTTCTACACCTACTCGTGCAGCCACATGGAGTGTGTGACCTATCGCTGCCTCAAATGCAACGACACGGCCAGGTCCATATGCATGCATCGACAAGAGGCTCAGTACACGACGCTCGGGGACCAGGTGTGCCACGACTGCAACGAGACAAGCAAGCAGCGTCACCATCGCGGTCGAGCTCGCCGAGGGCATCGCCTACGGGAGCAGATGGAAGATGAGCTTCAGACCGAGTCTCAGGCCCGAGGCCACCTACTTGAGGCTCAGACTGTTGTGCATGAGCAGGGCTTTCTTGAGTCTCATCACCATCACCGCGAATCCCAGCAGGCTCAGCGTGCTCAACAGGCCCAACAACCACAGACTCGCCAGCAGCCGCAGATGCGGCAGGATGCACAGTCGTCTTCTCCTGACGGCAAGACCATCCGTCCTCTGGAGTCGAACAAGCTGGGTAACATGCAGTTCCATGGCGCCGGCGGTGCAGTGGACTTGCCACCCCATGGCTTGTACCAATTTTACACAGGCCAGTGAGGAAGAGGTGAGGAGCACATCTGCACGAGACCAGGTCTTGGGCCAAAGCAGTGATTTCGGACGGGGACGAACTTATGGTACCGACGCATCATGTGGTTGAGCGTTTTAGCATGGGGATGGTGACATTATTTCCCAGCTCGCAGGCGTTTTTCTTTTGCTGTGTGGAGGGGGGAGGGGGGGCTCCTCGGCAGCGTTTGCGTTTGTCAATGACACTTACACACTTGCACATTTGCACATTTACTAATAGATGAGGTTTTCTCTTTCGGCGTCAAGTTGGAATTTTTCCCCTATCTAGGTATGGTGTATCATCACTGATGCTCATTAGATGTACAAATGCATATTGACATGGACGGCGACCCTATCAGTTGTTTATGGGGGAAAAAGACAGGACTGTAAGTTGGGTAGGATTGGTGATGCAGGTTACCTATTCGTTGCCCTTTTCGAAGGGACATAGTGTTCTTAGGAACTGTGTTACATTCATGGTCTGGCTGCCTTGCTTCTAGTTTATGACCATCCTTGCCCACCAACCAATATTTGCACTAAGCCAGCTATCTGGATGCAAGTTTGGTTAATAGGGTGATTATGGGCTTAGAAGCCTGCTTGATACTGGGTTTCGAAAGAAACCTCATGACGTGTTCAGTGTTAGCACTTATACTATGTGTTTTTTTTACTGTGTTTTTCTTCGTGTACCTGTGCGACCTTAAGAGGGACCGCCTTGGCAACACCTAGGTACCTAGGTAGGTACCTACCTACATAAGTACCTACCTGGATTGGAGCCTCTCCACGTGTTAATTAGTGCTAGAGCTTCAGCTGGCTGTCAGCCGAGCCAAGGGCGAAGTGTCAAGGGCGAAGTGTCCGTGGCCTACCTATCCCAACTTCGCAAGGCAAAATCTGGCCAACTTGGATTTTTCTTCCACGCCGTCCCAACGTCACTATTCCCCAGCACACCAGAGCTATTTCCTCCACTTTGCGCGACCGAGAAGAAACACCCCTCCATCGGCCATGGTATTTTGAGAAACAACAAGCATACCTCACGAACGAAGCCTCTTTGAACCCCCGACAGATCCCCAGTCAATCGCAGGGGTCTCCTTCTCCGCTGAGACTCATCAACTTTGCTACCATGGCTTCCCCCATCGAGACTGCCAAAATCACTATCGACTACCTCCCCTACGCCTGCGAGTTCGACCCCCAAGATGCGAACCGCCTCGTCGTTGGCGGCGGCGGAGGCGCCAATAGAAGCGGTGTTGCCAACAAGATCGTACGCTGGACCCTTCCCCCCTCTTCCCAATGTGCCCGCGCTACATGCGACTGACCTCGCGCGCAACAGACAGTGATCGACGCCTCAGCCAAGGATGAGCTGAGCATCAGCGGCGAGGCCGACCTCAGTCGCAACGAGGACAGCGTCATGACCCTTGCCATCGGCCCCAAGAAGGGTCGGACCAGCCACGTTTACGCTGGCATCAACTCGAGCCCCGCCGACGTCGAGAAGGGCAAAAACGAACACTTCCGCGTCTTCGGCGTCGAGCAGAGCAAGACACGCGCCTCGGCCGGCACCGGCACCTCCGCCGCGACCGTCGCCGAGCTCTCGCGCACCGCCCTCTTCGAGCACAAAGGGATCGACAAGGACGCCTACCAGCGCGTCCTGCGGTTGTCCGCGCCCCACGGCGACAAGCCCCAGCTCGGCGCCGTGGCGACCGGCTTTGCCAAAGAGTCGCAGATCGTGCTGTTCGAGGTTGCGCCCACGAGCGCCGCTACGCCCAAGGTCAGAGGTAGGCTGGACGTCACGAAGGAGCCCATGGACATCGACGTCATCCAGACTGGCGAGGACGAGTTCCAGGTCGCCTACTGCGACGACCGCGAGCTCTTCCTCATCAAGATCACAAAGACTCAGGTCGACGGCCCCCATCTTGTCTACACCATCCAAGAAGACGGCACCGGCGCCTGGCCTACATTCCGGTCGATCCGTTTCCTCTCGCAAGACTTCATCATGGCGGGCACCAACATCCCCCAGCGGGCCGGCTCCCTCCTGCTGGGCATCCGACTTCCCACCAAGGCGGGCGAGGTCGGCCGGCTGTCGGCTTCAGCGAAGCTGCCTCGTGCCGTGACCCAGATCACGACCATTGCGGCGCGGAACCTAAGCCCGCCCTCCACCCCCGGCGGCAAGATTGGCAACGCGCAGTTCCTCGTCGCCGCTGTCGGTCAGAACCGGTCGATATCGCTCTTCACGCTCGAGCATAAGGTGTACTCGACCATCGACCTGCTGGTCGACTTTGACTTCCTCACGACGCTGAAGGAGGTGCACCCGCTACAGATCACCAACGTTGCCCTGTCCGTCTTCGTCCCGCCCAAGACCACCGCTCGTCCTCAGTACGTCAAGATGGCAAGCATCTCGATGAAGAACACCGTCGTCGTGCACTCGATCCTCCTCAAGAAGTTCACCGACAAGGACGCCCCGATCCGCAAGGGTGGCCCGCCCCGCCCGCAGCGGTACGCCGTCGCCCTGCAGCCGCGCAGGCTCACAAAGTCGCGCCTGACGGTGGTAACTTTCCTCGTCCTCCTACTCGCCGTCCTCGTGCAGCTTAGCCTCGAGACCGCGGGCGTCTCGACCATGCGCATTCTGCCCAGCCGCCACGCCGTTGCCAATGTGCCCAACGAGTTTCTCACGTCGCTCATCGGCGACGTCCACACCCTCCAGGGCGACCCCATCGTCATCCGTGAGGATGTCGTCAGCCCCACCCACATTGAGGAGGACCCCGTGCCGCGGTTCCAGGCCGCCGTCCACGATGAGGAGGTGTATGGCCCAGCCGTCAGCTGGGAGGACCTCGCGCCCCAGCAGAAGAAACTGTGGAAGGAGAAGCTGTCCAAGGCCGGGCACTGGACGCAGAACATGGGCGAGAGCGTCTTTAAGGGCATCCTCTTCGGAGAGATCGCGGGGGCTGTCGGCCGCGCGGTAGGTGGCTGAGAGCACCTTGAGACTGTGCGTGTATTTGTGTTGTATGAGGTTTGATGCTTGCTCACGGACATGTCGTGAATAGAGGTGCCCAGGGACGGGCATGTACGATTTTTACAATTACGAACTCGTACGATTTACTGGAGCGTATTGAATTGTGCTTTAATGAGTGGCCGGGGCCGGCCGGCAGCTTCGGAACCCGTCTTGCCGCTGCCGGAGCAGCCGCGCCATCGGACACCAGAAGAGAGACAAAGCTGGGGCCGTAGTGACAGCAGTACGTACCGGTAGTAAAAATAATAATGATGAAGCGCTACAGGTTTTTGATCGAGGCGATAGAAGCCGGTTGTGCCCCTGGTGAAAGGGAGAGGAATGGGCGCCAGGCGACTAGCTAAAAGAACCGTCGACATTACAAGGGCAGTCACGCAGCTTACAAACAGCAGAGCTGTGCCTTTCGAGATGCTTTCTGCCTGAGCTGAGGAGATTCGGCGACGGTTTCATGCCATATCCCGGACGGTTCCGCTGGTTGAGTGTCAGACGATGACCAAATGGGAGAAATATCTCTGCGTTCCCAAGAGAGTTTGTAGATCGCCAATGGCAACCTGTTTAGGCACAGTGACCCGATATCTCCTGTGAGCATGAATACCTCCCCCCCCCCACCCCCATGTTTTAGCAAGAAGACCGTTTAACGGGAATCGACACTTTGTTGTGTTTCCCGAGGCAAGGATCACGGCTTTCGATACTGCGGGATGGTCTTGGGCAGCACGCCGCCGGCCGCGGATGTAGACTCTTTGGGAGATCAGTGAGGAGTGGCCACCACCCTGGAAAACCCGATCCGAGTATGAGTGGTAATCGTATCCATCAATACTGCAGTGGGTCGGTGCCGAAGGCCTTTTGCAATGAACTGCGCGATCTTCAGGCATGGAGCGGCCATCCGGCTCGTTGACAGCAGATGGAAGTAGATCAACATGCTCGACCGCCGCCTCCAGGAGGATCCCGGGTGTACACCTCAAAGTTCACCCGTAAAAGGCCGGTCAGTGTGAGTAGGCCGTTTCAAGTCTCTGCTCGCACCCCAGAACTTGAAATGAGCCGATTGCGGCAGTATAGTCTTTTGCCGTCGTGATCATCAAGACGTGTTGTTGATTGGATTGGTGATAGTCCGGCAATGGACAGATAGCCTCGCCGCGAAGGGAGTGTTGTCGACGGAGGAGACGAGTGGAATAGAACTTCCATGCCTGAACGGTGCCAAGAGTGTGTTCTTTTGTTATTATGCAATTTGTTATCCAGAGAGATCGACACGATGGGTCACATCAACGCAAAGTAGTACGAATGTGTGCCTGGAAAAGTACAAACGCTTAGAAGGAAAACAGACTCGAGAAGCGTTGAATGGAAGATTGAGAGGGTATGGGTAGCTTGCTCGAAAGGAATGAATGAGACCTTGCTTGGGGGGTTGTTCCCGCCAGACCCGCTCCATGTCTATGAGACCTAAGCCAATCGGAGAATTGCATCTCCAGTCGAGACAAAGGCTTCGGCACAGTTCGCCTAAATCTTGGCGGGGGGCCCATCGTAGATGTGTGGGATGACGATCATTGATAATGTTGGCTCTCGGTACAGGCTCTTGACGGAACATGCTGATGAAGATGGACGGTTTTGTTGAGGATGGCTTCCAGGCTGACTTGATATTTGGAACCTTTACAACGGACGGCGATTTGAACTTGTTCGTCAGTCTCGAAGAGGTAGTTTGATGGGGAAAGGTGTGGGTAGTCCTTTTCGTGGTGCAATATAGCAGGCCAGTTCCAGGTGTGAGAGGGGGC
>PJEX01000031.1:0-26040 GCA_005350895.1 Colletotrichum tanaceti
CCCCCCCCCCCCCCCCCCCCCGTCCCTCGTAGCCTTCACCATCTTCAAAAGGGTCGAAGTATTACCTCCGCCATCGTCCAAGCGACCACGGTCCTCGACCACCTCTAGTTTAAACCAGGTGCTACTTACACGGGAAAGATGTAATGAACTGAAAAAACGTATAAAAAAGATAAATTGACCCTGCCTCCCTTGGCAAAAGCGAGGTAGGTTTGGCCCGGGCCCCGATGAGATGCTACTTACAAGTTTACCCCGACTTCTCTCGAGTCGACGACAGGGTAAAATTTTGGGTTCTAGAATACGTCGTGCACGCTCCTCTCGATCCTGACTCCTACCGGTATTCTCTCGATTAGTATTCAACCGCGGCATTCTTATTTATCCTTTGTCTGCTTTGACGGCCGTATTAGGTTTCAAGTCCCCCCTCCCACATCATTTTTCCGTTTTCCGTTCACCGTCCTCCCTGCTACACTATTAGCCAAAAGCCCTTCATTTGTCTCATAATTATCCCGCTCGTCCCTCTCGCCCGTTGGATCGACCGAAAGAATCCCCCCCCCTTCCCCTCGGCAAACCACTCATGGTGTTGTTTGAACATGCGTCGGTATGAATAGCCATAGGAACGGTGTCAGGAAAGCCACCAGGCCTCGCGCCGTGCGACCAGCAGATCGGCGTTGCCTTTTATGCCGCAGACGATGGGACGCAGTAAGGCTTTTCTTTCATGGGATCACACACACACACACACACGGCTTGGAGGAGGTGATTTGGGGGGGGGTTCCCTTGGCGTCGCTGACCATCATTTCAATCCCAGTGCAAATGCCGATCATCGCGCAGCTCCTGCTCGGCAGAAGGGCAGAGTTCGTCCTCGGGGACGTCTCCCATGACGCAGCAGTCGTCGTCCGAGTCGTCCGGGTCCAGAATCACGACGCCGGGAGACATCGGCCCCGCCGCTGCCGGGGCTGCTGCCGGGGCTGCCGCCGCTGCCGCCGCTGCCGCCCGTAACACGACGTTGGAGCCCCTCCACACGGCCATCACAGCGGCCTTCTTCGCCTTCGTCGGCGACTCGCTCTCCCCCATCACCGACATATTCTCCATCTCCTTCATGCGGACGTACCTCAACACCTCGGTGCCCGTCCGGACCGTCGTGTCGACGATCGGCAAGATGTGTCTGGAGTTCCAGAAGCGCGTCAGCATAGACAGGAAGCGGGCTGCCGCGGCCGCCGTGATGAAGGAAGACCGCGCCGGGCTGAACGAGATCCTGGACAGGCTGACCGGCCCGGACAGCCACGACCAGCACGTCATACTGCTGTACGGGATCCTCATGATCTACGCCGAGGTGCGCCCTCCGAACGATGTGCTAAACCCCCCTCCGACATAGAGGGCTCCCGCTCTTCGCCCGACTAACTCGTCCGTATAACCAATAGTTCATGACGAGTGACACGTGGGTCTACTTCCAAGCGATCTTCCGGAAGCTGTCGGCCAAGGTCCAGCAGCAGTACAAGCAGAGGAGATACAGGCCCCTGCTCTACTTCGACAGGGGCCTGCTCATGAACTTCTCCATGATGGGGTCCTTCTACGCCATAGTGTGCTTCGGAGACACGTTCCTCGTCGACCTGGACCTGTACGACCCCTCGCCGTTTGAGAGGGTGGGCTCGCTCGCCAACCAAACCCGCATCAATTCCGCACTCTTTCACCGGTACACCAAGTTCATGGAGCATTTTGCACGCTTGCATCATAGGTAATTAGGCAGTAGCCATATGCCGTGGTGGTGGTGGTGGTGCTGGTGCTGGCCGTGCCGAATGGTCGAATGCCGAAGCAAGGGAAGAAAGAAGCAGCCGAGGGGAAATAATTAGAAGAAGACGTGTGCTGACGACCGTGTCAAGGGCGTTTACGTGGGTACAACAAGCTCGCAGCGCCATCAAGGACCGCCACCTTGCGGAGGATGTCTCGGCGGCAGAGCTGAGAGGGCTGCTTGCTGTGAACGGGCTGTGGCAGAAGGGAAAGGACATTGTCGAGAGCTCGACGTTGGTCATTGATGTGATGGAGGGCCTTCTCGAAGTAGGCCACGATGACGACGACGACGACGACGAGGACGACGATGACGAGATAGCCAAGGCCGACTTCAAAGTCTTGAGGGAGGTCTACTACCGATACTCGATCATGGGCCTCACGCGCACCTTTTGCGACCCGGTGTGGAAGCTGGTGGACGAGAGCCTGCCGCACGTGGGGGACGTGGAGGACCTCGAGGCCCACGGCGAGTTCGTGCGCGAGAGGATCGCGCAGAGGCTGCCGGGCGTGGGCATGGAGGCGTGGAGCTACCTGGTCATCCTCGTGGGCGTGGGCATGGAGTCGAGCACGGAGGAGAACAGGAAGCGGCTGAGCGGCCTGCTGTACGACATTATGGAGAAGGGGTTCGCCAGCGCCGGCGCGTTCCTGGAAGACGCGAGGCTGGCCTGGGGGATGGACTATCCGCTGGGCGTCCAGTACCACGGGCCGTCGTCATGAAAGGTTCTTGTGTGTGTGTCAATGTCATGACATCACGATCTGTCGATGGAAACAAAGCTTTCATCACAACTCGGACAAAAGACCACGCACTATATCCTCATCATTCGACGTTGATGTCTCTGGGGACAGCAGTAAGTGAATCCGGAACATACACACTCCTGTGATTCAAGATGGTCTAGCAACTCTCGGGTGTGTTATATGAATTGTAATTAGAAGACCAGCGCCGCTCCATCCAGTCCCACGCCAAAGGGGGGGGGGGGGGTGATGAGAATAGTCTATATAGACACTATTATTACAAACTGCCCACATCCATCCGTCACATCCACACATGATCCGAGAGCCCCGAGCAAGAGGCAGCTTTGACCGCAACATTGGAATATGCGAATCGACCAGCCCATAATGACGTCATTTAAATGAAGAAAGAAACAAAAACCCCACGTCCCGACGTTCGTTCCCCGCATTCAACATCCCTCACGCAAAGAATACAGATAGTTGGAACCGGCAGAGGTTGAGTAATTATTCAGATTCGTCCCTTGTATTAACTAGCCGGTTGGTCCAGGTTGAGTCTCGGAAAAATCACCTTGTCCTTATTAACATACAGAGCAATCGTTCACTTCATAAACGATGGCGCCCCCTATCTGCACCAAGACGTTCAAGCTGAACAATGGTGAGCACCTTCAACCTTGACCTTGACGAGCTGCTGCCAAGGGGGGGAATCATGGTAATTACAGCCAGTGTAAGAAACACTAACGTCCCGACAGGCCTCGACTTCCCTGCCGTCGGTCTGGGCACTTGGCAAGGTAATTGATAAGATCATAAGTCCCCCCCTCTCCTCTCACTCCGAACTCGGACACTCCGGCATGACGCGTCACTTGTGTGTCTGATTAACACCAGCCCCAGGATCCCCGGGAACGGACGATGAAAGGGCTCTGGAGGAGTCCATCATCCACGCGCTAAAGTCCGGCTACCGTCACATCGACACGGCCCAGATCTACGGCGTCGAAGAGGTGGTGGGCAGGGCCATCCGCAACAGCGGCGTCCCGCGCGCCGACATCGTCGTCGTCACAAAGTTCTGGGGCCACTGGCACCACGACCCGGCCGCGGCGCTCCAGATCTCCCTCGACGCCCTCGGCCTCGACTACGTCGACGTCTTCCTCATGCACTGGCCCTGGGCCACCACGCCCGCCCCGGAGGAGGGGTTGCTGAGGAAGTGGGAGAGCCCGACCTTCATCGAGACGTGGAAGAAGATGGAGCCCCTGGTCGGCGACAGGTGCCGGGCCATCGGCGTCAGCAACTTCATGCCCAAGGTCCTCGACGAGCTGCTCGCCGAGGCCAAGGTCGTGCCCGCCGTGAACCAGGTCGAGCTGCACGCCTTCAACCCGAACCTGAACCTTGTGCCCTACTGCCAGGAGAAGGGCATTGTCGTCACCAGCTGGAGGTGAGAAGTGCATCCCCCCTCCCCGAATTCCCCCCATCGTTGAAAGGCTGCTGCAGCAGGCATCTTTCTGCAAGATATTCCATGTATCATGCACCTAAGACCATTAAGGAGGGGATCTTTATTTAGTACACGCTGACCGCAGTTCTCTCTCTCGATACTTAGCACGCTGGGTGGCTCACGCGCGGCCAGGAACGAGATCCTCACCCACGATCTCTTCACCGGCATCGCCAAGGCGCACGACGTCTCGCCGGGCGTCGTCTCGCTCTCCTGGGCGGTCCAGCGGGGCGTCGCCGTCATCCCGAAGAGCGCCACCGGGTCTCGCATCGAGGAGAATATCCGCCTCGTCACCCTAACCGACGAGGAGATGGCCAGGATCAACGAGGCGCACAAGACCATCAGGAGGGAGCGCTTCTCCAACGACATCGCCTCGCAACACTTTGAGATCGACGGCCAGGTGACACAGCAGGGTTGGACGTACGTGGATATGGGTTACGAAGACGAGGACGGCAACTGGTTGGCGTAAAGCTGCTGATCAACCGTGCCTGTCGATGCTTACAGTGAGACTATCTTAGTATGCACATCCAAACAATCATACAATCATACATACAATCGCGATGAACGGTTCCGGGTTACCGGGAATACACTCAGAGGGTCAACACACAAACCTACCTAGCTAGTAAGAGCATACAAATACATCCCATACGATCTCTCTGCTCTCAAAATAAGGAATACAGTACGGATAGTAAAGTTTGATACGCAAGAAACACACAAGATTCATTCACGCGTCAGTCAGTAATTAATAAAGCCACCGGAAACTCAGTCCGTCATGTCAGCGGAGTTAGGGGTTTAACCGGGGATGTTGATTGGTTCCTGTCGTGTGATACATAATACGAGAGAGGAGAGGCGAAGAGTCTATTTCCCACCGCGTTGTTGAGCAGTGAAACTAGAGTCTACAATTCCAAATAGCGATGAAGCCCACCCCCCCTCCTTCAACCATGAAGCATCAAAGCTAGGCTTCCAAGTTGTGGCCCTAGCACAAAACTGAATCAGGGGGGCCATGCGGGCGTAGTGTCGCAAGAAGAATCCCCCTCAGACTTTTGGAACAGTGGAGGGGACTGGAAAGTGAGGAGGCTTGTGTTTAATAGAGATCGTTCTGCCTCATTCAGCCCCCTATTCCTTTTCTTTTAAAACTCACATGTATCTCTGCCAAGGTAAGAAGACTTTGGTTATACTTGAGCAGGACTGCAATGAGTTTGTTAGGGCGGCACTTCCCAATTGGCGTGTCTCTGCTGTTGAACGACCTCGACCTGATGGGACAACTCACAATCACAGCACAAAGGGAAAGGATACGGGTACTTGCTGACGGTCTGTCAACCGTGTGGTCCGTGTCTTCCTTGACAGGTATCTAGATATAGAGTGAGATGTTTCCAAGGTCCGGGATGCTCCTCATAGTCAGCATAATCACCCGTAAAAGCCGTTTGCCGAAGTAAAGACCAAACTGGCTGTCCTTAGCTAATTATCCAATATGCTTCTCTTCATATCCTCGACTGGATCGAGACAACGGTTTCGCCCTGGACCTGGACTTGAGATCAGCTGCAGCGCTGCAGCCTGAATCTGGAAGTCCACGTCCAATTACTAATGAGAGACTGGATTTTCAAGGACCTTGAGAGGTATAAAAACTAGTCTTCCGCTGCCTACAGTTCTCCCTATAGACTAAGCAACTCACACTTTCTCATCAAGCTACAATAACCACTCACAGAACCTCCCCTAGAATATCGTTGTAACCTTACAGTCACCGTGCGTTTCACCGCCGTTTTCGTTACCCTCGCTGCCCTCGCTGCCTTCGCTGCCACAGCAACCGTAGCTCCTGCAAGCACATCTGTTTTGGAGCAGCAGGCTGGTGCGGTTCTTGGTAGGCAACATTCCTGTTATCCTATCCACTGTGTACAAAACGGCCGTACATTTTAGTATCACAACTAAATGTCAAATCGTGGATTGCAAGAACCATGGTTTTTACGACATCTGTCGCAGGCGTCAGGAACTGCAGCCCGCTCGCTCCCGGCTTTGTCTGCACCATCAACTGTCTCACCGCTTAATAAACCTGGCAACTTAAGTTGGAGGAATTCTGCAGAGTAAGTTGAGTAACAGGACTGATTATGGCTCACCGGGAATATAGTCAAGTCCACTCTGGGAAGGATCGCACATCCTGACGGCGAAACATTGAGAGGGCTACAATTCTCATGACACATACAGGTCTTCTCCTGGTCAAGTGGAGCTCAAGTTCGTCGTGAGCTCTTTCGGATTGAATGACAGGAACTCTTTCAGCCTGATCCCGTTCTTAGGTCTTAGTACCTAGGAATGTCCGAATGTTAGGAGAGTCCACCACTATGACTCTTCACTACCCAGCCCTATGGTGTTGACATCACCTCCCCAAGACGCTATCAATGAACCCAATCAACTCCTGGGCCGTCTGCCTTGGGCAATAAACAGGCTGACAAATTTACAAATTGTCGCAGGGCCACCGGGGGCAATCATGCTGTTGGATCGTTCCAATAGTACATGTGGCGTGACACATGATAGCAGCTTGTTCTTGGAATCTCTAGAGAGGCTGGCCGTTCTGTCATTCCGTGAAAGAAAACGAACATCAGTTACAATGCGGTCGGAATGTTTGGGACAACACAGCATATGTTGGAGTTGAGAACGCAGTCACCAGCGTCAAGAGCAGAGGGAGAGGAAAGATGAACTCACTGACTCACTATAGACGAATCCTGGTAATGCAACTCGATCATTAACACACCTGTTGTATGCAGAGCCTTGTAACTTGTAAGTGATTCGGGGACGAAGTAGGATCTTCCATCAGCTCACACCGCAGTCATATCTATGAATTTCCGCACTTGACAACTTCTCTTGGGGCCCCGATTATCTTTCTGAAAAGCCATAATCATCCGCACGGTTACGTTACTCTAGCATCATTTACATCGTTACACTCGGGTGCCAGCGAGCGGGATATTGTGTCTTATCTATGCTGATCTATCTGTATTACGCGAGATGGGCTGAGGGGACAGATAGTCAGGCAAGGATCGGATTCTGCCATTATAAAAGGATCAATCAATTGTCGAGGTGGGAGTCTCATGTTGAAGGGACCTGTGAATCGTGTCAGTGTGACAGAGCTGGTAATTGACTGAAAGACGAACCGCCTGGCAAGTAGCATCGAGCTCAAAGACCATTTACATCGACATCGACAGGAGCCTCGCCTCCAAAGTCGATACGGACGGATCGACATTGATACCACCCAGCGGTCACGAGTTTGCCAGCCTCTTCCGGGACGACATCAGCCAGCTCACGGGCGTCGACTGGACTTTGCGAGGCGTCGACCGTCTGCCGGATGCTGCCAACGCCAGCGGCATCTTCCTCGGCGGCTTCACGGGGAATGCCTCCTCCATCACGTATGAGAACGGCAACCCGACGTCCGAGGGGTACGAACTCGAGGTCACATCCGCGCCGGCCGGAAGTGGTACGCGCCAACGTTCCTCAAGAAGCTGTGCAGCTACGCGTCCTTCTTCAAGATGAGCGAGTTCCACTACCACCTGAGCGACAACTAATACCCGCTCATCCGCGGGCGGAACGGGTCCTGGCGGGACGTCTACTCCCACTTCTCGCTACGGCCGGAGGACGAAGTCCCCGCTACCGATCCTGCACGGCCGCGGGAATGAGACAGGACAGCATCGGCCACGCCTTTAATATCGGTGTTGGCAATAACCCATCTAGATAAGCATTGCTCGAGAGCTTTGATTTAATGAGAAAGGGACGCCGCAGGTAACAAGCCTGACAAGATCACAAAGTCTCGGGCAAGAGGAATGGACATCTGCTTAGACGCGCCACTCGGAGACCGTGTCCATCTCATCTCCCCTTTCCGCAACTGGTTGGTCGTCCGTACATGATTGGGCGGGTTCAACGTTTGTGGGTGGAGCGTGATGATTATCAACGCAAGTCTAATACATGGGTGCTAATGAAGGAACACAGGTCCTCCCCGTCCCGGTCTCTTTGTGGAACTATTGGTGCTTAAAACCACACCGACATTCCGGTTCCATGTGATGATCGTAGCAACACGGGTGTATCCGGCAACCAGCACACGATGGTTGATGGCATCATGGCAAGGGGTATAATGCCTTCAGGAGCTCCCCACACCCCGCAGCCGCACAAGAGGGGTGGTCCTCCCATGGGGTCGGAAGCCTGTCTTCCCCCTTCCCCATATATACCATGCGCTAACCCTCCTGTTGACGGACGCGATTGCGCCGTTTGTGGGGTTGAAGGTCCCCCGCATCGCGAGGAAGCTCGGCGACTCGCGAGACACTACCCCGACTCGGAGCTAGACGACTAATACTAATAGCCGCGCCATAGAGAGTTTGACTGTAAATGAACTCTCACCCCCCTCCTCCCCCTCTAGCATGATAAATTCCCGTTGCTTTGAAGGCTTCAGTACGAGCCCCCCCCACGACAAGCCTCCAGTGTTGCTCTGAAGGTGACCTCATCGCCCCCTTACATGTATTATATATCTATATCGACGACATCCACGGGCATCTGACATGGTTTGTTCAGAAATCAACACGAAAGAGGTTGTTAGTTATTACGCGGGACCGATCTGTCTGAATCGTAACCGACATCAAGATGCGTGTGCTCTCCGTCCTCGCCGCAGTCACACTGACAGTCGCATCGACCGCCCTTGTGGCCGGCAACCCCGTCGCCCGCCAGGCTTCCAACTTGTTGGCCGGATACCTCTTCTCGACCTTTAGCGACGCGAACCCGAAGGTCCAGTTCCACCTGTCAAACGGCAACAGCGCTTCGAGCTTCAAGTTCCTGAACAAGGGCCAGCCGGTCCTCGCGTCCAGCGTCGGCACCAAGGCCGTCCGCGATGTGTTCCTGACGACCAACCCTTCGCGGTCCGAGTGGTACATCATCGCCACGGGTGAGCGTGACCCCCCGTAGCCCGTTCATCAAGCAATGAGCAATGCTAACTTGAACCGGTCATCAGACCTCGACATCAACGCCGCAGGCTTCAACTGGGACAGGGCCACCAGGACCGGCAGCCGGGGCATCGTGGTCTGGAAGTCGACCAACCTGGTAGACTGGTCTGCCCCTTCGTTGAGAGTGTGAGGAGTTCATCCTTCCTCCCAATACAATTCCGGTATTAGCTATGCCGGCCGACTGACTAACACTTGGACCAGCGTCGAGGCGGACACCGCCGGCATGGTCTGGGCCCCCTCCGCCGTCTGGGATGATGCCAAGGGCCACTGGTACGTCTTCTGGGCCTCTCGGCACTACCGGTCTGCCGACACGGCTCACACCGGGACCGCGACGCTCGACCGCATCCGCTACACGGCGACTAAGGACTTCGTCACCTTCAGCCCCGCCCGGGACTACCTCGCCCTCGCCGACACCCCGCTCATCGACCAGGAGTTCCAGTACCTCGGCACGCCCGGCGCGTACGCCCGCTTCCTCAAGAACGAGACGACCAACCAGGTCTACCAAGAGGTCACCTCCACCGGCGTCTTCGGCACCTGGAGACGCATCCCCGGCTACGTCCGGAACGAGAGCCCCCGCGAGGGCCCGGCCTCGTTTGCCGATAACACGACCCCCGGCCTGTACCACCTCCTGCTCGACGACTACACGCAGTACGTGCCTTTCCGGTCCAGCAACATCCAGTCGCCGAGCTGGCAGGCTGCCAGCACGTCCGGGTTTCCCGGGGGGTTGAAGCACGGTTCCGTCACGCCCTTGACGCAAGCTGAGTGGAATGCCCTGAACTCCAGGTTCCCTGCGTAAGAGTGTGGGAGAGATTGTGGCCCACCCCCCCTCTAAGCCCTCTTGGCCTACCTCGGAAACCATGGCTTGTATGTTGGAGAGCTTACGGGTGCGTTAATTATGTAAATGATTGATCATCTTTCATATACAAGTACTTTTCATATACAAGTACAACAGGACCAGCCCGACCACCGCTTGCATTAAAGCCAATTCCATTCCCGACCTTTTTGCATGTGTGACCTCGCCCCAGAGTCATCGCGTTGGGCATCCCCTCTCTTCGAGTCCGCCCAGGGCGGCGCCCGGTGAGACAGCCCAGAGCTCCGAACTTCTTCAAGGGCAAGGCGAGACGAGGTCCATGTAAGGTAGGTAGTCTCAAAGGGTTGCCGCCTTGGTTGCCAATCCATCCATAGCGGCTAGCCGTTAGCGGAGTCTCTCTACCGGTGAAAGTCTTCGTCGACCGATGAAAGAAAACCCCGGCCGAGAGGTTATCTTGTCGGTGTCTGGAGCGTCTATTGGCGGTGGCCGGACTGTTGCTTGAACGGGGAGGGGTTGCAAAACAGACAGATACATCGTTGGCGTTTGCTCGCAAAGGCCTTGCCAGCCCCGGAATGACGCCCGTGGACTATTACGGCGGCCCCGCCGCTGTGGTTCCTTCAGCTCGTGGGCATTGTGGCGGCTGGAAGTGATCGATGGCGCCGACGCATCCGGCAGACTTTCCAAGATGTCTCTCCCCTGGGCCCCCCTTGGCGTTCTTTGGCATGCCCGGACTCGGGTGCTTGGCACCTTGGGTAACTCATGTATACGATGGCGCCAGGCCGGTTGTGTTCCAGAACCGTAATGTGTGTCTTGATACTGATACTACTCAATACTAATAATACTCTCCACGGTCCCGTCCCCAGTCCAGTTGGCCCCGCGGCAGCCGTCTTTTCGCCGGGGCCTGCTGAACACGTCTCGTTACGACGCTCAACGCACTCTCCTCTGCTCGGGTCGGCGGTCGTCACCCCGGTGTGATACCTTGAGCTCTTCCCCACGAGACATGATGCACGCGACCTCGAACTCGACGATGGGGCAGCCACCACGGCCAGGCTCGAACGACGACAGAGCGCCGCTCCTCATCGGCGTGGCCGCTGGGTTTCTGACCCTCACGCTCGTGTTCGTGGTACTCCGCTTCTACGTGCGAGCCATCGTGATCAAGAAATGGGGACCGGACGATTCCCTGGTCGTCATCTCATACGTATGCTTCACTCCCAAGCCAACTCAACTCTTGCTCGGGATGGCCCCTGACCTGAAGATAGATTCTGGCCCTGATTACAGGCGTCGTGTTCTGTGTCTGTAAGTCAAACGGGCCCTGTCGTCTTCCCGATCATGAGCTGGCTGACTGACTGACTGACTGACCCGGCAAAACAAAAGGCACAACGGTCGGCCTCGGGAGGCACATCTGGACGATTCCGATAGAAGTGCAGCAGGCGAGTCGTAGGGTATGAATCAACAACCGTTGAGGGACTTTTTTTTTTCTTGAGGGGGGCGGGCAGGGAAATGCTGACGCCCCAGAACAGTTGATTACCTCGGCGAATCTGAGCTATCATGGCTCCTTCATCATGATCAAGATGGCCTTCCTCTTCCAATACCGCCGGGTCTTTGCCCTGCCAAAGTTCACCCTGTGCTGCGACATCATGGTGGGCTTCATCAGCATATTCGGCATCGCCGTCATCGTCTCCTTCATCGTCATCAGCATCCCGATGTGGAGGGGAGACACATTCGCACAGGAGCGGTACGACAAGGAGATGTGGTGGCTGGCGACCGCCTGCGTGCATCTGGTGACGGACATCATCCTCTTCCTCATGCCGATCCCCATGCTCAGCAAGCTGAGGCTTAAGCGGGCGCAAAAGGCCGCCTTGATTGTCAGTTTCGGGCTTGGGTTTGTGTGAGTTATTTTCACCTGCACCAACTCAGGCAATGCTGGGGGGTTTTTTTTTGGTTTTTTTTTGTGGTGGTTGTGATCGAACAAGACAGGGCTGACGCGTGGAGCAGAACAACATGCATCTCTGTCGTCAGGATATCCACGCTGCCACATGTCTTCACAAGGGACGTGACCTGGGACGTCATTCCGGCGCTGGTGTGGTCCGTAATCGAGCTGTGCTGCGCCGTCATCTGCGCATGCATACCGACCCTTCGGCCTCTCATGCGCGTTGCCAAACTGAGCCGGACGCAGCGTGAGTACGCCCACCAGCCGTCGGGGGCAAGCGGCAAGGCACGTCTCGCCCGAAAGCCGGTCGACGGGGGAACGTTTGGATGCCAAAGTCAGCAGAGCCTCCCGAGCCCGATGTTTACGGACATGGAGCCTTGCATGGAGCGGGAGCCAAGGGCGGAGCGGGGGCCCAAGACGTCGTCCATCGTGTCGTGCAGCAACAACATTGTGACAACGACGCTGGATATCAGCCCATCGCTGACGGCAGGGGGGGAGTCGGACGACGAGTCGGAAGAGTTTGGGCCGGCGGACGTGGTGATTTCAACGCCGTTGAGCCCCCCGCCGCCGAGCTTTGGGAGCCCGGCCAGACTTCTGCCTCGGTCTCGGGCAGCGTCTGAGTCGACGGTTGAGGAGTGAGCGACTCGAGAAGCGCACCATCGTCCATCGATCGCCATGAGCTGCGTTGTCTGATTCTAGGTCGTGTTTCTCTTGCTCTTCGGACTCGGTCAGGCGTTGTGGAATGTCCGTCCAGTTGTATATCAACATGGGCAGCTGCTTATTCAATCGTGTGCATTCCATTCCGAGCGTGATTGAGGTGGAGCACTGATGAAACCTAATTACAGTAGTGTACGGATACCCCGGTGGTGATGAACCGTGTGACTGTGGTTGTTGTGTGAAGAATGTTGCCGAGCCGGGAACATGTAGCCGGCGCACCATGGGGTTTTCGGGGTCTTTCAGCGGGGCGGTCCGCTACCTAATCCGGATAGGGGCCTCTTCACGTGCCGTGCTCATTTGTTCCCGGAAGGCGGTCAGGGACTTACCGAGGGATCCGTCTTAGGTAAGCTGGCAGAATGGGAACCATCGCACGCCCGCACATCCCCGCCATAATATCGCCGCCTGCCGAGAGGCCACCGAGTCGACCCTCTTCCGTCCCATTCCTTGCGACTTTGCCGCCTGCTTCTCCTCCTCCTCCTCCTCCTCCTCCTCCTCCTCCGCCTCCTCCACCATCTTCCCACCTGCCTTCTCGACACCTTCTTCCATCGCTTGCCACACGATCTCGGAACGTTCACCAAAACACACGAAGCCCGTCCGTAATGGCCCACGGGAAAGGCGACCACGCCGCCGCGACCGCCAACGGCTACCCCGCCAAACCCCACTCTTCCGAGCCGTCCCCGCCGAGCTTCCACGACGTGTGCGACGAGCTGCGGCAGAGGGTCGACGCCTTCCTGGCCGAGGACCAGAAGACGGAGGTGCTGCGCAATGTCCAGGCCCAGCTGCGCGTGTCAATGGCCGTCGTGGAAGAGGCCTTGGCAAGGTACAGGTGCGTTGCGCCCGCTTCCCCTGGCGGCCCTCCCTCTTGGACGATGGATGCGTGGATGGATGGATCGCTGATGCGCCACGACAGCTTGGAACAGATCTCGATCTCGTATAATGGAGGAAAAGATTGTATGTTTCTTCCGTGATCCTCCCCATTGCTCCCCGGGGCTTCCATGCTCGAAACCCCGGCCAACCTCAGGGCTTGCCGGCATCGAAGCCGTGTTATCTTGGAGCTCGTGCAACGAGGTCATGACAGCTTGCGGATTGCTAATCAACCCCCCCCCCCCCCCTTCCCCTGATGACAGGCCTCGTACTACTGATTATGCTTCTTGCCTGCCTCGCTCGTCGATACCCTTCGCCATCCAAATCCTCCCAACCGAACGACTCGAACGGCACGACGTCCTTCCCCGACAAGTTCCAAGCCGTGTACATCGTATCCAAACACCCGTTTGCCGAAGTAGACGACTTCGTCGAGGCCACCAGTTCCCAATATCACCTAGACGTGAAACGATATCTCATGTCGATGAAACAGGGGCTGGGCGCATACCTGGAAGACCGCCCAAACGTAAAAGCCATCTTTGTCGGGACGAGGAGAACGGACCCCCACGGAGAGAAATTGACACATTTTGATCCCACTGATTCCGGGTGGCCCGACTTTATGCGGGTGCATCCGGTGATTGACTGGCATTATGGTAAGCCGCTGGCTGCTCCTTTTCCACTCTGTTGGGCAAGTCTGTTATTCGGGTTCATCCATGTCTCCCGAGATGCAGGAACCTTTTAAACCCTTCTTTATGAATCGAGGCTGACCGTCTTTCTCTTGCAGCCGAGATTTGGGCCGTAAGTAACACTTCTTGGGGACGACGACCCGCAGACAGAGAGGGACAGGGCAAACGAAGAAGAGAAAAACACTCGAGGTACAGGTTGTGGCTAACCTGGGACCAGTTCATTCGGCATTTGGATATACCCTATTGCCCCTTGTATGATCAAGTAAGGCAAGCTCTCTTCTGAACCAAGGACGACGGCTGACACTCCGCACAGGGATACACGAGTTTAGGCGGAACGCAAGATACACACCCCAACCCCCAGCTGAAGAAACAGGGAGAGAGCGGCGCCAGCTTCCGGCCCGCATACGAATTGACGGAAGACGACGAGGAGAGGCTAGGCCGTGATAGATGACGTCAAAACGTAGCGGCGCTTTGGCCTACGATTCGCGTTCAAGCATACCTGGGACCCCCATCACAGCGGAGCAATTTGTATACAGCATAGACTTTCGGCGTCGTTCCATCATCACCTCGCTCGTATTCCGGAACCATCCTTTTTGGGTTTAACACAGAGCGACAAGCTGCTCTTTACCATATAAAAAGACGTGGCTGCGCGATCGAACAATACATCTACCCAGCTGGGGTATGGGATGGACCCTTTTGGTCTCCAAGGTCGTCGTCGTATAAGAGGGCCTCACAAACGCCGTCGAAGCTCGGAAGTCTTCAAAAAACTACATCAATCCTTGTCATAATGCTAGTTGAACAGTCTCTGGAAAAGGCTCACAGGTCATCCCCTCTGACGCCAGACCACGACTGTTCAAGCTCGGCTTTTTATCATTCTCGCACCTGTTCGCTTTTGGAATAGGTCTTGTAGCTTTCATCTCCTTTTCAAACCGTCATGTAGTAATACCTCGTGGCTGCATCATACTCCAGGAGCACTTCGGCTTCTATCTGATCAATGTCGACAACGACGTGGCGCCACATGCTCAGCTCGTACGAGTCGGCCATGAACCCCGGAAGAACCGTGGCGCAGAGATATCTCTGCTGCGCGCCGATGGACTCGCTCTTCTCGTTGACCAAGTCACCGTTGACATCCCGCACGTTGGGTCCGACTGCCGACTCGGGGCTCAGCACCACAGCCATGTTCATGCCGGGAAGCGCCAGAGGGAACGTCGGGGGCGGGGTCCAGCGTACGACCATCCCGGGGCGGATCCGTTCTTTGAAGGACACCCGGGTAGCCCGAGGGTCGAACACGTGCTTGAGGATCTTGGGTGAGGGAGCTCTGGCGGGAGGGGATGTGCGTCGGCCCCTGGGGCTTCTTCCCTGTCAACGAGGGCCGCATCGACCGTTGCCCGGCCCCTGATGCAGTCCTTCAGGACGGCGGCTGAGACCCGATCAGAGTTCCAATCCTCTGATCGAGAGTCCTGATGTGCCGAACCTTGGAGGCATCTTGTGTGCTGTAGTAGGCTGTGGTGTTTCCACCTTGATCACCGCACCGCATCAGTCCTTCTTCTGCTATACACGGTTCAGTAGATAACGGTAGGGAAAATGCCTGGAAGTACAAAGGTTGTGACTCAAGTTTATCTACCTAATTGTACGGAGTAGTTGCATTCTCTAGGGCAACAGACAAATAACCCGGTTGTTGGGAGGTCAGAATATCCGCAAAAGGAATCAAAAAAGACAGTGAGGCGCTTTCTTCAGACTATCATAAAATACAAGACCTTCCCCTCGTCAAACGATTGACGGCTTCCTCTCAGATACCACCTGGACAGAAGCCCTTTTCGTTCCGTTCACGTACGCATAGCTTTGCGACGAGTCGTCGCCCGAATCGTTGTGCACCGACTCGGTGGTGATGGCCACCTCGACGTCTTTCCGGATCTCGGCGTTTCTTCCCCGGCTGCTCGGACTCCTCCGCACGCTGTCGGACCGACTGGCGCCGGCGGGGTCCTCGTGCGGGTCGCCCCAGGGCTTGAGGTCTTGCATCTTGTACTCGTTCACCATGCGTTCCTCGCTCTCGCTAAAGGTCACGTTGGTGATGGGGTAGGCCGAAGGAGGCCCGCGACCCCGCCAGCTCTGGTGGCTGCCGGCGCCGAACGTCCGTATCTCTTTGGGCGTCCCCTCGGTGAGCTTCTGGCTCGACCTCATGGAAGAGACGATGGAGCCGAAAACCGGCCCCAGCCAGTTCTTGAGGATGGAGAAGATCATCGGGATGTTTGCGGTGACGACCGCGACGAACGTCTCCCTGACGGCCCACGATCCGGCGAGCTGTGCGCCATTCTGAGGATCCTAGAGCAGGTCATCTCAGTACGATGCTCTCACTTTGTGTAGTTCCGAATCGTGACTCTCAAGACTTACGGTGACGATGAGTATGCACCGGAGAGTGGCGCAGACAACGACAAAGATGCCGCCGCTGAATAAAAGAAGCAAACCACATTTCTTGGCAGGTCTGAGCTTGGCGCTCCACAACATCGGTAGCGGTATGGAGAGCAGGTACAGATCGGTTGACACGTTGAAGGCCAAGTATACCCAGATGACTTGGTTGGAAATAGCTGGCTGGCAAACATCTGGCAATCAATTCGTTAGTTTTTTAACACTCCCTCTCCCCTTGTCGGTCAGAGATCGTAGGGATAAATAAAGGTCTTACTGCCAGGGTTCGGGTAGATCTGCCAATACTTGTGAAAAGGACGGCAAGCGAAGAACAGGTTCGTGACGATGGCAATCCAGCTGGCAATGAGGAAGCCGAAGCCGATGTAGATGCGAATCTGGTAACCTCTACTCAAGCCTGCCTGTTCACAATTATCAGTCAGCGTTGGGCACTTATGATAATAATACGATGGTTGACCTCCAACCACCTCAACAACTTACTGTCAACCGCAGGTAGAAGACCAGCAAGGACGCTTTGAGCGCCCATAACAAGACGGAATAACTGGACCATCCACAGACTTGGATGATGGAGCCAACGACCCTTTTTTTTTTTGGCCACAGCAGATCAGCAATCATGTCCGGCAGGACCAAGGCGATCACGTTTGTGTTATGAATTAATGATACCTCAATCGATATTCTTCGCTGTCTGGCGACAGCGCCGCTCGTTGCTCGTCCGTCATGCCATTGTTGGCCATGCCTTTGGCGATTGCCCCGACGGAATGCGCGAGCCCAGTCTCGATAGCGTAGAATATCTCATCGGCGAGTTGATCGTGTCAGTCGACTCTTTTGACTTGTATGCAAACGCTTCGGAGCCTAGAGGGGGCTTATGGGGAGGGGGAAACACACAGCTCCGATCCAGACCAAGTAGTCATCGGCTTGTAAGCCTCTAACGCCGACAGCCCGAATCCTGGAGTAGGTCCTCAGCATGGTGATGAGGATGCCAACCGCCAACAGCGTCCACGCCTCGATCTGGAATGACCGCATGGCGGCCGCACCGGCGGCCGCCGCAGCCGCTGCAGCCGCCGCCGCCTCAGTCTCGGTTGCCATGGGGTCCATACTATTCGGGTCGGGGGGAGGCCGAAAAAAGATTACTACTGAGTTGCAAGGGGCCTAAATGAATCGGCTCTGCACAAAATATGCGCAAGTGACGGACGGGAGAAGATGAGAACGCGGCCCAAGAATAAAAAAAAGGACAAAGTCAAGAGAGCCTCCTCTTAAGACTCACAAGGGAGGGACCCCTCCGGGGTTGCACCTCGCCAGTGTGCATGTTGCTGTATTGCAGAAGAAAAAAACACAAAAAAAAGAAAGAAAAAAAGAAAAAAAGAAAAAAAAAGAAAAACCTCAGTCACAATACGATCGACACTTGCTCAACTCAAAAGACTGCCCCCGGTCCATCCCCATGGCGGCGTTTGGGCTCCATTCCCATCGACACCCTCCTGGGCCGTGTCACCTGCAAGATGTTTGAAAATCTCTTGGACGTGTGTGTGTGTGTATATGTATGATGATGCGTTGTGGTTTCAAGTCATCGGTAATTAATAGCCAGCCCGATGTCATGAGAATAATTATGAAAAGGCCCCCCGTCTTTGATCTTGCAAACACCTTACAGCGGGGCCCGTAGAGGTCAAGCGTCAAGCGTTCACGGCTTATAGCGAGTATATGGCGATCATGAGACGATTTGCGTACCACAAGCCAGCATGATCATATGATGGCATCGTCCCAGCCACGATGTTCAGGGACCCCAAAGGCCGCAAATGTCACGCCCTCCACGCAGGTGCTCGAAAGCCCAACGGTTGAGCTGGCATACTTCGTTATGGTGTACCGAGAGAATCTCCGTAGAGCATGTATGAAGGCTGTTTAAATGGACGTGAAAACTTTGTGTGCTTTAACTTCACGGTGTTTTTCTCATGGTGATATTATAATAGAGCAGACAGCGGCAAAAAATAGCTGGTTCTTGAGTTTTTTCGTGGGAAAAGCAACGTTGATTTCCCCGATGACTTATTAGGTATTAGACCAATCCCAACCGTTGGAGCCCGTAAAGGTCAAGCGCACTTGTATGGAGAAAAGACCACTTCCTGGCCCAGTCCACTTGAGCTAATATACCTTATGTATATGACTGCAGGGTTGGACACTCGAGACAGCTTGAAATGGTGCGCTTTTGGAGGAACCTCGTCCGAACTATCGCTACAGAGACTACGGATACTGATTCGTCAATAACAAGCCAGCCCTTACGCAGTGTCTTCGTCCTACTGTATTACAGAGTAGTATGGTATATATAGTAGGCACACATATAGAACCCTCCCCCCCCCCTTGCTCATGTCGTAGCACGGACCGTTGTCGTCCACTGGCCATCCCGTTCGTTTCCGTTGCGTCCTTGGCCCGGGGAAATGGCCCCAATCATCGTCGCAACTTGGTGGAACTCCGGGGTTTATGTCGCTGCCCCTGACGAGTATCAGTCGTCCTTGGCGATGCCCGAGTGGGACCCCCCCCCCCGGATGAAAATTGATAAACTAAATGTTCCTACAAAGTTTTTAACGATCGGGGCCCTGGGGGTTCAAGTTTCTCAAAGTTAGATACAGTAGTGCTTTGATGTCCTGCCAAGTCTGCAGCCAAAGACCAGCTCAGGGGCTCGAGGACGATGCAGTAGTCGCGTCTCGATTCGGGCCTGCAGTAGGTAGCACCTTCCAAAGCGAGAGAGATTCAGATCGGCAAGACATGGCATGCCTTGTGGTCGTTTGGATGTTGTCAGGTTCTTATTAAACGCGGCCGTTGGTGATAGGTCACACACGCAGAGGAGGCTTGGGGAGGGACGTAGACGGTAGGGTAAGCTGATGGCTGAGGTCCATACAGATCAAGTGCAAGGTAAGCTGACCATTGGGGGGGGGGGGAAGAGGGTAACATGAACATGACCCAACCATGTCAGCTTACCTACGTACTCGGCCTTGGAAGTTGTTGTTGTTGTTGTTGTTGGGTTTATCAACACCAAAACCCCCCCACCCAGGCACGTCGACGACCGGCTTGAGAACGGGGCAGTTTTCTCCTTCTCCGGTTGTCTTCTTTGCTTTCGTTCTGTCTTTACTGGCAACATGGAAAAGATTGACTGTGTCGTAGTGGGTGCCGGTGAGCTTCTCCCCCGTTGGTTCATGACCGCCGAACCAACCTTTCTCTCTGCTTGCGTTTTTATCAGCAACAACACTTGTCAATCAAGGAGGGCGCGCTTGGAGACTGATGATACAGCGCAACAGGATGGTACGGCTTAGGCGCCGCGAAGCAGTATCACTGCACGCAGCCGGGGTCTTCTCTGGTCATCTTCGACTCCCAGCCCACCCTTGGCGGCACATGGGCAGATGAGCGCTTGTACCCGGGCTTGAGGAGCAACAACATGCTGGGGACATACGAGTACCCGGACTTTCCCATGGACAGCGAGACATACAACGTTCAACCGGGACAGCACATTCCCGGCGAGACCATTCACGCCTACATCAAAGCGTACGCGGACAGGTTCGGCATCGCGGACAAGGTCCGGTCCAGCCACAAGGTCCTCGCGGCCGAGCACCAAGAGACTGCCGAGGGAGGCTGGGTCCTGACGGTTCTCGATGCGGACAAGCGAGAGTCCAAGGTGTTTGCTCGTCGACTGATCGTCGCGACCGGCATGACCTCGGAGCCATGGCTGCCCCATTTCGAGGGCCAGGAGTCCTTCGGCGGCCGCATCTTCCACGGCAAGCATTTCCAGGAGAACGCCGACACCCTGAAGACGGCGAATACGGTGACGGTGTTTGGCGGCACCAAGTTCGCCTGGGATGCCGTCTACGCCTACGCAACTGCCGGGATCAAGGTCAATTGGGTTATTCGGTGTAAGTCACCACCCCTCCTCTCCCTCCCCTCTAGAGCTGATGACAACAAAGAGACATTGTCTAACGCGCGGAGATGAACAACATAGCAACAGGACACGGCCCATGCTGGATGTCACCTCCGTTCGTGACGCCGCTGAGCAAGTGGTTGGAGAAGCTTGCCAGTAAGGCCCTTTCGTTTCTCCCGAGATGCGAACCCAACCCCCGGGGCCCTGGACCACGCTGACCTCGCTCGCCACCTTAGATACAAGAATGCTGACCTGGTTCAGCCCGTGTGTATGGGGCAATGCCGATGGCTACACGGGCATCCGCGGCTTCCTCCACGGCACTGCCGTTGGCCGGACCATTGTCGACACCTTCTGGAAGATCCTGGGGGGCGACGTCATGTCCCTCAACGCCTACGACTCGCATCCAAACACAGCCAAGCTGAAGCCGTGGACCGAGGCCATGTTCACCGGTCCCAGCTTGAGTATTCTGAACTACGACACCGACTTCTTCGAGCTCGTCAAGAGCGGCATCGTCGACGTCCACCTCGGCGAGATAGATCACCTCGGCCCCGGCAAGGTCCATCTGTCGGACGGGACCGAGTTCGCCGCGGACGCGCTTCTCGCACACACCGGTTGGAAGCATGTGCCGCCTATCAAGTTCCTCCCCGAGGGCATCGAGACAGAACTCGGCATCCCCCACGCACCCGCACACAACGCGCCACGCGAGGATCTTGCCGGCCGGACAGACTTGGTCGACCGCGCCGACGAGGAGATCCTCGAGCGTTTCCCGCGGCTCCGGAACCAGCCCGTCTGGAACAGGGACTACGTCCCCATGACCGAGCAGAAGGGCATCGGCAGCGGCGACGACGACGCAGTCACCCCTTACAAGCCTCTCACGCCGTACATGCTTCACCGCTTCATGCTCCCGCCTTCGGAGCGGTTCCTGCGGACCCGCGACACGGCCTTCGCCGGCATGGTCAGCAACTTCAGCAACATCATCACCGCCCACATCCAGGGCCTGTGGATCAGCGCATACTTCGCCGGGCTTCTCGTCGACGATCCCGCGGCGGCCGTCGGCGACGAGGCCGCGTTGGAGGCGCTGCGGTACGAGACCGTCCTGATGAACCGCTTCGGTCACTGGCGTTACCCGACCGACTGGGGCTCCAACAAGTGCCCCGGCTTCGTCTTCGACGCCGTTCCGTATCTGGATCTGCTGCAGCGCGATCTCGGACTGGCCCAATTCCACAAGAAGGGCTTCATGGCCGAGGTCTGCTCGCCCTACGGACCAGAGGACTACCGATACGTCAACGATGAGTGGCTGAGCAAGTTTGGTGGTGGCAAAGTGGTCGATGCTTCGACCTGAAGTAGTATTCCTGAACTCCGACATATTCGAGTATTCCGGCAAAACCCCCCCTCAACAGGCCCCCCATGGGTCCGCAACGAGAGCATCACTTTCGCCATGAGAATATAAACTGGCGAGGAGGGCTGGGCAGTTGGGTGAGATCAAAAGGTTGACTCTGGCATCCGCTATATACTGCCTGTAATAGTAAAACAAGTTTGACGATTCTCGAGGCCCCATCGTGATTTGCCTTGTGATTCCACATGATTGCAACATGACTGATGTCGCTGACCCATGATTCATGCAATCGTAACAATATGAGAGATAAGTCGAGGGAGAACAACAGAGGTTAGTTAGTATTAGCGAAAAGTGGAGTAGATACACCTGTATTTATGCGAAAATGGCAGCAGGGCATCTTCGCCCTACTTCTTCAAGTCTTGAAACCTTGAACTTCTCAAACATTTTTGACTATGAATACCTATTAATACATATCAACTAATACACTTCCCAAAAAACAACAATGACTAGTCACCGTGACCGGCCCACCGGTGCTGTCGATCTCAACGTCTCATTTGAGACAGTCCTCCCGGTTCCTGTATTATTGAGGCACCAAGACGTTGCCGAAGTGAATCCAAAGACTCTTCAACCGCCTCGTCACATCAACGACAGGTTCACTTCGCCCCAGGCTTGGAGTCCGCTGCGGAAACGACTGGTTCTTTGCCTGCTCTGCGTAGCGACATGTTTCTCGTCGGTTGCGGCCAGCTCGTACGCCCCTGCCAAAGCGGCCGTGGCGGAAGAATGGGGCGTGAGCCAGGTGGCGGCCCTCGTGGGCATCACAACCTTCACGACCGGGTTTGCTCTGACGCCCATGGTTCTGGCCCCCGTATCCGAGGTATGGGGGAGGAGGCTGGTTTTCACGCTGACTGGCGTCTTATTTGTGGCCTGCCAGATTGGCAGTGCCCTCACGCAGTCTTACCCCGGGTAGGTATTATGAATACTTTTATCTCTCATGGCCAAGGCCCTTATAGGCGTCTCAAAAAAAAAAAGAAATCCAAAAAAAAAAAGGAATCACCATTGCTGACAACGAGTCTCCGGCAGCATGCTAGTTCTGCGCTTCTTTGCCGGTGTAGGCAGCTCCACCTACTCGAGCATGGTCGGGGGTGTCATCTCGGACATCTACGGCCCCCAAGAGAGAAACACGCCAATGGCCGTTTTCTCCGGCGGCGCCCTCTTTGGCACTGGCTTGGGACCCCTCCTTTGCGGCTTCGTCGTCCAGCACCTGGGCTGGCGATGGATCTTCTGGGCTCAAGCCATTGTCAACGCCGTCGTGGTCCTGGCAATATTCGCCTTTGTCCCGGAGACTCGGCGGAACGTCTTGCTCCGCCGCAAGGCCGCGGCGCTGAACCTCTGGTACGACGATGTCGGGGCCGAACCAAACGTCGTGTTCAGGACGACGGCTCCGGATGCCCAGCAGGTCATCGTGTGCGAGAAGATAGCGTATAAGTTCGAGCGCGACGAAGAAGAACATGAGTCGATCGTGCGAAAGATTGCCACGTCGGCGACGCTTCCATTCGTGCTTCTGTTCACGGAGCCGGTCGTCTTCTTCTTCTCGCTGTGGGCCGCCTTCAGCTGGTCCATTCTTTACCTTGGGTTCGCCGCTGTCCCGCTCATCTTCACTCACGTCTACCACTTTGACCTATCCTCGGCGAACGCGGTCCTCGCGAGCTCATGCGCGGCATCAGTCATCGCCATGGTTGTGAGCATCTACCAAGAGCGATGGCTCGACGGGCTTTCGAACCCCAAATTGCCGCTGCATCGCCCCGAGCGACGGCTGTACTTCAGTTGCGTCGAGAGCATCTGCCTGCCAATCGGGTTGCTTGTGTTTGGGTGGACGGCACGTATCCAGATCCATTGGGTCGTCCCGGCCATGGGCATTGGCATTTCCACGCTGGGCATCTTCTCCGTCTACCTGGCCGTTTTCAACTACCTCGCCGACAGCTATCATGGCTACGCAAGCTCCGCTCTGGCAGCACAATCCTTCTGTCGCAATTTCATTGGCGGAATCTTCCCGCTTGTGACCGTGCAGATGTACACCAATATCGGGTACGGACCGGCATCCACGTTGCTCAGCGGCATTGGTCTCCTTCTTACCGCATGCCCTTGGGTCCTCGTCGCATACGGCGAAACAATTCGGGCAAAGAGTCGGTTCGCCAACAAACTCGCCCAATGACTCAATGAGTTAAAGGCCCGGGGACCGGCCTGTCCGCAAACGGCCCGGGCCGCCGGCGAGTTGACGGGGTGGATACCCCGGTCTGGCCCCACTCCCGGAAGCCGAACGTTGGCCCGAGCATCCCGGGAACTTTGGAAATTGCTGGAAAGCTCCAACTCTCCCCACCCTTCGCCTTACGTCACAGACACGGCATGTTGCAGCAGTGTGCGCGCGCCTTACACGGCTTGCAACATATGATACGATAGGACCCCCCTCCCTAATTCCGATACATGTTGTATATCTCGTTCCACCATATAGACTCATGATCTCATCCATCTGTGGTTGTTAATACCGGATCCCTCGTCGTCCTTGCTCTGCCAATTGGTTTCCCGGGTATCTTCTGCCTCACGTTCAAAACTGCCACCTCCTCAAACCCCATTGTCCCGGTCAATGTCGCTCGCTCAGCATGTCACCCAGGCCAAAGGCTTCGACTACGAGCGTCCTGCACAACAACAGTTCGATGGCAATGGCACTGACGAGGCCGCCCGCCCCGGAACGACCGAGGTCAGTCATGAGGATCTGCAATGGCGACAACTGAACTTCGCGCCGGTTGAAACCGCTCACGCCGAGAAGCCTCTCGCAGCATACAAGGTCTCGGACGCCAAGAAATGGGGTACGTGAACCGGCCGCAATGCGGCAACGAAGGCTGTTTGATGTCGAAATAGCTAACGTCTCTCGCAGTGCAAGTGGCCACCGGCGTAGTGGCCTGTTGGCTGGCTGCGGGCATCGTCTTTGGATTCGCTGCTCTAAAGCCGGTTCTCGTCTCGGAAGGGGTCTACAGCGACCTGTGCGATGCCAACGACCCGAGCTCGGTCGAGGACGGCGAGTACATACCTTGCGTCGAACAAGACCTGCGCCTGAACCTGTTCTTCGTCGCTGCGTCCGTCACCGCCAACGTTTCCTCCCTGTTGGCCGGCTCCGTTCTCGATCGCCATGGCAGGCGGGTATGCTGGATCGCGTCGTCCGTCTGCCTCGTTGTCGGCTGCGTTCTGATGGCTGCTTCGCACAACCTCACCAGCTTTGACGGCTACTTCCTGGGAAACATCTTCCTGGCCTTGGGCGGCACCTTTGTCTTTGTGTCCAGCTTCCAGCTCGCCAACGCCTTTCCCAAGCACAGCGGACTCGTCATCGCACTGGTCACGGGCGCATTCGACGCGTCCGCCGCCGTCTTTCTCATCTATCGGATGGTCTACGAAGCGACGGACGGCAAACTCTCACTCGAGATGTTCTTTTATGCGTACATCTCCATTCCCGTTCTGATCCTCGTCGCCGAGTTCACGTACATGCCGGCCCGCTCTTATCACACCGTGCCTCAGCTAGAACAGAAAATCGAAAAGGCCCAGGACGAGTCGTGTGACGTCCACGAATCGGACGAGGAGATCAACGATTCCAGGCAGCTTCGCAAGGTACGAAGCGCCCGGGCCAACCGCCGGTTGTCCAAACTGGACCAGATCGAAGAGGTCATCGGTGACGCCGAGCAACGCGAGGAGCGCATCAAAATCAACGAAGAGCGCCAGGAGGCGAGCGGTGTATGGGGCGTTCTTCACGGTGTTCCTGCTCATCGGCAGATCCAGAGCCCATGGTTCATTCTCATTCTGGCTCTGACCATCGTCCAGATGCTGAGGATGAACTATTTCATTGCAACCATTCGGGCCCAATATCGGTACATGCTGGGCTCGGAGGCCGAAGCCGATGCCATCAACCGGTTCTTCGACGCCGCCCTGCCGATTGGCGGTCTGGTGTCGACTCCATTCATTGGCATGCTGCTCAACAATCTCAGCGTCCCCACAACGTTCGGCGTCTTGACTGTCCTGATTGTCGCCATTGGTGTTTTCAACTGTCTGCCTTTCGGCTGGGCTGGATACACCGCTGTCGTCCTATTCGTCATCTTCAGGCCTCTCTACTATTCAGCCATCTCGTAAGCTGCTCAGTGGTCACGGGTACCTCGATCATTGATCTTTTTTGCTAAGTATGGCTAGGGATTATGCAACCAAAGTCTTTGGGTTTGCCACTTTTGGACGGATATACGGCACCATAGTTTGTGTTTCCGGCATCATCAACTTTGCACAGTCCGGTCTCGATGCTCTTACCCACGGCCCTTTACACGGCGACCCGACGCCAGTCAACGTCACACTCGGATGTACAGGTGCCATAGTCGGAGCCGCCCTCACGGT
>PJEX01000031.1:26140-42807 GCA_005350895.1 Colletotrichum tanaceti
GGGGGGGGGGGGGGGGTATTCGAAAGTCGTTTGCGGGACAATAGCCACACTGAAGGGCTAAGGAGCACGCAAGGCCAACAGAGTCCTCTACTGGCCCATCCGTGAACATGAGTTTGGATCCAAAACCAGTCGTCTTCCTATGTTATTCTTAACCACAATACACTTTTTTTGGTAATCATTATGGCTTTCGATTTGCCCTCTTTTTTTGTTCTTGCACTCACCCTTGAGATTTTAGTCTTGACCATGAGCTTATTAATTTACAAAAAGCCTAGCACTTGCCACTCACCCATAACGCAAGTTGTTGGGGTAATTACTCCGACTTGCTGGAGGTCCCCACCCTATAAAAATAGAATAACAGTGGGCAGAGTGCTGGGCAGAGGGCAGAGGGCAGAGGGCAGTCGCTTCGCTCTGAGATGTTGTGCTGGAGTTTTCCTACCTCCTTTCTCCTTTAGCGTCTAAAGTCTTGTACTTGATCCTAGACATACAAATACATTCTATAATAACCTGAAATACTAAGGAGTATATTGAAGGCTATGGCCTCTGGAGGCGGTCCTGCTTTGCTGAAAACTTGCTACGTCTGGCGTTGTATATTCGTCTGCGGCGAACATTTATTACGAACACATTTGAGGACGCGTCGGTGGCTCTTGCAGTGGAAGACGACGCTTGAATCTTGCAGAACAGCTGACACCAATGAAAAGCTACATGGATGCCACTGCGATCTGTTCCTTGCGAGGCGAGACTTGCTCACTAGACATAAGAGCTCAGCATCCCCAATTACTGTGGACTCCAGCTAGAGCTTGATTGGTACTATTATCACTATGGAATCCTGGCTGCTCTTTAACGACAGCATTGGTAGCTGCTACTTACGATGCTAGCTATACGTCTTTGAAATTATGTACGGTAAGTTTTGCCCGCGCAGCAGGTACTGTGCAGGGTTAGCCTTATGAGCCGTACCCTTGTCAAATCAGACTGGTGACATGCAGGGTAACAGACGACTGTGAGTTGCCAGTTGTACTGATGCTTGGATTAGTGTGGTTGCACCTTCACAGTCTACCCAACCGCAGTAGGTAGAGAGATCTGTCATGAAATTATCTTCGGCATAGTGTCTTGTAGTATTCTCGGGGTTTCCTAAGGCTCTACAACATTTCAGCGCGCATTTCAGCGCGCATAAGAACAGTGGAAATTGGGCTCTGGTTACCTACCTAGGTGTGCTAAGGTTATAAGACTAGGTATCCTAGTTCAAGGCGTTGTTGCACTTGAGGGGCTAAAGGGGATATAAGTTGCCTCTTACCACCTACATCATTTGACCTACATCCTCTAAAAGTGTCTTCTACACTATCACACTTTTCCGTCTCTGACTATCTTCTCACAATGTCCCTTATTTTCTTATTTCTCCTCCTCCTGCAGTCCCTTGCAATATCTGGGGTTGAGGGTTTGAATGGAAAGAGTTTGAAGCGGCCAAAAAGCCTCAAACAAATTAAGCCATTTCCGCCCCTAAGGTCGATGAGGAATGCCGAGGCTTACCAAGAATATTACTCAATAGTCACCACCACTGGATGGGACTTTCAACGAAGCTACCATATATACTCACAGAAATACCTGGATGGTCTTTATCCAGTAACAGAATTTCAATTCAGCGGGATAGCACCTTTTCAAAAACGTGTTCTAGAGATAAGAGCCTGGAACGACCAAGACGGCACTCCCCACTTCCTTTGGCTAAGCCGCCTACCACTAGAAGAAATGGTCCGAGCTGCGATAATAAACGATCCCAAGGTTCAACTAAGCGACGTATCTTACGTTATCTTCCGAAACGACGAGTTGGTGAAGAAGGCATCCACAATATATTATCGGGGCATTAAAATAGTGTCTAAGAGTAAGATTGAGAAGATACAGTACACTGTTACCTCTAACGAGAAGGACTTGTGGAATATATACGCGGGGTTATGGAGCTTTAAGTCCATAAAAGCTCTTTTCTCCACTAGGTCAATTACGGCGGTGGAAGTCAGGGGTTTTGAAACGCGATTCGTGCTATCAGCTGCAACGCCTCCGCCGCGTCCCCCGTCTCGAGTCTCTCGTCTACCGCCTCCGCCGCGTCTACAGCCTCTATCGCGTCTACAGCCTCTATCGCGTCTACAGCGTCTACAGCCTCCACCGCCTTCACCGCCTCCACAGCGTCTACCGGCTCGGCTGCCTCTACCGCCTAAACCCCCGAAAAAATCCCGCTGGTTCTGGTCTTAGGATTGCATTTTTAGCTACTAGGTACTACGCCACCAACATAGATGTAATCAAAATATTATCTTCTTGCCGTTAAGTTAAGTGTCATAAGGCGAATAAGCATAGATTCAACCCAGCCGTGAATACTCTCCCTAGAAAGAGATTCCCAAGCTTTGAAAAAGGGTGTTTTTTGTGGTGTTTGCGAGTTAATTAAAACCGGCAGGTTGTTTTTCGGGGCACGTGCCCGGGCGGCTGTATTACCGGTTGGCACGTTTGGGCGAGGAACGAGTCGGATCGGCGGGCGAAGCTCTCAGTAGGTAGAGAGATCTGTTAGTAAATTATCTTCTGCATACCTAGGTAGTGTATTATAGTTTCCTCGGTGTTTCCGAAGGCTCTACAGCATCATGCATGTCAGCGCGCATAAGAACAGTGGAACTACTGAAATAGGGCTCTGCTTGTGCAAAGGTTATAAGACTAGGTATCCTAGGTAGTTACTTGAGGGGATATAACTTGCCTCTTACCACCCACATTCTTTTAATCAACGTCCTCTAAATCCACCTTTTACACCATTACACTTTTCCTTCTTTACCTCTCTTAAAATGTCCCTTGTTTTCTTCCTTCTTCTTCTTTTCCTCCTTGTATTCCTTGAAATACCTGGGGTTGAGGGTTGGAATAGAATACCTTTAAAGCGGCCGAGAGGCGACTCAACACGGCCATTTTCGGCCATATGGGAGATTCCGGGCATATCGCCAGAGAATGCCGCGGATTACGAAAGACGTTATGCGATAGCCACTACTGGATGGAAGTTTCGACGAATCTACCATATATACTCAAGAGGATACAGAAATGGCCAGTATCCAGTAACAGAATTTCAATTCCGCGGGATACCAGGGTTGGCACCTTATCATAAACACATTTTAGAGATAGCAGCCTGGAACGACAAAGAACATCTGTACAACAGACGGCAATTCCACCTATCAGTACAATTAATAGTCCAAGCTGCAACAAAGGACAGCCCCTGGGTTAGCCTAAGACACGTATCTTACGTTATCTTCCGAAAAGGCGAGTTATTGGACATGGCGTCTAATATACACGCCAGAAGAAGGTCTAAGGGCGAGATGAAGAACCAGTACACTGTTACCCCTAACGATCAGGATTGGAAGCAATACGCAAAGTTATGGAGCTTTGAGTCTATAGAATTTCTTTTCAACCCTAGGCTAATTACGGAAGTGCAAGTCAGGGGGGTTGAAACGCGATTCGTGATAGGACCTCCACCGCGTAAACCGCCTCGTGGTGCAGTACATCCTATTAATTAAACCCCTTCAGGCGATCGTACCGCACCGACTCGAATCTGGGGAGGCGACCACTCCGACCGGTTTTTATCGATACCGTAGTAGGCGCCGAGGCAACGAGCACGAGTTTCCGTCCACCAACCGTGCGTATGGCTCTTTGCAAGGCCATCTTGATGCTGGCAACGTTCGCGGCCTGGCAAGAAGACCAGATCGAATACCAAAGACATGCTCGCCTGGTGCACAGGAGATGGTGGTCTGGTAGACGGTTCCCCGGGTGACTGACTGTATTACCGATTGGCACGTTTTGGGCGAGGAACGAGTCGGATCGGCGGGCGAAGCTCTCGGCGTTCTGCTTCCTGAACCTCCAGGGCCTGCCTGGTCTTGGGCGTGCCGCCCGTTCTGCTCGCCAACGAGATCGACCTCCGCTTGCCGGGGACTTGCGATGGATGGCTGGTCAGCAGTCCGTCGAAATGGATAATACCGCCTCGGGCCAAGGTAGAAGGGATCGGAGACGACGGTCCGCTTCCAAAAAAAGCCTTTGTCGGTTTGGCCCAGCCGTCCGCGGACTCGGAAGATGGACTCGTCACCTCGCCGTTCCGTAAATTCGTTCTTATGCACGCTTTGCTGGAACGGCCCATGATGGTGTGGCAGCTCTGCCTCGACCGCCATGCCCAGAGACTACCTCCTGAGGACGGAGCCAGGTTCGAGCTCTCTCTGCATCGGTGGGCGCGAGCAGTAGTGCAGAGCCCCCGAGTCCATCTTGGACGTCGAGTGGACGGCGACGTCTCTGCTAGGGCTGGCTCACATACGGTTGCATTTCACCCGTAATTAGGACACAGCAGACTCAAACGCTAAATGAGACTCTCGGCAAACGAACGACAAATTCATGCGGTGGATAGAGTGTATTGTCAACGAGGCCCTGGCTTCACTTGATGATGTTAAGGGCTGTGACTTCAACGACCAAGGAGACACGCCGCACCCTTTAGGGAAACTCGCCGGCTTGGTCATCAAGCTCTTCGCCGAGATGTTTGAAGAATGCAACAGCGCCTGGCCAATAATGCGGAAAATGGGCAGCAGTCTACATGAGTACTCGTTGCTGCTGGGTGAGAATGGCGGGCTGGTGAGTGTTGGAAGTGCTGAGGGCAACGCGAGTTTATTGGCTGCAAGCTGACTAGTCTGCGAAACGGGAGAGGCTTGAATTGTCTGTATTGTGGTGATTTGAGAGGAGCTGGGGAAAAGTTCGAACCAATGGCAACCAGTCTGTTTACCTGACTGAGGTTGACGCTGCAATATGATGGTATTTACTTGTGGAATAAAGCGCTTAACATTGAAACCATGATGGACTAAAGATTAGAGAATTAAGAGTTGTCTATAGATAATAATAGAAAGTCTGTCTCTAGTGGATATGTGCGTATGCGGCATAACTTGATGATAGGCCGACTTGGCCAACCACATTCTGTTTTAAATTCTGGGAGACTTTTTGTTGCAGACAGTAGACAGTGTATTAGACTGATTACACACGTTGTAGACGAACGAAGAAGTTTTTGCTAAGTGGCTGCCTATGGCGTTGAAGTGAATGGAAACGACAACTAGTTAGTTAACCCCATCGACTAATAACACGTTAATTAAACTATTACTCGGCGATGGGCCAAACATGCTGTAAGCGTGAGGAAGGTGCCATACTGCGAAACTCGTATCCATGCCATGGTACCTATCCAGCATGTAATTAGCACGTAATTGGCATGTAAGTTCAAGTGAGAAAACAGAAACGAAGTGCTGTTCCATGATTCCCAATCCGCCCAAAGAGACTCTTGAAGGACCCTATGCCCCCTTTCCTTCAGCGTCCGCAGTCTTGTAAGTTGTAATACTGCCTACTACTTTCTACAAGACAACTAATCCCCGGGATTAGACGAGATAACGCTGGCTCATTCTCAATAAGCCGTATGAAAAGTGACAAACCATCACACGGACATTGAGGGCTGAGAAATGACCCAAACGGGAAGTTGAGAGAATAGGCGCTGAGTTGTGGGAGCAAATCGTGCATTGCCAAGGACATGCATGGTCTGTCCAACAGCAAGGAAACTTCCCAGACAAAACCGGGTCGCACTCAACGTACCTACTATGGCATGGTATGTTTACCTACTTATACAGCAATGGCGTGACGCCTCAGGCCCACCGTCAGGACCTAGGGGCCAGGGCAAACAAACGGTAAACCCCTCACGCCGGTGACCGACGGGCTCCCGCTCTACGGCCCAACAGCCGAGTCTAGACTGGATATGGCAGCTGGTTTGGAAGACAAGGGCCACAAGGCCTTGGCGACCCAGATAAGCTTAAAGTCGCTGATGCTCCTGCCCCATACTTCCCCTCGCTCCGGTGAAATGTCACCATGCTGTCCATGCACACGATGCAGCACGACTCCATGCGCCGCTCTCTGTTTCCAAGGCTTGCTTGGCTGATCATTCCAACCCGGGGAGCCGATCGACATGCCTTATTCGGCAGCTCGGCGCTCTGGACAGCTCTTGGGTTCTGCGGGACTTTTAAGCTTAGACTTTCACTTGTAGACTGAGATAGGTGGATGACCCTCACCCCCCGCAACTGAAGCGACGCTTCCGGGGCGAATGGTGACTGGTTTCCTTTCTGTTTAGCACCTGTTCCGAGGGTCCTCTTGCCTAGATTATTTACTCAGTTCTCAAGTGGGAAGGAGCCAAGAGCGGAGACGAAGGGTTCAGGAAAGCGTCTTCAATACCTAGGTACTGAAGCCAAAGCCTACTAGTCATAAATACCAGCCATTCTCTTCACCCCGTCTACAACTTGTCTCCTTTCCTTCGTCACGACTCACCTCGCGAGCTTGTGCTACTCTTTTGCCGCTTGAGCCGTCCGCCAACTTCATCCTTCGTGCAACAACCCCCCAAGTTCCAGCCTCACTTGATAGACACCATGCGCTTCGCCACCACCCTCGCCGTCGCCGCGGCTTCCTGCGGCTTCGTCGCTGCCGCACCCGCTACCGGCGATGTCCAGCTCAACCCCGGCCTTCGGCTCGTCAAGACTTCGGAGGATGACGCCGGTTCTTGGGTCACAGAGGACGAAAAGTACGAGAAGTACACCTCCAAGGGCATCGGCTTCATCGACATCACCGACATCTCTGTATGCTTGCTTGCTTGATCCTATCACGAGCATCTGCATCTCTGTTTGCCATGCTAATCATCGGTACATCCATGATCTCTACAGGACGAGGAGGTCCTCAACGCCCTGTCGACGGGTCCCGAGAACGCCACTGCACTCGTCTCCCGCCAGGCCATTACCTATCCGACCACCCTCACCCACGTTGCTGAGGCCAACTCCCTCATCAGCCGTGTCAGCAACACCAACCCTCAGTCCTGGCTCCAGACCCTGACCGAGTAAGTCGCCACACCTTGTCGGACACCGTCACCCGGTCCCCAAGCGTCCAGCGCACACTGCTAACAGATGCCCAAGCTTCAACAACCGTCATTACCGCTCGGCCACGGGCACCCAGGCCTCGACCTGGCTTTACAACCAGGCCGTAAGCATCGCCTCCGGCTACTCGGCCATTACGGTGTCGCGCTTCACCCACTCGTTCAACCAGCCCTCCATCATCGTCAAGTACCCCGGCACCAGCTCCAACCTGAGTAAGTCACACATATGATGTGCCTTTGACAGGCTTCTCGTCACCGTCGTTTGCTCCTCATACCCTATATACACTCTTGGCTAACACGATGCTCAGTCATTGTCGGTGCCCACTTCGATTCCACCGCTGGCGCCACCACTGCCCGTGCTCCCGGCGCCGACGACAACGGCACTGGCACCGTCAACCTTCTCGAGGCTCTCCGCGTCCTCGTGGCCGCCGGCTTCCGCCCCAAGAATACCATCGAGTTCCACTTCTACGCCGGCGAGGAGGGCGGTCTCCTCGGCTCTCAGGCCATCTTCTCCAACTACCGGACCGCCGGCAAGCGCGTCCTCGGTATGCTGAACCAGGACATGACGGGCTACTCCCCTGGCGGTCGTGCTACTGTCTACACCGACTACGTCGACGCCGCCTTCACTGCCTACGTCCGCCTCGTTACCACCCAGTTCACCGGTGCCACCCCTGCCAGTTCGTCCTGCGGCTACGGCTGCTCCGACCACGCCAGCGCCCGCTCCAACGGTTTCCGTAAGTCATTTGCTGTGCTCGCTCATCATTGATCAAGAGGAGGTCTTTGCTGACTTGACAAAATAGCTGCTGCCTTCGTCAACGAGGAGGCCTTCAGCACCTCCAACCCCAACATCCACACCGCCAGAGACGTATGTTAAACCGAGCACGCAACACCGCAATGGCGAGCGAGCACCAGGCTAACAGTGATGCAGACCTACGCGAGCATTCAGTGGAACGCTGTCCTGCGCCACTCGAAGCTCACTGTGGGCTTCCTTGTCGAGGCTTCTTACTTGGGCTAGGAACCCGAGGGTCTCAGGGAGCCTGTCGACTGCCCCATCCATGACGGTCGTCATCCGTGCTGATTGCAACAGGGTGGTCCCATGCAAACAGGCATGCTCTTATCCGCTGTTGCGTTCCTCATGAACACCCGATTCTTTTAGTATTAGTAGATTTGGCACAGAACGATTGTGCTTGCAGAATAACAATCATTGTTAAAATGTCGTGCATCTTTGTCTGTTGAGAGAGTGTGCTCTTGTATTGATTCAATGGACTGCCACCAGGGCCTTTTGGCAACAGTAGGTAAGCGAGAGGAATGACCGACCTCCCTCCACATGGCTCTAGATATTCATTGATAAGATGTTTTTAAAGATTGGCCATCCTCGTGTCTTTTGAGTTTTGAGTCTATCCCAACCTTTTATGGGAGTCACCCCCGAGTATGACTAGGTACTCAAACGCCAACTTTGTCGAGCTCGACGCCTCGGCGATGGAAGGGCTTGGTGGAATGAATGCCTATTCGGGGAGGATGCGTAATTATCCACTTACACGCCGCCGCAAGTACAGTGGTGTGTAGGCCCGTAGACCGGACCACCATTGGCAACCCTTTTCTTTATATGAACTTTTTTTTTTTCTTGAGTACTAACACTGTTACCATATGATTCTTCAAGTCGAGGTGCATTTTATCCAATAAAACTCCTCGTCGGCTCTCACAGCCACAGCATCCCATCACCTGAGCACCTCCCCCGGACCCCCTCAGGCCCCCACAGTTACGCCTCGACACAAACAACACAGGGACATTCCATCATCAACGCTCGTCAACATTCAAGACCCCATCATAACTCGTCGCTCCGAGGGTAACCCATCATCCCGTGCCGCACCCGTTTCCAGCCTGCGATGGCGGCGCAAACGCTTAAGCGCGGTACTGGTTCCAGAAGCTGTACATGCGAGTCTGCTGGTTGGGGGTGAACTCCTCGTAGCAAGAGCTATCGTTCCGGTTAGCACCCATCGCTCTCAAGTCGTTAAACAATCATAGGGGAGGAGGGAGGAGGGAGGAGAGAGGAGGAGGGGGTCAAGACTCACTCGTACGAGTAGTCCATGTAGTTGTGGATGGGGTCGAGGCCGGCCAGGGTGGGGCAAGAGTCACGGCCGGTGGGGCATCCGGTGGAGAAGCTGGCCTGGGCCGGGGTGTCGGCGATGGAGTCGCCGCCGTTGCAGCCGCCCTGGAAGGTGTGGAAGAGGCCGAACCAGTGGCCAACCTCGTGGGTGACGGTCTTGCCGAGGTTGTAGTTGGTGGTGCTGCCGCCGGGGACGGTGGAGGAGAGGATGGTGCAGCCGTCCAGGATGAAGGCGGTGGACCCGGCGGCGGCGTTGGTGGGGAAGTAGCAGTAGCCAAAGGCATCGTCGGTGGCCCGGCGCACGAAGTACAGGTTGAGGTCCTTGTAGGCGCCCTTGCGGAGCGCGCGCTTCATGGCCAGCTCGTTGCCGTCCTGGGCCCAGGTCGGGTTGATGGTACGCGTGGTCTCGACCAGGTTGAAGGCGATGCCGTGGGGGGCAAAGTCCCGGTTCATGACGGCCAGCTGGTCAGACAGCATCTTGTCCTGTAAAGAGGCGAAAGGAGTTGTTGTCAGCACGTATTATTGGCTCTCTCTCTCTCTCTCTCTCTCTCTCTCTCTCTCTCTCAGACACTCTCTGTCTCTTCTCTCTCCTGAATAGGAGGGTGTAAGTGAGCAAGTATGCTTACAGTGAGGTAGCCGTTGGCCACGGTCTGGGAGGAAGCAACAACGTGGAAGTAGGTGTTGACGTTGATGGTGGCCGCGGCAGCCAAGCCGAACTCGCCGCCGGTGGCATTGGCGGCAGCAGCCTCCTGCTCGGCGAGCTGCTTGGCGATCTCAATCTGCTCAGGGGTGGGTTCGTGAGTACCACAGCCCATGCGACCCCTCTCGCCGGTGACGGCGGCCGAGGCCACAGCGGCAAGGACCGCAAGGAGAGTGAACTTGGCCTGCATGATGGATGGAGGAGGACTGAACCGGTGGAATCGAGATCGAACAAAGGGAGACTAGGGGCTTGAGAAGTTGAGAACTAAGAGGGATAGCGAGCCAAGAGTGAGAGAGAGGGAACCCTGATGGTGGACGACCACATTATATATACTCGACTTGAATTCATATCACGCTGGTTTCTTCTGCCTTCAGTAAATTACATGGTTTCGGAGCCCGTGGTTCGAGAGTTGCGACCTTCCGGATCAGTTCAAGAGCGCCATTCTGGACCGCCAGCAAAACAGGCCGACAGCAAGAATACGACGAGATACGACTCCAAAGTTTCGAGAGAGATGGAGACGTCGAGAGCCGACGTCGTGGGGTAAGCCGTATTGCCTTCCTATTTGAGGCTAACCTCTGCCAACTCAATCAAGGCAAATCAGCTTTGTTGATAAAAGAAGAAAAAAGCTTGTGAGCGGTTCATTGGGCCAGGCCACCCGGGGTAGAACTTCCCCGACCATTCGTCTGCCATGACTTGGCATGCTGACAACCAAAGTAAGGTCGAAGAGCTGAAAATTTGAGGCGACGCTTCTTCTCCTGCCTGTCCGGTAGATAGGCCCCATCCTCCGCCCGGCCAGGGCCTGTCAGGCAGTGAGAGCGTCGCGTTGCATGAACCAACCAGATCGAAGGACGAAGCCAGAAGTACGGTGGCGGATATGTGGAGAAGGGGAAACGACAGGCTGGAAAGCCGAGAAAGACTCGAAATAAAAGAGAGGGAGGGGGGGGGAGCGGACGATAAGAGATCTGATGATGCGGGTTTCCAGCGAGACCGGGCGGCGACCGGAGATGAATCTGGAAGGACGAGAGATGCGGGAGGACGAGTAAGCTTCAGGAGCCGGCGCTAAAGAGCGAACAACCCAAGGGTACCTACGGTTGCATCGCGACATATCCGTATAACGCTCCGTTAATACGCGCATGCCAAGCTCCCGCCAAGACGGCCGACAGTCCAACCAGGGCAATACACTCGAACCTCCCTAATCGAGCTTAAGGGCGACGGACTACCGTTCGATCGACTCGACTCAACTCGACTCGACTCGACTCGGTTTGGATGGGGGAAAAGTGCAACTCCTCCAATGCTGCTTGCTTACCTTACCGTCCCCGACTCAGACTCCATCCGCTGAACCACACACCCACCTGCCGACCCACCCACCCACCCCGCATCCAGAACAACCTTCTGTTTCTGGGAGCCATTGGATTGCATGGGAATACCGGTGTAGGGTTGGCTGTTACTCGTATGAAGGGACTCAGCGCTGCCAAGACCAGGGACTGTTGTGAGCCCCGTTGCCGCGTTGGGCAACTGGCAGCAAGAACCCCAATTGATCTGCAGAGCTGCTTCGCCTGGTCGCCCTGCCCTGCCTGGCACAGGCTGGCCAGCGGCACTGGCCGCTGGGGTCTGTGGCGCATTGCGGAGCCTGACGGTCGATGGTCGGAGTAGGCCGAGGCATGGCAATCAGAGAAGAGAAAGAGAGAGTAAGAGAGGTTCGAGAAAGAGAGGTTCGAGAAAGACGAGGGGGCCCGACGAGGGGTGCGAGAGGGTTCGGAGAAAACGCTACCGCCAGGGTCAAAACTCCAGAGCTCGCCCCGAGAATCAAATAAGTTGCCGATTTCCCCCCCAACAAATCCGACTACAGGGTTCGTCCAAGACGGCAGCGAACGCAGAGGACTGACTCCAGACATGACATTTCACTTGTTGTCATTGGCGGTAACCTTCGAAGCGATTCTTTGCAAACAAAAAAGGGGTGTCCAACGAGACTCATTTGGAGTATTTTAGAAAAGATCCGAGTTCCTATGTGCCTTTGGCCTGTGCTGTCTGACGTTGGAGTCTTGGAGAAAAGGGTTAAGGGATGGACCAAGCGCGGGCAGGTGCAGCAGACTTCGGTGCGGTGATTGTTCCTGGCAGGTAGGAAGTTACAGGACCCAGGACTTCAAAGCCCATTCGACGGCCCTCGGAAACATGACGTTGGGAATCTTGAATCTTGAGAGGCCTGAAGCCAAGGAATGATGCTGCAGGTGTGAGGTGAGAAGTAGCTTGCTTGGGTGCTGGGTGCTGCATACCTTATTTTGTAAGCTTAATTTTTTTTTAGGCCCGGTGGGGCTGTCCCTGAGTGGTGTGGCGGTGGAGACCCACCTGAACCAAAATCCGCCAACCGCCGGGCAGCCAGCCAGCCTGAGCAAGCCCGATACTGTTATCGGACGATTGACCGTTCTGCTTTGTCAGCATCACGTGACTCCGAGTTCCGTCATTTGCAGTTTCGCGTCGCTGCCTGGTTGGAGAGGCGCGCCGCGCGACTGTCACTTAAGCTGCCGCCTCCACGCCTCAACAGCTGGTTCTTTTTGTTTCACAGGCTTCTCGCTGATCGACCCAAATCACGGGCCCTCCATTCACCCTGTCAAGCTGGACACATTGATAAGGTGTTGGTATTCCTGCTTGACCAGCGCGACATCATGCCCAACTTCACAGGTACATCATACAATTTACCCCTCGCCTGGCCACCACCGACCAACGGCTGACCCCACGTTCGCGCGTGTAGAGGCGGACACCATCCGCATTCTGGTCGCGACAGACAACCACGTCGGCTACGAGGAGCGAGACCCCATCCGCAAGGACGACAGCTGGAGGACTTTTGACGAGATTCTGAACCTTGCAAAGACCCAAGATGTAGGACACACTGCGCTTACCCTCGAGTGCTTCCGTCGGCTGACACGGAGCGCAGGTCGACATGGTGTTGCTGGGCGGCGACCTCTTCCACGACAACAAACCCTCCCGGAAGTCCATGTACCAGGTCATGCGTAGCCTTCGCAAAAACTGCCTTGGCATGAAGCCCTGCGAACTCGAGTTCCTCAGCGATGCGAACGAAGTCTTCGAGGGTGCCTTCCCTCACGTCAACTACGAAGATCCCGACATCAACATCTCCATCCCTGTCTTCTCCATCCACGGGAACCATGACGACCCCAGCGGCGAGGGCCACTTCTGCTCTCTGGACCTGCTCCAGGTCGCCGGCCTGGTCAACTACTTCGGCCGCATCGCCGAGGCCGACAACATTGAGGCGAAGCCCGTGCTGCTGCAAAAGGGCCAGACCAAGCTGGCCCTCTTCGGCTTGAGCAACGTCCGTGACGAGCGCATGTTCCGTACCTTCAGAGACCACAAGGTCAAATGGTTCCGTCCGGGAGTCCAGCAGTCGGATTGGTTCAACCTGCTCACCGTCCACCAAAATCACCACGCCCACACGGCAACGTCGTACCTCCCCGAGAATGTGCTGCCCGATTGGATGGATCTCGTGGTCTGGGGCCATGAGCACGAATGTCTGATTGACCCGCAGCAGAATCCTGAAACGGGCTTTCACGTTATGCAGCCGGGGTCCTCGGTCGCGACGTCTCTCGTGCCCGGCGAGGCTGTGCCCAAACATGTCGCCATCCTGAACGTCACTGGCAAGGAATTCAAGGTCGAGAAGCTCCCCCTCAAGACGGTCCGGCCCTTCATCACGAAGGAGCTCCAGCTGGCGACCGACCCACGTTTCAAGGGTCTGCACGCCAAGAAGGACAACCGACAAGAGCTTACCAAGAGACTAATGGTCGTGGTCGAGGAGATGATCCAAGAGGCAAACGAAGAGTGGTACGCCGTGCAGGAAACCGACGAGGAAGAGCCTCCGCTGCCCTTGATCCGCCTCAAGGTGGAATACACCGCCCCGGAGGGTGGTCAATACGACTGCGAGAACCCCCAGCGGTTTTCGAATCGATTCATCGGCAAGGTGGCCAACACCAACGATGTTGTCTACTTCCACCGGAAGAAGGCTGGCGCCACCAGTAAGTTTTTCCTGCCGCATCCTTCCTTGCTCTTACTTACCCTCGCCCAGGACGCAACGCCGACACCGACGTTCCCGAAATGCTGGAAGAGACGTTGGGTCTCGACACCATCAAGGTCGAGGCACTGGTTCAGGAGTTCCTGATGGCCCAGTCTCTCAAGATTTTGCCAACGGCCCCTTTCGGCGACGCCGTCAACCAGTTCGTCAACAAAGACGATAAGCACGCGATGGAGGAGTTTGTGAGCGAGTCTCTGGCTGGCCAAGTGAAGCAGATGCTCAGCCTCGACTCGGATGAGGAGGATTTGGACAACGCTATGGAGGCGTACCGGGCCAAGCTCGAGGAGCAGTTCTCCAAGGGCGTTCTTAAAAGATCAACAAAGCGTACGGTCAAGCCGAAGCCGGACGAGTGGGATTCGGACTTGGATGGACATTGGGAGGATCAGCCTGGTGTGGTGGAGACCGAAACCGTGTCCCAAGCCCCTGCCAGGTCACGACGGGCACAACCACAGGAGGAGGAGGACTTGATGGACATGGAGGATGAGCCAGCGGCTCGTCCAGCACCCGCAAGGAAGGCGGCGGCCACCCGAGCAACGAAAGCTGCGCCGGCAAAGAAAGCGCCGGCCAAGAAGGCCCCTGCCAAGAAGGCCCCTGCTCGAGGCCGCAAGAAGCCCGTCTTTGAGGAGGAATCTGAAGAAGAAGATGTGGTGATGGACGATGATTTTGAAGAACCGCCCGCGCCAACCCGCGCCAGGAGATCCCAACCAGCGCGTGCGCCGCCAAAGTCGCGCCAGACGAAGCTCAGCTTCTCGCAGGCCACGACTTCGCAAGCCGCGGTCGAAATCAGTGACGATGAAATCTCTGACGAGGATGCCTTTGAGCCAACCCCGCCGACCACCCGTTCCAGACGGAGATAGTTGGCCGGTCACGAGAAGTGCAGTTGTTGACGGGGGTCCGCGATGGAACCATGACCAACGAAATAACATCATCGTAATGGAAAGGTGTTGTCAGGACACTTGAAGATTGAGCGTATTCGATTACCTGGCGTCAGGGGAGCGGGGTTTTGCTTTGCCTTCAAAATGATCAACCAAGATACCATGTCAGATACCACTTCGCGAACTAGAGACTTTCTCCATCTCTGGCTTGTGACTCGTGATTGTCCTTGTTTTTCTTGAATCAGTAGTGCTCATGCTGCTTCACGTCATATAGTCTTGACAATGGGATTTGTAACAAACACATCCTGTCGTTACGCAACTCCAAGAACCAACTACGGTAGATCGTTCAAGTCAGCTCGTTCGTCCTCTCCTTTCACCGCCCCGTCTATGGCTGCGGCCAACGTAAACCTCACGAATCCGACCCTAGGTACACAGCCTATGGTAAATCACAACCCGTCCATCTCTTTCCTGGTCTACAATCATTGCCACTACTTGAAGTCGTGGATGGAATCTCGGCAAGTTATCGTTACATCTTGAGCCGTTGAAGTTTTCCCTTCCAGTGTCGGTTCCAACGCTTTGAGTGGTACTCTCTCACTAGATTTGGTCGGGTTTCCGTGACAAAAGGGGGTTCAACACGCTACGTTCCATCGACAGACACGCTGCCCTGCCCAGTCCTCGTAGAGTCTTCCCCCCAGACCCTTGACTGGCATACCAATCGCTGGCTGGTTGAATCGTTTAGCAAGCGGCATTGCGTTTCTTGCAGCGCCAGCATATCTGATGGTTCTACTTCTACCAACGTCTCCATCTTTGTGTGACTGTGGTTCAGAGCCCCAAAGATGGCACGGAAGGCCGTTGATCACGCAGTTCCTCGACCAGGCCAGGTCTTCCCCTCCCTCTCCGTCCCCCTTGCGGAACGTCTGCAACCCCCAACTACAAAGGGAGACCCGGCCCGTCCCGAGATCTCCGCCCCGTCACTCTCCACCCGGGCTCGGCCGTGGTCACATGAAATACGATGGGCGGTTCTGTCCAAAGTCTGTACGATGAATGTGCCCCGACGCCGGCCTCGCTTCTCCGGGTCTATCTCGGGGTTTCTGGGGCTAGTCTGCCTCTCTGCTTTGATGAGACTCATACAGCATCATCGAGGCTATGATCCAGGGACATGTAGCCCGGAGCTCTCGATATAGAAGATACGACGAGTTTCGGTCAAGGAGACGCTTTTTCTCGGCAGCCTACTTCCGACCTCCGAACGTCGTATTGCCGGCCCCCCCCAAAAGACGGTAATACAACCGTGAACATTCTGCCCTGGGGAACAGACGGGGGTTTTGGCATCATCTGACTTCAGCCGGGTCTTTTTGCTCCTTGGTCATGTCGGAGTTCGGGGTGCCAAAGCAGACAGACAGTCAAGGTTCGCGTCCCCGTCCTCGACTCTGGTTGTGAGAGGCGAGAGGGTCAACAAGGTTGGTCATCAACTTGAATTCCCTTCTTCATGAGGACCTCGTTTCCGCTTGCGCGGCCGATCCTGGGGCAGAGGACATATTGAACCCCGACGTCCTTTTTCAATCTCACAAGTTGCCCATATGGGCTCGAGGAACGGGGGAACCAGATGACGCGGGTAGTTTCCCACGAGGGGGCTGACAACAGAGAGGGACGGTATGCGAGGGACGTATCACAATGTTTACGCTTGCTCCAGCGCGGATATCACGCAAAGTTCATCATCTCTTTTGACATCTAACGATCTCGCGTAGCCTTTAGTCTCCCGGTTTTCTGTTCATACTGCAAGAAACCTGTTCCTCGCCTCCGGGCATTCTCGGGCGGCCGCCTCATTCCGGGAACCTCCAATGTCAATGAGCCAGTAATTACTCCAGGCCCCCATCAACAAAGTCTGTCTTCCAAAGCCAGCGACATCAACTCGAATGCGTGCTGTATCCCCGACTCAGATCCCCATGGACACTGCCGAGTGCTCGGAC
>PJEX01000031.1:42907-53187 GCA_005350895.1 Colletotrichum tanaceti
CCCCCCCCCCCCCCCCCCCCTCTCTATCCCTCCTGACGCATCATCCATCACATCTACGCTCCCAGGCTGGTGGACGGAGCAGAAAACGTGGCCTTTTTTCCCGGGCTCAACCGCATCAAGTCTTCGAGACAAGAACGCCGACAAAGCCTGCAGGACGTCTTCTCTGCACAGATGCCGAGGGGTGGCGGAGACGAGGACCACCGGGCTCGCGTGCGGACCCGGTATCATATAGCAGCCCCCGCCCGAGAGAATGACATAAAGTCCGGGCGGACCTATCTCCTCGAGGACACTCTCATATTCGGTGTGAAGCCGGGGAGAGAGTCCCGCCCGGATTGCCCGGCTGGAAAAAGGGGGTCCCTTTCGAAAGAAGGACCAGCAGCGCGTGCAACCAACCATGCGCATAACATGAGCGCCGACTTTTGCGGCCGACGGAGACTCGAGAACCGCATCCACCACTCATGGAAGAGAGCCACCGATAGAACACGCGATACACTTGGAGGGCATCATCCTCGCCACATTGCCTCATTTACACTGCCTCACTCGGCCCTTTACCTTTACCCCCCCTTTTCCCGCCTTTTCTCATGGGATACCAACACGAGGACGCGACGGCTCATACCCCTACCCCCCCATACACCCTTCCGCCTCCAGAGCAGGAACAGAAAGAAGGGGGGAAAAGCCCCGACGACAACCATCAAGCTTTTTCACCGCTGCGACCCCAGCAGGCAACCAAGAAGGCTTAATAACGAGAGACCTGCGCTTACGAGCTGGCGCAGCATCCAGAACTTCCCAGGCTCACACACACGCCATACAAAGTACCTAGGAAAGAGTGCCTCATTAAACCATGACTCGGGCGCCATGCCCGTTTCTCGGCGCAGGAAAACCGTTCGTTCCGGATTGTGTTTATATCGGTTCGCGTACGTTGCCCAGTGCTGCCTAGGCGGTATGGGGTCTGCCCAGCAAGAAGGTCCAAGGGGGAGGGATGTTCTGTTTCGTTTGGAACATTTTTTTTCTCTCTCGAACTACTCCTCTAGAGAGCTCTCCAGAACCCGTGCCGTATCATCCGCCGTGTGACGGTAGGAAATGCTCATCAAACCGAAATCTTCCGCGACTGGAGATTTGTCTCTTGTGCTACTATAAACTCCGCGGAGCCTCTCCCGAAAGCCTCACAGGGGCTAAACCTCCCTCCCACACATACCTACCATTGCCTCCCTCCTACGCCTCGTTGCCCACCTCTTAACGCGTCCGCCCAGCTTCGCGGTTGCAGCTGCGCCGCAACGACCTCATTTCGCGGGAGTCCGGCTTCGTGAAGCGCGAAATGTGTCTGGGTGGGGCTGCGACGAGTGATGAACCGAGTCCAAGAGTCCACTTGAAGCCTAAAGGGCCCGTTGGACTGGACCATACGGGGCTGGGTCAACCCTCAGGGGCTTTTATTCGCCTCTCGCCCCATCGCCGGGGTAATTGGGGGGTTTTTATTAGTCTTGTTGGTAAACGAAGTACCCTTTCGACGTCTCTCGGCTCGGTCTTCGAAAGGGTCCGCCTCTAGTGTACGGAAATTCTTCTCTTACCTCCCAGTATTCTGAGGGCATTCACAAACATCTACGGATATTCCCTTTATGCTTTCCCAAGCTCCATGATGACCCTCTGTAGGAGCTCGTTTTGACAGCTCTTCTTTTGAACGTATTTTGGAAGGACGTTACCAACGGGATACTGGGGGGGAGGGGGGGGAAGAAGGGCCCCCTTCGCTACGTTGGCGATGGAGCAGAATCCCTGCTCGATGGCGGAAGATAAGCAGCGTCATGAGAGCTTGGTGGATCGGGTTCACCGATACATGGCGACGGCGTACAGTACGGGTTACCGGTGATTCGAAGGCCTGAATCGGGATAGCAGCTGCCTTTGCATACTGTAGGCGGGTAGCTTTGGGCTCTGGCGACTCTCTGGCGCATGTTTTTTCAACAATGCAATTGTCGGATAGCTGGTGTTTTTGTCTCGACCGGCCCCCTTCCGGTTGAATAAAAGACCAGAGAGAGAGAGGAAAAGAGAGACCCACAAGCGGTGGAGGATATTCCGACTCCCCGGCACCAGACCGCCGATGGGCCACACGTAGAATTGGCAAATTATCCTTCTCGGGATTCTCAGCCAACTACCATCGCCTTGCCGAGAAGGCAGGATCATCTAGGCGCTGACGTTGCCGAGACCAGAGATTACCGTATGACCGATCGCCTCCCCCCAGGCCCCGGGTAATGAGGGGGTGGTCGGTCACCCCTCTTCCTCTGTGGATGCATTCCCTCATTTTCCCACAAAGTCAGGGAGGGTATTCTAGAAATCTCACAGCCTCGTTGCTTTTGACAATACGATGATACGATAGCGTGACATTGCAAGTCTCCGTTTGCACTTCGTAGGGGAACAGTAGTACTGCGCTTCAGTGGTGATAGCAAAGACCACGAAGAACCATGGTCAGGGACCTCAGGGACCTCAGGGACCCGGGCCCTGGGTCAAGCCCCATCCATGTGATGTTTGCTTCCCGCCGTGCATAAGCGGGATATGCAGCCTCCTTCCGCGTGTCACATCCATCACGTGGGTAAGACTTGTCAACAAGATACCATGGTGATCGGCGGTTGATCGGAGCCTCGGGAAGTGACCAGACGACAAGGCCATGATGTGAACCCATTTCGAGCTTCCAGGGACTTCTAGACCGGCCAGGCCCGAGCTCACCAACGTGACGGAGTCGGAGCCGCCCCATAGCCTCTCAACACCGTGTAGCCAAGGCGGATTACCGTGACCTTGTCATGCGATGCACTGCAGAGCATGTATGAGGATTGGCGGCTTCAGGCAATAATTATAACTGTAAGGAGAAAAATGAAGCGTTCGAGCGTTAAGCCACCCTTTATTTCTTTCTTTATCGGAGCCCCGCTTGGAGAAATCGTCTGGATCATTGGAACAACTTCGTCCGTCAGCCAGAGCCACCACTTCGGCGGTGGAAAAGAGATGTAATCAAAGATGATTCAGGGTCATATCGAGCGCGCCAGCAACACTGGTTGGGTTTGGCAACGGCGAGGAAACCCCGGCAGAGTGGCCATTTTGTAGACACAGTAGGCTTGCCTAGGTAGGCCCTGTATGAACGAGCTCGGGTTGCAAAAGGCCTGCCTGCTACTGTATCATCTCGAGTTATGTACACGAGCGGCAAGCCTGTAGTTGCTGTTCACGGTCAGGCCATTGCTCGCAGAATGTTGAACAAGCAAATGTCCAACTTGACGATGTGAGTGGCCAGGCTGGACACCGTCGGAACTTGTAGGGACTCTGAAGGGAGGACGAGTAGGCGAAAGAAAACGCGTGCTCCATGCCTAAGTCCCCAATGCAGCAGTGCGAAGCGGCGACTTGACCGAATGTCGTACAAACTCTGTCCACTGAATGTTCTGTAAATTGCGCTGTGGCGACAATGGCGCATGTTTCTTTTTGCGGGTGATGGCGCCACGCGGCTTGGTCTAAGCAACTTGGCAACCACCATCGGACAACAACTCTACACGTACAGAATATGATTTGTGCAATCTGGGCGAACGCCGCCACCCTTCCAGTGCTTGGGCATATTGATCTTGGGCTTGTCGTGTGATTCTCTCCGTGTGTGTGGAAGGGATCGAAAGGAAAGACTCTGGCCGAGCCTAGTAAGACTAAGCCTGGACACTAAGATCGCAAGGCAGACTGGCGAGTTGGGGTCCCGGGGATGGCTCCGGGCCTGCGGCGACGCACCGGCCGGTGGGTAAGATTAAGCTCCATCCCCATCTCGCATCTTTTGAACAGCAGGGATGTTAGACGGGGGGTGCGGAGCATGGGACGCAAGGTCCGGCACAAGGTCCGGCACAAGGCCCGGCACAGACACACATTTGTGAAAGGTAAAGAAAGGTGCGTGCCGCGCAATGGCGCGTGGGCGGTTTTGTGCGACGGTGCATCCCGTTGTTGCATCCCACCACGCGGCGCACCAGTTCAAAGTCGCCCAAAAGCTCAGGCCAGGTTTTTGGCGTGCCTCCATCGTCAATCTTTCCAGGGTAAATGTGCTGCTGGACTCCTCCTGCACTCGGCGCCTGTGTCGAGAGAGGTGAAAAGCCCTCCAGAATTGACTCAAGGTTGCGGCAGACCCGGAACTATTGAAGTTGAGCGGGGATATGGAAATTGCGCCGTTGGGCCCTCACAGCGCCCCAGTTGCCAGTTTTAGAAAAGGGGGGGGGGGCAGGACGACGGCCACGAGCAGCGAGGACTACTACCGTTTGCTCTTTGCAGGCATCGCCACTACGCCGAGGGGCAAGAATAGGGGTTCGCGAACCCTAGGACATTGACTAGAAAATAGCGGCCGTGGTGGCATGGAACTTTCGAAGCAGTGGAGCAATACTGGGAAACGCCTCAGGCCTGTGTCCCTTTGTCGATCTCGCTCCGGTTTGGAGTGTGTTGCTCGACGATTGGCACGGACGAGTCGACAGGCAGGTCGGCTCTCTCGCTTGCTCCAAGTCGACGGCCGCTAGGGGCATATTTAGGGAACGGCGAGAGCTAGACTTGGAGATCTGGGTGGTCCAGCGTGACGGCCCGAAGGCGTCAGGGCAGGTGTGTTCATACCCGTGCGAGGAGGACCAGGCCAGGGTTGCCGCCGATGAAGACTTGATTGGTATCGGTATCGGTACTCATGAGCAACTCGTATTGTGGTTTCCTTTGCGTGTCGAGAATTGCTTTTGCAGGTGACAATGGCAGCCACCAGCCACCAGCCACCAGCCGGCTTCTTGTACGTTGTTAGTGGTGAGAGAGAGAGAGAGAGAGAGACCGCCCTGGCCACACAAAGCTTGGCAGTTGTTTTTTGGTGTCCTACCTGTTTGCAAATAGCCAGTTGCAGCCAGTTGCAGCCGAGGCGGCAGCTTGCATCCGTACGGTGGCGTTGGTTCACGACACGACATCTGAGGAAGCGTTCGGCCTCGGACGTCGAGAAAGGGAGGTCCACTGGCCTGGCTCATGTGAGAATGGATGCGAGCCGTGGACAATCCATGTGACCTACGCAGCTACGATGTACGGAGTACGAAGACGAAGTAGGGGTACTCTGTTGTTTGTGGAGAAATGGGAAATCATGGGAGCGAGACGGTGGTACATACAGTATCCGTAGACTCATTCATACATACCTAGTAGACGCTGATGACGACGGGGGACAACGACCCCGGGTAATGTGCCACGCGAATTGGATCCCATGTCCAAGGTGCTGGACCACCAATGGATGGGCGCGACAGGCAGGAAATCGACCCGTCGTGGCGGTCGTGCGGCGTGCCGATGTTGCTCTCATCTTCGGTGAAACGGAACGGTGCGAGAGATGCGGAGTCTTCGAGCTGCCGGCGTCCTTGTATCTCGAGCGTCTTCATCAAGGAATGAAAGCCGGGGCGAGGATCCCACTGTGAAAGGGGTAATGCGGGACAGGGTGAGGAGGGCGGGGGATGGGTTTGGTTTCGATCGGTTGATGGAGTCGAGGAGGCGATATGTTGTGCAATGCCGATTGCATCAAATTGGCTTGCCACTCGCGGGCCCTGTCTGCTTGTATGCTGGGCGTGTCTCGGCAGCGGTACCTAGACCCAAGCCGCCTGCATACTGTGTTTTCGTATCTCAACGCCTACCACTATTAGACGCAGAGAGGGAGAGAGGAATGCGTGTCTTGGGGGCCTAGGCCGCGCCTTTTGCTTTCTGGAGCAGGCGCTTCGGTTGCGTTGCGTTGCGTTTGTGTCGGGTCTATCTATGTGTACCTACCTAGGTACCTATGTAGTGTACGCGCATGCAAGAGGAACCAGCCAGGGCAATAGTAAACAGGTCTTGGTGATCGGACACGATGAACAGGAGCTGAGGAGGCATGTCTACGGTGGTGTTGTGAGCTTGCGGTGGGCAACGTTAATGCTAAGGTACCTAGGTAGGTACCTACGTACCTAGCAGTACACAGACGTTGCTGAAGCCGTCTGAACAAGGACGATGTGTGATGGGAAACAGGCCCCACGGTCACGCCGCGCTGCTGGAGTAGTCAAAGGCGAGGCCACGTGCAAAATTGGGGGCCGGCGACCCAATCAATACAAGGAAGGCAGCATGTTTCGTCTGGACAGAGACTGCGAGGAACGGCATGGTCATGTAGTTGTATACGAATAGTCGGTCAAGTTGAAGTGTGGTGTGGCAGATAGTACCTCGTATGTTGCTGTCGACCTCAGTCTCGGGGACCAAAGGCTAAGCAAGGCCAAATTCAATGTCAAGCGTTAAGGTCAAGGTCAAAGGTAAGGTAAGTACCTAGTTAGGTACGGAGTGGTGTCCTGTATCCGTAGGTCAAGCAAAAGCCCAAACAAAAACGCATGTCTTGCTCCCTGCCGGCTCAAAAGAATTGGGATTGGTGCGCGCGAGAGTACCGAAGCAAACGTGGAGAGGCTCGGCACGTCGGGCACTGCCATTGGCTGCAGCTCCCTGCGTCTTGGGGGGGAGGTCAAGGAAGAGTGTCTCTCCCACTTTTCTGCACAACACAACTCAGGCGCTGCAGGCACGCACAACACATGACTTGGGTTTCTCTTTATTGGCATTGAGGACAGTGTAGGGCTTACTGTGCTAGAAGCTGGGGGCAGGCCACCACCCTCGTTCAGAGAACTCGGAGTTGTCGTCAAAGTTTGAGCTCCAAAACCTCCACCGCTGTCAAGTCGATGCAACACGACACCTAACCTGCGGCAATTAGTTGTAGACAATACCAGTCGACGTTCGAACACGAGGCGGCCTCCTCTTCTCTGTCCTGTGTTCGTCCGATGAGGCGAGCAAAATGTCACGACAGCATCGCATCGTTTCGCTGGGCAAGTATCCGAACATACCTGCGTAGTTCCCCCAGAGGCCCTGAGTCAATTCAAAGGTACCTAGCTACCTAGGTACTTTAGTGTACGGATACTCAGGTATACGTGCCTACCTACTCAAGGTAGCACGGCAGACCTACCTACGGACCATACATAGGTGGCCTGGCTAGTCATGGCTGCACAGCTTAGTGCACATTGAGGGATAATTTGTGGACTTTGTGCGTGTTTCCCAGCAACGCACGGGGGGTTTACACGATCCATCGATCGGGGGGGGGGGGGGGGAAAGGGTGTCAAAAGGATGACAGTAACAGAGGCCTGAGAGGATAGGCCCGGACCGGCAGGCTCTCCCTCATTTTTGGCCCTACGTAGTACTGCCTGCCTGTGGATGTTTCTAGACCGGCGATCAGACTGCTAGACTGCGACTGCCAGTGACTGACAGCTGCTTCGTCTAAGTAAATAGATTCCTAGCTGACACTGTGCTAGGTAGGTAGCTGCCCACGCCGCCTTCCTGCCTGTCATGCTTGTCTGTACGGAGCACCTATCCGTAGGTAGGTAGGTAGGTAGACTGTCTGTCTGTTCCTTCCCTCGTGCTGGTCCCCACTACCTTCCCGTCCCTCCCTCTTCGATGCGACCACAGACATCCGTGCTATCGCGAACAGGTGCGATTGCGTCTGTACGTAGTAGGTAGACTGTCGGTGCACCTAGAAAGGCACCCCCGCCAATCTGCGCAAGAATATCTTTCCTGAAGATTTGCACGGGAAAAATTTTGACTAGTCAGCCAGTCATGTTTGACACTTCTGATTATGGATACCTGTACGTACGAACGTACGAATAAGTACCTACCTTACCTTAGGAACTCCAAGCGCATCCGCGTCTTCTATTCCTTGGATCCTGGATTACCTACACAGGTGCCCCCACGATAAAATGCAGCTAAAGTTTCTCGTGGAATATGACTGCCTCCGTTAGACCCGCCCTATCCTCCTTCTTCCTCATGGGCAGCTTCTTCCTCCAGCCAACCCAGCCCGTCGTTTTCTGCACTGTTACGTCTTGTTCCTCCTTGCACGACCCGGCAGATGATTCGTGTGACGACGCCCCCCCCCCCTCCTGTCAACCCCCGACGTTCGTTCGTTGCTACTCCTCGGGACGGGCCACGGACCACTGACCACGGACGCATTTTGATTTCAGGTACGTAGCCAGCGACACTACCTCCTCTTCCCCCTTTTCTCTTTCTGTGCCATCTTCCTCTTCGAGCTGTATCGCCATTTCGCCTCGTCCTCCCTCCCTGCTAAGGCGAAGCTCAATGTCCGGCGAGGCATTCCCGTCCCGCTGCGCATTCGTTCCGGCATTATGGTGGCAATCGTTACCGGAGCCGAATGTTGCTCATAGGGTCACAGCCCCCTGTTAGCGACGGCGAGGCAATGGTGCAAGAGGAAATTGAAGGTGAAAAGTCTGGAGAGATGAGTTTTGTGTTTCACCTCTTGGATTGTCTTCCGAAAAGGTGCTCGACGGCGTCTTGACGGTTCCGGAGACAACTCCTTGCCCGTTTGAGTCTTGACACCACCCAAGACCCAGGGTATGGGTACGGGCAAGCATGGGCACGGCATGGGGCACGGCATGATGGCATTCTAGCTTCCATGTCCCGTCGACATTTTTCCTTTCCTTCTTGCTATCGTTTCCCCCCTCGGTCCCCCTCGGTCCCCCTCGGTCCCCCTCGGGCACGAATGCCTTGCAGTCCGGAGAGTGCTGCGTACCAGACCGACCATCCATCATCAGCCACATTGAATAAATAAATGAATGAAGGGGGACAAAATGACACGGCACGACACATGATAGACGGGACGAGTATTTTCTTCAATGTCCAGCACCCTCACCATATCCACTTTCCACGCACACCGCACCGCACCGCACACAGCTTGTCGGCTGAGGGGTAATCCATGGCCTCGCAGTACCTGGTCTCGATTTTCCTTTGGATATTTTTCATAACTCTTGCTCATTACGGATATTAGTACGGATACGGATTATCTTCCTGTTTTCCAACTCTCCGGCATGCACAGGCCAACGGAGTTGTACAGTTGCAACGGTAGGGCGGGCTCTATCCATCTCCATAGGCAGATAACCCTGTCAGAGTCGGGCATTGTCACAACTACGAGCGACAGCCGGCACTTGGAGGGTCAGAGAGTCCAAATGGCTGGCTACTGAGCCAAGACCAGTGTCAAGCCGCAGCTGCTTGTCGCATCGTTGATACTGTCTCGACATAAAGCCGAGAGACACATCGGCAGAAGGCCCCATGATGGCACTCGGTCGTTGCGACGGGACCAGAGTTTCCCGACGTCAGGACACCTTTTCACGATACACAAAGTCTGAACGGACGGGATGGCGAAGGCTCGTGGTCACGGCCCCTTTCAGGCTTCCAGGCTTCCAGGGCCCTTGCATTGACATCCCTGTCTCTTTACCGTCAAATCATCGGCCAACGGCCTCCCCCGCTAGCTTAAGAAGCTGGCCGCGGGTGGGATAGGGACTGGACAGGCACTTAGAAGGGACACCGCCTAGCCCGCTCACCAGCCCGAGTCAACCACATTTCTTCATCTTGACCGACCGGCGACTGCTGCTGGCTGATTTGAGCCCGCTGGCCCTACTATGTAGAAGCCGTGGACCCTCGGATTCTTACCACCTACGGATGCAGCGAAGACGAGGTCCCGCTCATCTCTCACAAAAGAGCTGGTACGGACGGTACTGCAGACGGATACAGTGTGCTAATTAGGAGAGAAACTCTGCCCAAGCAAATAAAGCCAGGGCATCAAGTCCATTTTATAGACGGTCAACACGTTGCCGTTGTGCTTGGTCGGCGACAATTCGGTCCTCCCACTCATTCTCTTCTCTTCCAGCGGGCGATGGGAGGAAAACCGTCCTAAATAACAAACGGGGGGAGGGGTTTGAGAGATGATACATCGACCGCAGGTACCTTTTGCGTCAGAGAGCGCGCGCGCCCTCTGCCTTCCATCTGTGCTGTCTAGCGGCAGTTGACAGTCCCGCCGCCAGCCGCGTCGAACAACGGGTTACAGCACAGTAGCTACCTACCTACTAGACCTACCTACGCCTTTAGCGGCCCTGTCAGGCTGTCAGTGAAGTGTCATGGAAGTCCTGGCGCGGCCACATATTTGTTCCCCGGCCCTGTGTGTATCTCCGAGTCTGGTGTGTTTTGTGTCTGTTTATATTGTGCGTCGACCATTCATCATTCCCTCCCATCCGGAAATGTGTTCAGTGCAGTGCTTTCCCATCAATGTTGAGTCCCCCCCGTAAAGCTGCTCATGGGTAGGTAAGTAGCTACCTAGGTACCTAGGCAAGCTAGGTACCTAGGTAGGTAGGTAAAGTAAGTATGGATAAGTACCTTGGTATCCACCCTTCAGTCGTCGTCCTCGTCGTCTAGGTACCAAGGCCTGGCCCTGTCTT
>PJEX01000031.1:61697-125759 GCA_005350895.1 Colletotrichum tanaceti
GGGGGGGTGCTTGGTGGTGCCTACTGCTGCTGCTGCTGCTGCTGCTGCTGCTGTCTTTTGCTGCCCGTCGAGGTCCACGGTCTCCTGTTCACGGTCCACGGACGCCAGAGCCTGATGCTGCTGCTGTTTCCGCCGAGTGCTTGGTGCTTCTGCCCGTCAGGCTCTCTCCCTCTCTCTCCCTCTCCCTGTGACCCTGTCCCTCACTCTCGCTCGTGTGTGTCTCCCTCAGAGTTTGCTGATGAGCTCCGTTCGGCGCTCCCATTCGTCGGATCGAGCTCTGTTTTGTGGATGGCTGTGTTATGGCGCTAGCGGCGCGTACCCAGATTTCGTGGACACAATGTTATTGCCGGAATGTTGCGTCCCAGCCGAAGTAAATCCGACCCGCAAATCCCGCTTGGAACCAGGAACCATGGGGCAGCGGGCTGAGTGAGTGAGTGAGAGGGTGGTGGAGGGCCGTGGGCAAGGCAGGAAAGGCTGCCGCCGAATGTGAAGCACATGGCCACTGGCCACGGCAGGGTCGCTCTGATGGCGCATGGGGGATGACAGCAAAGAGAGGAAGCTGATGGGGAACACTTGCTCAAATCGAGCAAGGCTGCCGGGAAACCGGGAGGCACCGTGGTGGCAGCGAAGCAGGCACATACATTACCTTGGCCTTACCTCGAAGTGAGGCTCTGGAACGACGGATGCCAGCAGCAGGCCTCAGCCAAGCCCGCTGCACTGAAGCACCATGGTCGGTTGAAGCTCAGGAGACGATGGGAAATGACCTACCTTGCAGGCTGGATCATATCGCAGCCTGTCTGGGGCCCTGGAGGGGAATGTGTTGTCATCTTGACATGGTCGTTGCTGATGTTGACCTTGATGTCGACGCAAAACGCAGACCAAGAAAGCGTCCCGCACGAGGCTTGAATATAGAATGTGGCGGTGCGCATCACGTGATGTGGCGGTTGCTCGCACATCCCTCCCACCCCGTCCCGTCTTTTCTCGATGTGTCCCATTCAATCGGATCCTCGGCCCCATAAAACCCCGGGTTACTACTCTGTAGGTATCCGTACTCTGTACTGACTGGAATAGTGGGGAGCAAAACTGAGTGCATTGCCTTCCAGCTGGCACCAGCTGGCTACCCTTGCCGCGTCCGGTGTCACGGTGTGTCCCCATCTTCTTGAGTTTGCATGCACATGCATATTTGCAGAGTTCGAAACTCTGCTCAACTCGATTCGAGTCAGCCGAATCCCCGATAGCATGTTTTGCCCGCTATTACAGCAGCAACGACAGTACGGTACGTACCGTAATGCGTGGCACACGACGGAACTTTCACGGGCACAGATGCTTGGCCTCGTTGACTGTTCGACCTCATCTATCAGTCTTTTTTCTCTGCTAATACCTAGTTGATCATCATTCTCCACACAGAGGTCTTCTACATGTAGGTACATCGTGTACTGCTGTCTACAGGAGCCGAAACGTCCCTCCTGAGTCCTCCCCCTCTCTTGCCCCTCGCATGCCCGTTCGTCTTGGGCTGCATCGACTCTGTCTACGTCGCCGCCGGTCGGTCATGGATGGGGCTTGGCTCCCCAATCGAGGACCACCCTGCCCTCGCCCAGCCAACGCGCTGTGTGATGCGCGCTCGCCGCGTCGGCTTTCTAAAGCTTCATCTCTCATAGAGAATTGGAGGCCTGGATCGTTTCGACAGGACTGCCGGCCTCAAAATCTTGTCCTATATAACGGCCGCCCCTTTCCGGCCGCAAAAAAAAGATGTCTACAAAACATGACTACAAACGCAACAAGCTCCCGTCAGTCATCACGACCCCTCGTGGTCCGTCACTGGCGTCACTCGGCGTCACTCGGCGCCACTCGGGTGTCTTTGCAGACTTCCAACGGCCATCCAAATGACAAAAAGGCCAATGATGGCAAAATGCGGGGTGGCGGAGATGGCTTCGACCGGTTGGTTCAGTGATTTTTGACGTGACAAGTTCACTTGGTCTTCACGTGAAACGTTGCCTGAGCAAAGCCGGGATGGCTTGGCCAATTCGAACCCTTCTTGTCCGGTCATGGCTCCAGAGCTTTCTCTCGGAGTTCAGCGAAAGGCCACATGGAAGGCCCTGGTATCCGTCTCGACCTAGTGGTGGTGGTGGTGGTAGGGAAGCCTGACGAGAGGAACCAAGTACATCACAGTAGAAACATGCGACGCACCTAAAGTCCAATACCGTCAACCCTAAGGCATGTTGCTAAAGATGGATGGACATGGAGATGCTTGGCCACGTTTTGACAAACCCCGAGCCTGATCTGAGCGGCCCAAAGTGAAATGGTGTGTGCCATGGACCATGGTGCATGCTGTATCCGTAAGGCCTCCTGGCTTGGCATTACCTCGCTCTGCGTGGGCCTTAGAAATAAGATACCATAAAATCTTATGAGGCAATACAAGCCAAGTCGGTCCTCCACGGCTTAATAGCAGAAAAACAAGATCATAAAGGACAAGGTTTGGGGCGGTTCTTCTGGCTCGTGGTTCTAGACACTCAACGAACTTTTCTCAGGCTCTCTCCCTTCCCTCCCTCTCCCTCTCTCTCTATCTCTCTTTCTTTCTCTTTCTCTTTCTCTCTCTCACTCTCCCTCTACTCTATCTCTCTATCTCTCACTTTGGTTTTCCCCTTCTCTCCCTAACCTTCGTCCAACCACCTAGTCCCCGCCGCACATCAGACACAGCTTGGCCCGTACCACTGTCATTCGACCTTTTTTGACGCCCTGAACGCTGGACGGAAGCCCACAGACCGGAACCCCACCTCGAGCTTTCTCCCCCCCCCCCCCCCTCCCCCTTCCCCCCCGGGGGACCATCTTTTGCAGGACCTCTTGGACTGCCGAGGTACTTGGTTCATCACCCACCGCCAACCCTTGGGTTGCGTACCCCTTGGGTCACTAGACTGCAACTATTGGCCCCTCTCGCCCCTCTTCGAACCCGGTCCCAAGGCGGCGCACCATTTTCACCGCGTTTGCGCCGGAACACACGCGCCGTACCAAGTCTCGTCTCGGGGGGGGCTCTGGCTCTCGCTCGCTCTCTTTCGCTCTCTCTCTCTCTTCTCTCACTCGCTCGCTCAGTGGACGGTTCGTACGCCTCTTCCTGTCTCCGATCGCTGCGTGGCGGTCGCCGATTCCAGCCCGTTCGTTGCATGTGGCTCTAAAAAGGTGAGACCACTTGCAGTGTCTTTGCGCAAAAGACCAACCAACCCAAAGTTGTTGACTCGAGTCCTGATCGGATCCCCTCATAATTAATACTCCTTCCTTCCTCTTCTCGCTTTAACTGTTGGTACCGCGTGCGCCTCTGAGTACAGCGGGAAATCCTGGGGCTTGCTTGTTTGTTTGCATGCTTGCTGTGCTGTGCTGCTGCATCGAGCCCGGACGGAAACCCCAAATTCGAGGCGTGAGGAGGCAACCAACCCTGCATCGCACCAGGTCGAATCAGGGTCCGCTGGTCACAAGAGGGAAACGAAGAAAAGAAACGAAAGAGCCCAAGGCGGGCTGCCACATCACAGACCGATCAACACTCCATCACATCCTCCTCTTCCTCCACCGCCGTTCTTCTTCTTCTCTTTTTTCCATCATCCCCCTCCCTCTCTCTCCCTTCCCCCCATCTCCTGCTATTATCCATTATTCTCTCCATCTCTCCCCCCAATTCCTTTTTTGCCTGAATAATGTCCTATCGATTTACGGCCACTGAAACTACGATTGCAGACGTTGGTTAAGAATAGAACCAGACGACCCATCACTCGCTCGTCAACTTAGCTTACTCACTCACTCGCTCACTCATCGCACTCAGATCTCACTCTCCACCTCACTCTCGCTCTCACTCTCAACTCTCAACTCTCACCCTATCATCGCACTCCATTCCTCGACACCTCGCCCCATCTTCTGCACCCAGGATTTCGGGTACGACTTACAGACCCGTTTCACATCCGCCCTCCCTGCAGCACGCCGGGTTCCAACCGGTTTCAACCTCCCCGTGACGAGGGGTTCCCCGGTCGCCAGCCGCCCGCCAAAATCGCGTCACCTGCGTGCGTCGTGCGACGGACGGGCACAGATCCCGCTGGCGGCGGCGGTGCACCACCGAAATATAGAGAGAGGCCTGCTTCTCCTCCTCCTCCTCCTCCTCCTCCTCCTCCCCGTCCAACGCCTGCTACGTCGTGCTGCCCGGCCACGCCATGGAGGACGTCGTGCGCTCGTTCGGCAGAGGCATCTCCCGTGCCGCCCGCAGCGTCCGCAGGAAGCTTCAGCAAGACCAGCATTCGTCTCATGATTCCCCCGCTGCTGCTTCGTCCACCAGCGCCGGGGTCGCCACAAATGCACCGGCATCCGCACCCGCGCCCGCGCCCTCACCCGACGACCACCCCGATCTCGAGGCCCAACTCCCGGCTCACACGGCCGTGTCTCAATCCCAGTACGCCGCCGTGCCGCTCACGTCGCCGCCGCCCGTCGTCACGACAGCGCCGGGGTCGGGATCGGGGTCGGGGTCGGCTGCATCGCCTGCTCACACACATATGTCCCAAGGCCATGTCCTCCCTACCCTCGCCCTCGGCCCCTCGGCCCAGCCGCCCACTCACGACGAAGCACCTTCTCCTCCTCCTCATCAGGCTCTCACCCCTCACTCGACCGGCAGCTCGTCCACCTCTGACGCCCAGACATTAACCAACAACATCACCACCCAGACCCTCATCGTCCCGAGCAACTCATCCCAGCCCGTGTCGTCGCCGCTATCGCCCGCGCCGGCCGTGCTTCACTCATCCAGTGCGGCCCAGCCCTCTCCCTCCTTCACCCCTTCTGCCATATCCTTCGCGCCCCAGGTACATCCCAATTCCCCGGCCCCCCAGCCGCTCAATCTCTCGGCCGCCACCTCGCCAGCTCAGTACATACCCTCGCCTCTCGAGTCGCCCATCCCCCTTGAGCTCGAGCAGCAGATCTCGGGCAAGGACAACGCCTCGATCCGGCCCCAGAGCTGGCCCCAACCCCGCACGTCCCGCTCCCGACGCGACTCGGTCATCGAGAAGGTCGCCTCCCTGGACCCCCGTCGGCGCTCGCGCAGCCTCGGCCCCAGGACGGGCAACAGTCTCATGGACCTGCCGCCCGAGCTCCACCTCATGATCATCGACTACCTCGAGTTCGGCGAGCTGGAGAACCTGCGCCGCACGTGCCGGTTCTACCGCAACTTCCTCACCAAGCAGACCATCCGCGACCTCTTTGGCGAGCAGTTCCGCCTCGCCCTGCTGGCGCACTGCTACATCTGCCTCAAGTACGACCCGACCCGCGGCAACCTGCTCTGGGCCGATTACAACCACCCGCGCTACCCGCTCGCCAGCAAGTGCGTCGACTGCGCCTACCAGGAGGACGAGCTGGCCGTCGGCAAGAAGGTGGCCCTGGGTAACTACGCCAGCGTGTGGATCTGCCGCTGGTGCGGGTATCCCGTCGCCGGTACCTCGGCGCCGAACCAGCCCGAGTTCCACAAGGGCTGTTATAGACACTACAACAACGTCCTCCTCGCCTATTTCGTCCTGGGCTGGATCCAGCTGAGTCTCGGCATTGTTGCCGCCGCGCTGTGCTGGAGATACTTTAGGGATGAGACCTTGGTCTTGGTGGCGTCTATCGTAAGTCCTGCGGCGGAGGAGGGTTCCTTTGACGCGAGGGTGCCGTTTTCTGACTGACTCGAGCAGGTCAACTTCGTTTTGTTGTGGTGGTGCTTGGCCTTTTTAGTTGTGAGGGGCGAACGCAAGCGCACATATCAATTCACCGGCGTGCTAGAAGCCGCGATACTCGGCCTCTGGTGCTTGCCTCTGTATGTCCTCGTCAAAGACATCGAAGAAGACGTCGACGGAGCCTTGGACAGGAGGGCCACGGTGACCCTGGTCTTCATCATCCTGAACATGTAAGTCGTCTCTCACTCTCATGCATCCCCCGTTCTTGTCTCGGCCACCTCAACTCACAGGACCAGGGCTTTCCGTCTCTTGAACGTCCTGGGCAACATCATCCTCACGCTTGAATGGCGACACTTTGCGCGGAAGAAGCCCAGGCTCACGACGGCCGGCCGCATCGGCAACATGGTGCTGGCCTTCCTCGTCTACTGGACCTACCCGCAGGCCGTCGAGCAGGAGTACCCGCCGCAGTATCACTTCATCACGGGCCGGCGGCGGGTCAAGATGATCATCGCCGAGAGGAACGCCCAGCGGCAGCGGGAGCAACAGCAGATTATGACTATGATGTACTGAGAAACGACCAAACCTCTCTATGGAGAGAGGAGTTAATGCTGCTGCTGCAGGTATTAAGGTAATGAAAAAAGAATCGTAATTAAGGGGGCAGGGGGGGGGGGGTAGCATCGAATTCGAAATGACGAACGTAACGGAAGCGGTTTTGGTTTTTTACTCTGGGAGCGAGAGGGTTCTTCCATCCCCCCCCCCTCCTCGATCTGTATTTTGTATTTGGATGGCAGATTGCCATACCTTTGTTACTAACACGGGCGCAAAGAAGACGGGGAGACGGTCATATGCATGTATGATACCAGGCGACGATGACCAGCGCGCCCAGCAGCCTGTTGGATCCCACAGCACGACACCGGCGCTGGTGATGAATTCTATGACGAAATAGCACGTATTCTTATTCTACGATTTATTCACAGGTTAGCAAAACACGATCAGAGAGTCTCAACTCCATTTCAAAAAGGGGACTTTATCATGTTAGCACAGGAAGGCAAGCCACCCAAGTTTGAGCCCCGATGGAGAGGTCCTTTTGCCATCAAACGCCGAGTCGGCTGAGTCACATATCGCATTGAGCAACTGAATAGCATCGCCATCCCCTATAACTGACACTAGGACCAGTTGAAGATATTCCAACTGAGAGCTGGATACCTCTAACTGCTGTCGGACCTGTCGTTACCCTTCGCGCAGTCACTGAGGCGCAAGAGAACATCTCACTGATGAACATCTCGCTGGGCCGGTCACTGGGTCACGAGGTCGCACCTGCCAGCCTGAAGAGCTCCTTCCTGCCTAAAGAGCTCCTTCCTTCACTACTACCCTGGACCGTCCGACCTCCTGGGCTCCTGCCGTCTCAAGCTCCTTCCTCGATAACTTTTCGCTTAATTCTTTTGCTTAACTTTTGGCGAGAACCTCTTTTTCTTTTTTCTTTTTCTACTTCTCTCTCTACATCCTTTTCTTTTCCTTACCTCTCTTCAAAGCATTCCCTTTATTAATACTAGTTGATGACACAAATCCTACAACCAACCATCAGATACGCTATTGATCCTAAACTTATTGACGATCTTTACTGGCACAACTACCTGCAGCAACAGCTGCTTGCCTAGATTGTTTCCTGAGAACTCGACAACCTCGATACCCAGGATCTCGAATACTAATTGTTGTCTATCCTAGCTGAGAAAATCGTATACCTGGGCAACGAACTCAACCCTGCCTGGATCGAAGCGAAGAACCGATACTAACAATCGATCAAAATGGCGCCCCAGCGCAAACCAATCAAGAAAGCAAGGAAACCCGTTGCACCCAAGCCACCTATCTCGAAACCGGTCGTTGGGGAGGACGATGAGGATGACGAAGAGGAAGAAGAAGGTCAAGGTGGTGATGACATCTCGCCCGAGAAGCTTGAGAAGGACCGCACTCGCTTCGAGCAACTGGTTGAGGGATTGTCTAACTGTGATGGTATTGCTGCAATCTGGACTCTAGAGATGGCAACTGAGATCAAGGGATGGACAATGAAAACCTTGACCAGGACGACTCGGCCAACCTCCAACTTAAAATTATACAAAGACGTGACTGCAGCAGTTGCTAAGGGAGAACAAGGCAAGACAGTGCCAGAATTAGCCTTGTGGGCGTTGGCTGCGCGAATTGTCATTTTTGAGCAAAGTAACGCATCGAAGCTCTGGAAGCATCACGACAACATACAAAATGCCATCAAGGCAATGATATCCATCATTGCTTACCTGATTCAGAACAAGACCCCCTCACAACGACATCTCGACGTGGTCTACGGAGCGCCGCTCCCGAACATCACATACACCAGTCCATTGACTCGGGAGAATGGACCGAACATCCCCAACGACCCACCGGAGGTTGCAGCTCCTGCAACCACTGTCGCAACTCCTGCCCCTGCAACTCCTGCTGCGACAACCACTGCTCCGGCAACCGTTGTAAATCCTGTTGCAGGAAACGATGGTGCCGTTGGACAACCTTCGGGACACGATGTGCTGCAAAGATTACTTCCACATTTGACAGCGGAACAGATTGCTGCAATCGCAGCCCCGGCCCCGGCAACCCAGGCCCCAGCGACCCCAACCCCAGATCAAAAAGCTGTCGCTCAACCCCAACCGGATGCTGCAACCCTTCCTCAACCCGCTGTACAGAAGACCTCTTCCACTAATCTGGACGCTCTGAACAAACACGTCCGCGAGTTGAATACCAGAGTTCAACGACAAGAAGCTCTGGTTGCTGCCCCTGCGACATCAACCCCAACCCCAACTTCAGCCATGCCAATTGTGCACAAAAATGCGTTCCTAGATGCCATCACCGATGACACTACCGATTCTGAAGGAACCGATAACTCCCTTGAAGTGGATGATGTCTTTCTTAACGATGCCGAGAGGGACCGGATCCGAGAAAAGGCCAACGAGATTTTTAGCGCCGTCCCGAAACGATACCGAATGGTATTAGCAATCTCCTGGATGCAGGAGCAGATAATGGAACGTGGCTGGGATTTTTCCATCGGTTTGGACTCATTCGTACGATCGGAGCTCCCAAAGTATCAAGCAGCAGAGACAATGCCGTTTCCTTCGCGATCGGATTCAATTGCACGATCTGTCACATCAGAACAGGTGACCCCATCAAAGAGACCTGCGCAGGCAGATGTGGAGACACCTTCGAAGCGTCGTCGTCATCGTGACTGATGGGATTTGGTGGTGGAACAACCTGGATTAGCGAATGGATTACTCACAAGCCTGGATGACTGCAGTTGCGATTTTCTTTTCCTTTTTCTTTTTTTCTTTTCTCTAAATCGTCATGGTTTTAATACCGGCAGGGGGTGCCGGGCTTTTCGGTTGGTCATGTGTGAAGGAGCGATTGGGAGATCCCAAATTGGGAAGTTGTGAGGAATCGGAGATTCCTAATTAGGAAGGGAAGGAATGACAACCACTGGACTTATTATTGCACCCCCTTAGCCAAGATCGACAACCTAGACTTAACAATAATAAATCACATCTCTGATCAATCCCAACCTGTGTCTTTCTTCTTCCCCACCTGAGCGGATCGTATTCTGGCGACAACAGCAACGTCTTGTTACTGATTTGGATCGACTACTTGAGCAGATTTTGCTGGGCACACCCAGTGAAATCAGCATCTGCTTCTAAGGCTATTCTAATCCTGACTTAATGGATGGATACTATGGGTATCACGCCTTAAGTGATTTACCCTGATACTGGAGGTGCATTTGTCTCCCGCGAATTCAAATTAGCTATGAATCCCCGATCAGTTGAAGTAACACTAGCACCAGCTAAATCACATAAATCCGTTAGCATGATCGAAACGTATATCCGCCTTATTATAGATCTAATTACTAAAGAAATCCTAACTAGTAAATTTCTATCTAGAGATTAGGACTTACACTGGATAGAAAGCTTGAGGGCTATTAACTACAGATAGATCTAGTTAATTGGATTCTCTCCATCAGAGATTCTTATGGGCGTCCTACTAGCTGACGTTATTACTGCATTGCCCTACTTATGGACCGATCGAGAGCTGCTGTTACTAGACTAATTAGCTAACGCAGCTGTAGTGCATATAGCGACAGTTGAATACCGCTAACGAATGGTCAACATCTCACAGGACGCACGCAACGCTGCCACACATATACACACACACACACACAAAATAGGGAAAAGGGGAGAAGAAAAGGTGGAAACGCCCCGGGGATCAGAGACATTTTCTGTTGACTATCCCAGGGCCGTCTTCTTCGTACTCCGCCCTCGAGATGCACATGCTCCCGAACGCGGACATCTCGCTCAACATGGAGCCTCCGACCCACGCGGAGTACACCCTGTTCCGCGGGGCGACGACGTTCATCTTGGTCCCCTTGTCCTCCGTCTCTTCGAGGCAGCGTCTCAGTCTGCTGCCAAGCCCGGGGAACACGGAATTTCCTCCCGCCTGCGACGACGAAGTCGGCACATTCACCCCACCCTGGCTCCGGCCTCTCTCTCTCTCTCTCTCTCTCTCTCTGTCCACTCACGAGGAGGATATTCCCATACAGCCCCTCCCTCAGGCTCCCGTCACACCGCCTGACGACGTTGAGAACATCATGCTGCAGTCCGCCGGTGTCCAGCCCCAGAATCCCGGGGTTGAGCAGAATCTCCCCCACCAGCCACCCCAGCGGCCTGTCGAGCTTCACCTTCCCCCCCCCCTCCCCCCGCCGGGCAACTCCCACATTTCTCCGGTCGCCGGCGTCCTTGCGGCGCTTCGTCCACCCGGCCAGCTCCCTTTCGAAATCTTGGAGCATGAAAACGATGGATATTGTTGACGAAGATCACGTCCAATTAGCGGGGGGGGGGGGGGGGGGGGGGGGGCGCGGCCCGCAGCTCTATGCTATGTATGAGAAGAATGTGGACAAGAACGCCTTGGATGCTTGCTTGCTTATCAAGACAATACCTCCGGGAGGCGGGGTACCAGAGGCGTGGCAGATGCAGGCAATAGACAGGATTCATATGGCTTGATGTCCGCTACATACCATCGTTTCTTTGTAAGAGGCTGTATGTAGGAGGCGGCTACAAAACTGACCATGACAGATGGAGAGAGAGAGAGAGGTTGCAAAGCTGGATGACAACACTGTACTTGTTGGACTAGAGAAGCAAGTCAGTGGCGGTGTTGCTGAGCTTCAATATCTGTCTAGATTAGCAAAAAATTGACACAGAAGCAGCATCAATCTTGCCAGTTTGACGCTTACTTTTGTGCGTTCTACACCGAGAAAGACACGATGTTCAACTCCAGAGTCAGGACGTGGTCTACACAATCTTGATTAGATGCAAGGGGCGGTCCGGCCGCTACCAGGCGGGAGAACCCATGTACTTAGCTTGTTGTATGGGGCTTTGCGGTTCCCGCGCAACTTACCGCCGCGATTTTTTCACGTGGATATTTCCAGGCTCAGCACTAGGCTGGGTGTTACTGTTGGGATGGTACTGTAAGACGTGCTTTGGGGGTCCGCGTTCTCGGTCCACGTTGTGAGAATCTACTACAGATCTGGTGTCTTCCAATCCGGAATCGGGCCATGCATGCTGTGAGTTGACATAACGCTCAGCTCAATGCAAGATTAGATAGAGAATGGAACAGAGAAAAACGCCAGTCTGCTTCTTGTTTTGTTGCAAGAGCCTCACCTTGCTTTCTACAGTCATTAGCAGCGAGAAGTCGCTTGGGTAACTGATTAACTAACTTAACTGGCTGACTGACGTCCAGGATCGAAGCGTCGAAAGATGGCCCTAGTGTAGACTCGGAGTGTGGGACCCCTACAAGCGTCGATTGTGAGTTGAGCCGACAACGAGATATCTGACTTCTCAAGCCGAGATGGAATTCAGATGACCGCAGCTTGGATTGCGGTGCCGGTAAAAGAGAGAGAAATGATTGAGTGAGTTTGGACTCGTCGGTTCTGAGTTCCATCTTGAAGAGAAAAAACGAGAGTTTGATTGCTTCCACGACAAGAACCAAATATCGCCACGGGGAGACTTGGATCTTATATCCTCGGTACTTTGAATGTTGTTGTTCCCTTCGGCTCGACGAGCATCGGCATCGGCTCCGGCTCCAACTCGATCGCTCCAGCCAAAAAGAAGGCCAACGGGGTTTTTAAACACAACCTTAGGTATCTATCAGCTTGTCTGTCGCTGGGCCAAATTGAGGATCTACTTGAAGCGATTGAACAATAGACAAAAAAGGTATCTATCTGCTGATCCAAGCATGCAAAACTCAACGCAGTCTCTTTACCTAAATCTGGGGCAACCCTAACTAAGCAAGCAGTCACCTTCGGCAAAAGCAAAGGTGAAGAACCCGCATGAATGGCTGAACCAATCGCGGTGAGGATTTGAGCCTCACGCGGGGGTCGAACCCGCAACCTTGAGATTAAGAGTCTCACGCTCTACCGATTGAGCTAGCAAGGCGGGTCTTGTTATTGTTGCAGGGTATCTAAATTGGTTATGCTAAGTACCTCGCTTCTATCCACCAGACCCTGAACTCCCCTTCCCCCCCACTAAGGTATCTAACCTTACCCTCTTCAACATGTCTCATTCACATCTTCTTAATCCGCCAACATGCCCCTCACGACTTTCTCCAGCGTCTCCGTCCCCCTCTGCACGTCGGTCCCCTCGTACGCATCCGCCGCCATGACCCCGCCCGGCAGGAAACTCCTCGTCATCTCCGCAAACATGCCGGCCGTCGGCTCCCGGAAGACCCGGGCGAAGAACCCCTCAAGCTGCCCGTCCTCCACCATTCCTGACCTCGACCCGCCTCCCCGTCGCCGCCTCGAACGCCCTCTGCACGTCCCGCGTCGAGTACGACCGCGGGCCCTGCAGGTCCAAAGACGTGATGAGGGTTGCGTCGCAGCGGCGAGCCCGCGCCGAGCGCATGCGCCGCGCATGTCTGGCCGATGTCTCTCACAGACACCTTTTAATGTCTTGTAGATCAGTAACCTAGGGGCCAACTCTTTTTGACCTTGCCGTTCCGTGCCATGTTTTTTTTTTTTTTTTGTGCCAGTGGAGGACTGACCATGGTGATCTCAAGATCTTCGGGACACACCACCGAGTGGAAGAACGGCGGCTTGGCCTTGAGCGTCTCGGGCGCCGCCGACCAGTTCTCCATGAAGTAGGCGCACCGGACAAAGACCACCTCCGGCGCGGCGCCCGCGAGGGCCTGCTCGGCTTCGTAGTTCGTCTCGATCTCGCCGTGCGTTTCGTGCACTCTTCAGCCAAACCTCCCTCTCCCTCCCCTTTCCAGAGCTGGCTGTCCGAAAAGAAAAGAAAAAAAGCAGAAGAAAAAAAGAACCCCGTCATTCAAAACTCACCGTGCCATGTTCCAAGCCGGCCCCGACGCTGGACACGTACACCAGGCGCCTCACAGACCCGCCCGTCTGCTCGACGGCGACCTTGACGTTCGCGGCCATCTCCAGCGCCCTCGCGAGCGGCTCGGAGTCGGAGTATAGAGGCGGCGTGATGGTCACCACGGCGTCTGCGCCGGCTAGCCGAAGGGTCCTGACATCGGCGACATCGCCCTTAACGGCCGTGAACGTCGAATGGTCCCGAAACTCGGCAGGCACCTTTCCCAAGTCTCTGTAGATTCCCGTCACGGACGGACGAGATGCGTCGTGTAGGGGGGCTCTGATCGTGGCTTGTCCCGTTTTGGGCGACGCTGGCACAACCAATACATGCATTTCGATTTGGTTACAGTTGTAGCTGCAATCGCGCTCTTCTTATTCCTCCAAACTGAATCCAGCTGCCTAACTACCATCGAGCGTAATTCACGATTCACGATTCACGATTCACGATTCACGATTCACGATTCACGATTCACGATTCACGATTCACGATTCACGCTCACTGAAGCTCAACTATCGAGGGTTCATCAACAGATGTATACTGTGAGAATAGCGGCTGCGTGACATCATCACACGAGACACGTCTAGGGCTGGTTACATCAGTCGCCCCGTCGATACGCCAGTCGCTGTCTGTGTTTCACTCCCGTTGCCCACCACTGCCCCTAAGCGACATGTCATCTGAGCCCGCCAGCATGAATCCAGAGTCGAATCCTCGATAATGCAGGATACAATTTGTATATAGGGCTAGTCTGTAGTACGCATGTGTTGTGCACTCGCTTCCACCTCCTATCGACCGGCACAAAAAGGGCCATCCCGTGTTCTGAACACATAAGAAGGCGTTGACAGTTAGCTACCTCGCCTCAATCGTTCGGCTTCAAAGAGTATCCTCCGATACTAGACCCAATGAGCTTGAGAGAATGTTAGCACAAACGCTCATACTTATAACAGCCACTCTCATGATAGCCAACCCCAGGATCGACTCACCTTGCGGCAATGTCCTTGCGATAGAACATGCCCTCGAAGCGAATCCCTTTGGCTCCCTCGTAGGCGGCTGAGACTGCTTCCTCAAGGGTGTTCCCCGTCGCCGCTACGGAGAAGACGCGACCGCCCGCCGTTCTCAGTTCACCGCCGACTCGTTCGGTGCCTGCGTGGAAGACATGCACGCCTACAGGTGTCAGCGCCGCATTATCCATTGAATATCAAATTAGCTTACCGTCAGGAGGGGCGTCCATGTGGATGGTGTCCCCCATGCGATACGACTCCGGATACCCTCCTGCCGCGACGGTGATGTTGCAAGCGAACCCGGAAGACACACCCAATTTGACGTCGGCAAGCCTGTTCTCCACACACGCGAGAAGGAGCTCGGTCAATGACTCGTCTGGGAGGAGGAGTACCATGCTCTGCGTCTCGGGGTCTCCGAACCGGGCGTTGTACTCGAGGACTTTGGGTCCCAAAGGCGTCATCATGATTCCCGTGAAAAGCATGCCGTTGAACGGCCTCCCTGCGAGCCATGAGTTTGACGCAAGTATGCCAAAGGAGCCATGCGAACTCACCGTCCAGTTCAAGTCCACGAATGGTAGGCCGGATGATCGTCTCTTCAATCTCGGCCATCTGCGCGGCGGACACGGCCGAAACCGGTACGTACACGCCCATGCCGCCCGTATTCAGCCCTTTGTTGCCGTCGAGGGCCCGCTTGTGATCTTGGCCGGGAGGGAGTGAGAGGACCGACCTGCCGTCAGTGAAGGTGAGGACACTGATCTCGTAGCCTTCCAAATATTCTTCGATGAGGACCGTCTCGCCAGCTTTACCAAACTTGCCGTTGAGCATGATGTCCTCGAGGGCTTCCCGTGCCTCGTCAGCCGTCTCGGGGAGAATGACGCCCTTACCGGCGGCAAGACCGTCCGCCTTTATGACGACCCTGTGGCCCAGTTCCTCCAGGTACTCCTTGGCCTTTTCATGGTCGGTCCTGTCGAAAGTCTTGTAGCTAGCGGTCGGGATACCAGTCCGGTACATCAAATCCTTGGCATAATCCTTGGAGCCTTCGATAACCGCCGCCCTCTTGCTTGGGGCAAAGCAGGGGATCCCACCTGAGGCCTGGTCAGATCACTATGTCTCCTCGGTCAACAGATAGTCCGAACTCACCATCCCGGAAGTGGTCGCCCAGTCCGCCCACGATGGCGTCATCAGGTCCGACGACAGCAAGATCGATGCCGAGAGTCTGCGCCAGCCGGACGAGCCCGGGATAGTCGTCGCTCGCTACGTCTTGGCAGTTGGAGGCCTTCGCAAGCGTCTCCGTGCCGGCGTTTCCAGGCGCGACGTAGACATGCTCGACGGACCTTGAGCGCGTGAGCTTCCAGGCCAGGGCGTGCTCGCGGCCACCCTTGCCGATGAGGAGGATCTTGAGGTTGCGTCGTTCGGCAGTCATGGCCTCAGTGACGTTTGTGGGTTTACGGTGGTGGCCGTGATAAGGGACAGAAATGAGAAGTGAGAAAGGAGAAGTGAGAAGTGAGAAGTGAGAAGTGAGAAGTGAGAAGTGAGAAGTGAGAAGTGAGAAGTGAGGGGCGAGGGGATCTCGACGGAAAAAGTTTGCTCGGTCCGATAGTGAAGGAAGAAGTTTTGACGGGACAAGACGATACCGCTGCGATGAAAAAGAATGGTCCGATCTGCCAATGGCCGTCGGGGTGCCGTACCCGGGTAAGGGCAGGACGGAAAGCTGTCGGTTCCTTCCGCAGCCGCAACTCAATGGAATTCAAAGGTCACACGAGGAGGGCCACCGCGATTGAACCTCACTTTCTCAGTCATCTTACCCCACATCAACTCGTCGTCAACCAGGTAACAGCTGCCGACGAGGAGCCGGTGATGGCCCCCCCTCGACCGCGCAACGAACGGCATCCGGCCCCCAAACAGTACAACAACCTCGTCGCCCGGCCGCATCATCTGAGGCCCGATTCCCACGCGGCCATCGCGGGTCACAAACGCCCTACGATTGTGCGAGTACGTCCGCGCGCCGGACCCGAAAGTATGCAGCTTCTCTTCCCGCTCCGGATGCCCAAACTGGTCTGCCGTCGGCGGCGGGCCAAACTCGGCCATCTGCGTAAGGAACGTCTCCGCGAGGTCCCGGACTTCCTCGTCGAGCTCCTCGCGGGGCTTCCGCGTGCGGTCGTCAAAGAGTGGGTTGAGGCCCCCATGCTTTTGGGTCAGGAGGGAACTGTAACCGATGATGGACCCCAGAACGCCCGCCAGGACAGCCTTGCAGAATGCCACATCGAGCAGCCCACCATCCCGATACGCCCGCCCGCACCTGGGCGCGATGGGCACGCCAAAGAGCTGCTCCCAGGCATCCATGATGGCTAACGCCGTCTCACGCGACCCCCACCCGAACGCAAACGTCTCGCTCGTCTTCTGCACCGCGTCCACGTGGTACCCGTCCAGGGACAGAACCTTGGGCCGCACGGGTTCATCGCGGATCGGTATGTCGTGGACCTCGGCAAAGTACCGGAAATGCCCGTCGCAAAAGCCGGCGAGATACGCCCCCTTGAACACGAAGCACGTCCTCCGGCCGAACCACTTGGGCACCCACGACGGGTACTCCCCGAGCCCGGGGTCCTCGTTGTGTTGCACGTGGTCCAGGACATCCAGAACCCTCGGTTGTTTACGCACAAGGAATCGCGTTAGGTCGCAGTACACCAGCACCGTCTCCCGCTTGTAGTCCGGCCGCAGGGCCCGCGGCCGACCAAAGTTGAGGTCCGGCGCGAGCCCGTTGACGAACTCGTTAACCCGCGTGAGGCCCCGGCGAAGCAGTCGAATGCGCCAGCTATCGTTGTTGTCCAGCACCTCCGTCAGCGCCAGCACGGGGTTCAGGCCCTCGTCGCATATGCCCAGGAGAGAGAACACCTTGTCGCGGTCGTCCGTCGCCTGCAGCGTCCGCGTCAAATCGAGCAGGCCGAGGAACGAGCCGATGGAGCCCTCGACCTCGGGCCGTCTCTGGGTGGTGGTCGGCTGTCGTCGCATAAGGATCAGGTTCCACAACTCGTAGGGCCGGTGTATCGAGATCTCCCCTTTCCAACCCCCGACGACGATTAGTGAAGCGATCAAATCGAAGAAGGACATCTCCAGATCCTCAATCTTGGCGATTGCCCAAGACGATGCCACGACTTCTTGCACACACCAACATCGATTAAAGTACTGACGTTCAAAGACTTCGTCCAGATGGGCCATGGACGTCTCTGGTAGATCGTTTATCATGCTGCTCGCCAGCTCCATCACCGCATTGGGATCCAGCTGCTCGTTGTTCGGGCCGGGAAGGGTATATTCTCTGATTCTTGCGAGCCTCTCCGCAGCCAAGAACGCCTCCTTGGTCCCGGATGTTTTTAGCCCCAACCAGACAACCACTCGAGCGGCATGCTTGTAAACCAGCCTCATGTACTGAACCTGACGAGAGCGCTCATCTAGGTCCGACTGGTCAATGCAGAGGGCGTCGATCCATAGCCGGCGCACCTGTGTCGGCAAGCGCAGGGAGCGCAGGGCGTCCTCCAGGTTCGGTTTGATGGGTAAAGGGTGGCCTTGCAGCCAGATGTAATCCCTCGACTCGTCGGTGGGCTTTCCCCAAGTGTAAGACAGCGCCTCGTAGGGAGGTGCATCCTCCATGCTGACGATTTGCAGATGCGCCTCGAAGGGATCCTCTCCCGAGCCGGGGTGCAGGAAAAGCAGCCGTGTAAACGGCGGAGTTCGGCCCTGTTCTGCAATAGGCGGCAGCGGTTGGTATCGGTACGATCCCTCTTGTGCCATCGTGTCTATGTATCTGGTGGTCGGTGATCCGTTATGATGTGCCTCTTTCTTAACCCAAAGTTGGTTGACTGTCTCTGGCGGCAGAGTACGCAAACGCGGTGAACATGGCTGGAGAACCCGGAAATCAAAGACGGCATCACGTGTACCCCCTTTAGCGCAGACTTCCTACTGTCAGAATCGGACATGGTTCGTCCGGTTCTGCAAGGGGGCACTGTTTGATGATGCCATTCGACTGGCCGCAGACCTCAGCCGCTCGCGCTAGATGTGTGATGCAGGAAACTTTGGGAGAGGGGGGGGGGAGGGGGGTCGCCTGACCAGGCACACTGACAAGTTGTAGATGCAAGAAAATGGAGTGAAAGTCGTTCATAACTATGCGGGAATAGGGTTGGTAATACAAGAGACCGACCAACAGGTTGGCCACATACATGAATGCTGAGGGCTCTCCTGGAAGGTGCAGTGCAGCCTTGGTGTGTGACCGTGCCGCCGCCAGACTCCCGGCCCTGGTGTAACCGTTTGCTGCATCCGATTTTGGGGTATCATTACAGTAGAAATAAGTTGCAGTATCGTGTGCTGCTCATCACAACCTGGCTCCTTCTCGTCGTCATTCTCGGCCCAGATCTTCATGTGAGAACTAGGGCATTGTCTCTGTTGTTCCTCATCGGATTTCAGGTTCCTTCATGAAATCAGGAATGGTCAGGCCGGCCTCAAGCACGGAGAGGTCCCAAGGGTCGGCGGGTCCCACTTCCGCCTCATCATCCACCTCCGCGTTTACAATCTTTTAAGCAGCCTCGTCAGTCGCGCAGCCCACTCACGAACTACAGATCATTAGGTACTCACGTGGTTCGTACTATCCACATCGACGTTGGGGGCATCGGTATCCGCCGCATATATCTTGATTGACCGCAGGTGTGTATCCTTTCCGTTCTGGTGGTTCTCGAGTATTTGCATCTGGAACACGTACGAGACCAGCGTATTGCCGTCAGGACCGCCACCGGCGCCGGCAACTGGGACCTTCTGCCAGCCGGACGGTTGCGACATCTCCATGGTCGCGAACTGGATGAGGTTGTTCTCGCTGGTGCCGGACTTGAAGATGATCTTGGTGGGCGTGTAAGACTCGTCCTCGCTGTAGTCTACGAAGAAGCGAATGTCTCTGATGCCGACCCGCTTAATGAAATATACCGTCAGCTTATGAGGCTGCGGCCCATCGGATCTATTGTCGGTCAGTACTCTCTCGCTCGGGAGTGCTAGGTGTGCTGGGAGCCGGATTCACGTACTGCCAGTACGTCTTCAGGCTGTCGTCACGAAGTTGCTCAACCCCATTGCCCTGCTTGTGGCTGCTGACGGTGAACTTCCCCAGGTTGGAAATCTCCTTCAGACCGGCAGCGAGGGGGTCGAAATCGGGCTCTTCGTGAGGGTCTCCGACGAGGTCCCCATTCTCGCCGTCCTCAACGCTAGTGTCGGTGCCGGAAATCTCGCCAAGGTCATCGAGAGGCATGCTAATGCCCTCCTCGTCCGAGTACTCTGGGATCGGCGCATTCCGTAGATAATCCTCCATATTGGCACCGGCTCTCATGGCCTCCCAGTCGACGCGCTGCGGGGGGAACGCTTCGCCGTCGCTGGAGATGTGATCGTCCGGATGCGAACTGCCTGGAATGAGTCAGCAGTTTCGTTGACCATGGAATTGAAACAGGCAAGACGCCATATTATGGCCAGGATCCCGCTTGGGAAATCGTCTGAAGTCCACGGCTGGGGCCGCATGAACCAGGCGGGGTCGGCGGATGGCCCCGGTGCTCAAAACAATCTCCAAACTCTCTGTACTCCCCCAAAAACACGCAGGCGCGGCCGGCGGGCTAGTGCTGCTGGAGCGGCCCTTGTTCCGGCTGCTTCATTTCGTGAGGGGAATGAGAGCAAACGAAAGGAAGACAGACCCCTTGTCATTGGGCTGAAATGAAGAGGCCAGACCTGCCTCTCCTCTCATCAAACGGGGGCCGAAATAAGATCCCTGCTGGCGAGAGACCAACCCCTGTCTGCTTCATTCGACGACAAACGACACGCTTAAGGGCTCATTGTTATTTGGCCAGAGCCCGCACGACGTGCTTTGCACGAGAAGCTAGCAGACAGCTGTGGGTGGGCGTAATGCAATTACAGCTGTTCAACGGAAGGCTGAAATGGTCAAGGCGGCAGAGCTCAGGGAAGAAAGGGGGGAAAGCTCCAGCAATGGACCTGAATGTTGGACGGAAGGAGGAAAGATCCGTCACCCACCATTCGGACCATGAGTTCTCGTGGCTCGGCGGTCATAGTAATCGTTCACCCACTGCTCTGAACGGTCGACGTCCAGGTCGACGCCGTTGCCGAGCTGCTCGGGGCTCTGCAGGTCCGGCCGCGGGAAGCTTCCCCGCCGTTGGTCGTCCATTACCAGCTGGCGACTCGAGCTGCGCGGTCTAGATCTCGAGGGCTAGGCCAAGGTGCGCGCTTTCGTGAGGTTTCGTTGTGGTGTTGCTCTTGCAGCGTTTATCGCCGTGAATCACGTGGATCCCCCCGAGAAAGATCACGTGTCTCGCTTGTCGGTGTGGGATCGCTCACCGAGGCACCATCGTTAGGATCATCGACCGCCCCCCTTGGCGTTTGATGCCAGCCAGTTCCCGAGAAGAAGTACAAGGTGGTATTCAACGCTAGAAATAGATCGATCTTTCATTCCGTCTTGCATCACCCTATAACGCGCTAGAGCAGGCTGGGGTCGACCAGTTCTATCTATGCATCGGATTACAACATACTTGCCAAAGACAGTATATGTGTGTGACAGGGCTCTGTGAGGGGTTGTCCAACTAGGTACACTACTCGCCTAGGTATTCATAACAATGTTTCAAGTGATTGGCGGTTGTCGTCCAGGGGGGGGATTCAGCTCGCATTTCAGCTGAAGCCGCGTTCTGCTGTTTGGACATGGTTCAGACTCAACATTACCCCGACTCCGTGTAAGCAATCTGCTTCAAGACCTTTTCCAGCAATGAACCTCCTTCCAAATGTGCACTAACCTTGTGAGAAATCTCATGCACCTAAACGCCTCAGTGCGTCTCTACACTGTCTCGCCCAAACGCCCGTTTAGTCAGCCTGTGAGGCTTCTCATACAGGCCGGAGGTGTTGCTCGAATGGCCAGAAACTAACACAGTGGGCCAATAGTAACATCGCCCATTCAGCTGATAATAACCATTGGTCTTCTACATCGATCTAGACGCCGAAGCTTGGAGGGTTGATCCTAGCTGCTGCAGTGGAGGGGTGCGCGTTCTATATGTCAACCGGTCAAGATGTCGATTGTTCTTCGAGTTATTTTTAGCTGCCCAGGAATATTTCGGTTCGAGTGGCTTGGATTGTGAAATCAAAGAACAGGAGACATGTAGGATCGTCGCAGATATAAAAGAACCACTCCTCTCCCGAGAGGAACAGACAAGCTTATAGACCAGACCATCACATGCTCGCTATCTTATTACTCAACTCAACATTTACACCTGATCAGCCATTACTATGAAGATCTCGGTTCTCGTCCCGGCTTTCTTCTTCTCCAGCGCTCTTGCCGCCATCGGCAGTTACTGCAAGGACAGCAAGGTCCGTCTCACTCCTCTTCCGTATACCGACTGGTCAGTATGTACCCGTACTCATTGGCATGGTTTCATAGGGTATCTACGGCACTTGCCAAAAGGTCAACAAGTGCAAATCACTCAACGGATACACAAAGACCAACCTCTGCCCCGATGACCCGGACGACGTCAAGTGCTGCTTCTACCCGGACTGCAACAGCAACGGCTACTGTCAGAAGGACAGTCTTTCCTGCAGTGGCACATACTCCACGTGAGTCACCCACTCTAGTACATACCACGATAGCTAACACAGCATCCCTTTCACTAGTGGTGACTGCCCCGGTCCTAACGGCTACCGTGTAAGTACACATCTTCATCCCCATGGCCCCATCGATGCTGATTTGAACAAGTGCTGCAACTTGAGGACTGGAAAGCCTCCTATCTGCACCCGCGACGAAAAGACTCGTCGCTGCCTCATAATCTGAGCTTGGGTTAGAGAGGTCGTGCTGGCTATCTGGTTGGGTCGAAGCAAACAAGTTCTGTAGCAATAAGAACATGATTGAGCCTCAAAATGCTGTCCTGGGATGGTAGCGGACATGGAAATGCCATGTGTTTGCCATGTAATCACAGGATGAACGTCCGAGTGTATGAGACGATGACGAAAAAGATAGAGTTGTCAAGGCATTTTGTCTGTTCGCCAATCAACGAGGTTCGGTTACGACGTTACGACAAGAGACCAAAGTCGATACAGACAATGAGTGAAGACATTCACGGGTAGACGGGTCGTGGAAGAACGGACAAACAACAGCAAGGTTCAACGAGCAATTACACGCATTTTTTCCTGCCAGTAAAAGAGAAACTATGCCCATCCAATGATCAGACCATATAAGCCCCCCAAGGTCCATCCCAAAACGCCGGCCAGAGAGATCAAGGTATCATACAGCGCATGAACAATATGTTGTGATGCACATGAGGCCCAAGTGCCGTCTATGAGTAAGAAACACGACGCCGCTTGGCTTCCTAAGCGCCGAGGGAGCTACGCTTCTTCTTCAGCTTCTTCTCCTTCTTGGGCGTCTCGTCGTCCTCGTGCTTGCGCTTCTTCTTGCCGCCGTCGGCAGCCTTGATCGGCGTCTCGTCGGCCTCGTCCTCGCCCTTCTTGAGCTTCTTCAACTCCTTCTTGCTGAATACAACGGGCGTGCCGTCCTCGCCAAGCTGGACGTCGCCGCGCTCGAACTTGCGCTTGAACTTGGACACGCTGACACCGGCCGCCTCGGCAAGGCGCTCGTACTCTTTTTCGCTCAGCTTCGCGGGTGTGCCCTTGACGCTCTTGCTCTCCTTAACCGGAGTCTCGGCCGCGATGGAGACACGCTTCTTGTCCTTCTTCTCCTTCTTCCTGTCCTTTTTACTCTTCTTCTCTTCTTCGCTGGCATCGTTCATCTCCGCGTCTTCCTCTTCCTCGTCGCTGTCGGCGTCCTTCATCTCCTCGTCGACCACCTGGATGAGCTTCTTAGACTTCTTCTTCTCGGACTTGCCATTGGTCTCGGCGTCCTCAACACCGTCGGCATCGGCGTTGTATTTGCGGGACTCCTTCAGGTTAAAGCCACCGGGGGTGGTGAGCTGACCGTCGGGGCCAACGCCGACACCCTTGGGCAAGAGAGGCTTGCCCTCGAGCTTGCGGAGAAGGTTCTCAAGCTTGATGCGGCTGGTGAGACCGAGGATGCTGCGCTCCTCCTCGTCGTCCTGGTTCTCCAGGTCGCCGAGAGCATCAACGCGCAGACCAAGAGCGGTCTTGGCGGCGAGGGAACGGGCAATCTTTCCCTTGTTTTTGCCGGTGGCCTGGCCAACAAGGGAAGAGTGGTAGATGATACCGTACTTGGGTGTGTCGTGCTTGGTTTTCAGGGCACGGAAAAGGGCCTTCTCGGCACCGAAAATCTGGATGGTCGAAGAGGGAGCCTTGGCCAAGCTGATCAGAGAACCAGCGTGGGCGATAAGGCGAGCACCGACGAGGTAGCCGACGAGGGCGGTCAAGTTGGGAGCAAGAGCGCGCATGCGAGTCTCCAAGTAGTTTGAGAGCGAGGTACGGTACTCGGAGTAGGTGATGACCTGCTGAGCCAACAGCTGGATGTTTTCCAAATCTTCGGGGGTGATCTCAGTTCCCATGGAAATCTCCGCAGCGGTCTTGACGGGGGTCTCGAGCTCCTCGGGGAGGATGTCGGAGAGGTCGGCCTCGTTGAAGTCCTGACGCATGCCAACGGCAACGACAAGGCGGGCGTAGACCAAATTATCGTTGAGAATCTTGGCAAGCTCGGGGAAGTGCCAACCGTACCATTCCTTGGTGCGCATGGCGTAAACGTTGAGTTCCTTGTCAAGGTCGTCCACCAGCTTGATCGCCTGCACAACCATGGCGTCGACCTTGTCGGCAGAGAACTTAAGCTTGTGTCGGGAGATGGAGTGGGAGAGACCGAGGGCCATGCGATCCATGGTTTCGGTGGTAAGGCCGGGAATGAGGGACGACAGGTTCTCGCGAACAGCACGGAAAAGGTCCTGGGAGGCGGCCTCAGAGACAGCTTGGATGTTCAGATCGGGAAGCTTGCCAATGGCGGTGCCAAGCTTCAGGTCGGCGACGGCAATGGTAGCCTTCTTCTCGTCCTTGATCTCATTGAGCAGGCTTGCGAGCAACGGGGGGACGCGACCCTCCTTGAGACCGGCGGCTTCCTCGACGGCGATGGCAGAACTCTCGAACTTGACGAACGACTTCAACTTGAGCCTTTGCGACGGTCAGCTTGTTTGGCACCGACACGCAGCATTTTCCGCGATTGGGCCCACAGAGTTGCAACGCGTGTGCGCTTTCTCGTGCGCCTCGTGAAGACCGGCTGCCATTGACTTTTCGGGAACGCGACTTACATCTCGTTGATCTTCTCCGAAGAGGTAGGTCCCGAAGAGAGCTCATCGCGCTTCAGGAGCTTCTTGTCGGCAGCCTTGAATAGACCGTAGCTAATTGTATTGTTAGCCGCGATCAGGTTTCTGCCACTCTTTATTTTCTCCAAGTTAAAACGTACCCTGCCGGCGTCTCGGCGAGAACGAAGAGAGACATGTTGAATCTTGTCGAAACCCTTCAAATCTAGCCTGTCGAATCCCTCGGGTGAATTCCTCCGCTCGTGGGTGTAAATGATGTTGTCGGCGGAGGCAGGTTTCCAGAGCGGATTGATGGTTTGGAAATATTTTTTTTCTGATCTAAGCTCCACCAATTTTTTTTCGACACTGCAGACCTTTGGGCGGGCCCCCACACCCAATTGGCAAGTGGGATAGCTCGGAACGCGTAAAATCAGTTTCGCCGATGGGCAGTATGAAGAGAGAGATGGGAAAAACTGGAAGCGTGTGCACCGCCTCAGTGGGTCTCTGTGTGGCTGGCGTGCGTACTGGTTAGCGGTGGAGGCTGACGCGTGCTAGGTAGGTACTTGGTTGGCTGGCTGGCTGGCACTGGAACCTGGCAGCTGCATTTGGTTTGACTACCTATGAGAGACAGAGAGAGAGTTGGTCCTTAAGTTAACGACCACAGCTATCTCCGTCTGCGCCTCCACACGACCCGGCGTCACTACCTATCTCCAGTTCCCTCGAATCGAGCATCCACAATCCCGTCAAGATGGAGGGTCTTTTCTTCAACGTCAACAGCGGGTATGTTCTGTTCTCGTGATGCATGAAGTGCACGCGGGTGGTGGCTGACCGGTTGCAGCTACATTGAGGGCATTGTCCGTGGCTACAGGAATGGCCTTCTCACCGGCTCCAACTACAGCAATCTGACGCAGTGCGAGACCATCGATGGTTAGTTTTCCTTTACTGGCCGACGCGATGCATGTCTGACTTGGGTATCTAGATCTCAAGCTGCAACTCGGTCCCGCGTACGGCGACTTCCTCGGCAACCTCCCTCCTAACCCCTCGACGTCAGCCCTCGCCGCGAAGACAACCGACAAGCTCGTCTCCGAGTTTCGCTATGTCCGGGCCAACGCCGTCGGTGCCCTTGCCCAGTTCATGGACTACCTGACGTACGGCTATATGATCGACAACGTCGCCCTGCTGATTACCGGCACCCTCCACGAACGAGACACCCGCGAGCTTCTCGAGAGATGCCACCCGCTTGGCTGGTTCGAGACGATGCCCGTTCTTTGCGTCGCGACCAACATCGAAGAACTTTACAATAGCGTTCTCATCGAGACGCCCCTCGCCGCTTACTTCAAGGGCAGCCTTAGCCATCAGGACCTCGACGAGCTGAACATCGAGATCGTCCGAAACACGCTGTACAAGAACTATCTGGAGGACTTCCACAACTTTGTCAACACCCACCCGGATATGGCTGGCTCGCCGACGGCTGATATCATGTCGGAGATTCTCGAGTTCGAGGCTGACCGTCGTGCGATCAATATCACGCTTAACTCATTCGGCACCGAGCTGAACAAGAACGACCGCAAGAAGCTTTACCCCAGCTTTGGCAAGCTGTACCCTGAGGGAACTCTGATGCTCTCTAGAGCAGATGACTTTGAGGGTGTCCGTCTGGCGGTCGACGGCGTTGCAGACTACAAGAGCTTCTTCGAGGCTGCTGGCCTCGGTGGCGGCCCTTCGGGCCCCGGTAACCTGGGTGGCGGCTCGAGCTCCGACGGCAAAAGCCTGGAGGACATGTTTTACCAGAAGGAGATGGAGATTTCCAAGAGCGCTTTCACTCAACAGTTCACATTCGCTATTGTGTATGCCTGGGTGAGGCTTCGTGAGCAGGTACGAGACGAATGCCACCTTCACGTGAGACAAGAACCTAGCTAATGACGTGTTAGGAAATCCGCAACATTACCTGGATCGCTGAGTGCATAGCCCAAAACCAGAAGGACCGAATTGGCAACTACATCAGCGTGTTCTGAGTTTTGTGTATTTGGCAACAGTCCTGTTCTCGTACTTTTGTAGAATACCAGTTTCTTCGTTTCATGGCAGGTCACAACGGCGCAAGGAGGTAGCTCAGGTTCATGACGTGGAGATCAGCATCTTTGCCGATCGCTATAGTGTACATAGAGGACAATTACAAGTCTGAATTTTACACATGTCACCTTTGCCTCCGCCGCCTCTCCCGTTTTCGCCCTTTTCGCTTAGAAGCTAATCTGCTCCTTGTACGTTGCCGGAGACAAGCCCAGCTTTTCCAGCAGATGCGTCCACCGCCCGCTTCCTCTCTCCTTCCTCTCCATGTACTTGAGCAGTTTCTGCCTCCGGTGGCAGAGCACTCTCAGATTCCTCTTGTTGTGCTTGTCCTTGTGGCCGCGATTTTGCGAGAGCTCCTGCGCCAGCTTCCTGATCTTAGCTGTTAGAATCGCGATTTGCACCTCGGAGCTGCCAGTGTCGGGGCCGGCTCTCTGGGGAGCCGGCGGGGCGTTAGGATCCACGAGGGCGGACTTGGGCTTCTGCTGCACAAGATCGTCGGTGTTGTGTCGGCCGAAGGTGTCGACACATCTCTTAATGTTGGTGTGCAGGCGAATCTTGGAGCTGGCATTGTCCATTGACAGAATGCGGTTCAGAGCCTCGACAGCCCTGACATGGTCCTCCTCGTGCTGCTTTTCGGCCAGCTTCTCTGCCGCAGGGTCTACGAAGTCCCGGCTCTCGCTCTTCATGGGTCTCGTCAGTGCGTAGGCCTTCTGTATCACGTGCTCGAGCTCATCCTTGGTGACGAGATGATTGAGAAGACCCGGCGATGTGGGAAGCGGGCGGGGCTCGGAGAGGATGTTGCCGTTGTCGTCCTTCACGAGCTTCGTCTCGGGCGCCTGACCAGCCGAGTCGAACGATTCAACAAAGGGGGTCGGAATGCCGTGGATCGGGTCACCCCATTTCGCGTCCCTTTCCGCCTGGATCTCGCTTTGCCTCTTTTGATTCGCGGCCTTGCGCTGCAGCGCCTGTCGGTGACGGTAAGGATCTTGCTTCGCCTTGCGCTTCTTCTCGCGCTGGGAGAGGTTGGCTGTTTGGATGATGGGGAGAAAACTCGGGGTTGCTGGCCTCACAGCGGGGCGCAGGCACACTATGACGATCAATTAGCCATTCAATTTCTTACTGTAGATACTGAGGGAGAGCTGGAGCTCACAGGTGGCGGTGCCTAGCCGTTGCAGGCTCTGTAATCTGGGAGGCATGGCGGTGACAGTTTCCTTTCAACACGATCGTCTGCGTAGAGAGTCGCCCTGTTTTTTTTCTCCAGATTCCCGAACCAAAGGCCCAGTCTTCCGCATGGCTTAGGTAAGATATTGTGAATATCCCATTCACCTCAGCAAGCTGGAGCTATCGCTGGATACGTACTAGCGTAAGTATCACGTGTGAGATGGACGGGGAGCTCTAAAAGAGATACGTACCGGACGCGCCCCGCTAAAGGCCTTAGCGCGATGAGGGCAAGTGAATCGCACAGTCGCACCTGGCCGCACCGAGCAATTTTGTCAAATTTTTGTCGCGATCTCGAAACTTCACGATTTCGCAGTCTTCCCTTTCTTCCCCTCCGCACCACCACCGTCCGACACCGTCTCCCCGTGGAAGAAAAGACCGAAATCGCCCAAGATGGCTCCCGCTAACCTGCCCTCGATCTTCAATGCCACTTCCCAGGACATTGAGATGCTGCTCGCAGCTCAAGCCCATCTGGGAAGCAAGAACCTCCAGGTTCACATGGAGCCCTACCTGTGGAAGACCCGTGCCGACGGTGTCAACGTGATCAACGTTGGCAAGACCTGGTAAGACAAGATTGCGTGCGCTCGAGCTGCTTTGGGCAACTCACTGAGCGGGAGGGGGATGTGAATTTGGCGCGTAGTTCGGCTGACCTTTTTTGCGCGCTTCAGGGAGAAGATTGTCCTGGCTGCCCGCATCATCGCCGCCGTCGACAACCCTGCCGACATTTGCGTCATCTCTGCCCGTCCCTATGGCCAGCGCGCTGTCCTCAAGTTCGCTGCCCACACCGGCGCCGTCGCCATCGCCGGTCGCTTCACCCCCGGTTCCTTCACCAACTACATCACCCGCTCGTTCAAGGAGCCCCGCCTGATTATCGTCACCGACCCCCGTACCGACGCCCAGGCCATCAAGGAGGCTTCCTACGTCAACATCCCCGTCATCGCCCTCTGCGACACCGACTCTCCCACCGAGTACGTCGACGTTGCCATCCCCACCAACAACAAGGGTCGTCACTCCATCGGTCTCGTCTGGTGGATGCTCGCCCGTGAGGTCCTCCGCCTCCGCGGCACCATCTACAACCGCGAGACCCCCTGGGACACCATGGTCGACCTGTACTTCTGTATGTTTTCACCCGCTGCTCGAGGTGTAGGATAAGTGAAGGACGTGAACAATAGAGGGATCCACGAGACTAACCGGTTTGTGCGCGAACAGACCGCGACCCCGAGGCCGAGGCCGAGGAGAAGGTCGAGGAGGAGAAGCTCCCTGGCGTCGAGGAGGAGGGTGTTGCCGCCATCGAGTCCGGCTTCCCCGCCACCGGTGACTGGGACGCCCAGGCTCCTGGCTTCACTGGTGCCCAGACCGGCACCAACTGGGACGGTGCTGGTGACGAGTGGGCCGCCGCTGGCGCCGCTCCCACTGGTGACTGGGCCGCTGCCGGCGACGCTGCCGCTGCCGCCCCCAAGGAGTCTACGTGGTAGATTTCCCGCAATTCATCAGGTGTCGGCTTGAACGAAGGATATTCCCCTCCCTTACACGAACGCTCAATTACAAGGTCATCGGTCATCGAAACACGGTGAACCTATTCCACGAAATCGGCGGAACAGCATCTGCGAAAACAAAAAGGTCATGGAATGGTAGATTATGATCGTCGCTGGTAGCAAAAATCTTCGGGCAAAAACAGGTTCAACTTGGCGTGCACTTATGAGGGAAAGATACTCGAACCAAAAGAAAGTGTGAAATAGTCGGCAGAACCACCACATTTCGCGGATTGTTTGTGCATGTATTTTGGGGAGAGGGAATGCCCTGTGTGGCCAAGAGGGGTGGACTTGATCGTTATCCCGCCTGGGTTCTTGTCTCGTTTGACGAAGGCTTTCCAGTCGAAGAGAAAAAAGACATTTATCAAATGATTGGAGGACTCGGGAAAGGTTTTTATGACATGCTCTGCAATGCCTAAACCCCGTCGTTGTTCCTTCAAACTTCTCTCCCCCTTTCTCCACTACAGTGAGTTTATGCACAAGTGAGTCGATATATGTAGCCTGCTGCCCAGTCCAACCGTGCCTCGCATCGAAGAAGAATGTCTGTTCTCGTCATGCCCATGCCGTCAGCCTTACACTGGCTACCTAGCTAACCTACTCTTTTTCTTATTGTTCATGTCACTTGTCACCAAGTGCAAATTGTCACCTTGCCCTATCGTCGAGCTGCGACTTGCCCCCACAGAGCTTTGGAAGGCCGTCATGATACGCCGGAGGGATGATTGTTATTGTTGTTGTTGTTGTTGTCTCACACTGGTAGTGTTCCATTTCGTAGGGCTACCCACCTTGATTTCCATTCTCTCCAGAAATGCTGGTCTTTACTTGTGGCAGGGCAGGAGCTGCATATTCCGCCTCGCACACGACGAGGCCGGGGCATCTCTCCCCTACACTCACAACAACTTAGGTATTACGCCTGGACAAGTCTTAAAGGTGGGTGCTTGTTGACATGGGGCCATGTTCATTCGTCACACGCATCAAACTTCAGAAGCTGTCCCAGCCCAAACTCGCCGACTTGCATCAGTACCCAAAAGTCCCGTCGGTATTCAGATGAGGAGCGTGATTACCGTCTCATCCACCCGAGAAAGGACCGCTTTTGGGGGAAATCTCGTTCTCTTGCCGTGCAGGGAAGTTCCCGAAACATGTCGCATCACCCAGCTTGCATGTTAAATACGGACCGATATAGTTGGGGAATCTTTTGGTATTTGTCTGATTTAATCGCCTAGTTGAGTTGACTCGTGGCGCTGGCATGCAAAAGGGGTATTGAACGTCGCTGAAGAAGCCGCAGGAGCCCAGAAGCTCAATATTTCCATATCCCTTCCAAAAAAATCCCAATGTTTCCCTCAACTCCCTATGCTTGCTGTTGTGGTCGCTCGCTCGCTCAAATGACGCTAAGTAAGGGGTATAGACCACCGCTTTCTATGTGCATACATGGCCGACGGCGGCCAGATGTCCTCTTCTAAACGTATCCTCCTCTCCTCCGGTTCTCGAGCCTGAATGCTCGAGTGATATCATGTGGGTATTATCAATACAGGGTATATGGTCACCGCCTTGAAGACGCCGCTTCAAGGCAACGGGGGGATGTGAACGATCGCTGGAAAGAGACCTCGGTAATGAATGTAAAGGTCGGAATTAATGCTTGTGCAGGAAGGAAGGGTAGGAAACGGGAGCCAAAGTCGTGGTTCGTGAGAGGCACAAGGGTAAACTGGGTGGAAAAGCGAGGGCTTCCTACAAGACGGGTCGAGATTACCGTCGAGATAGGTGCCCCTTTGTAATCAGGACACGATGACATGTGCCCGAGAGTGAATTCTGGCTGGCTTATTCAAGACGGTGGGAGTGTTTACGTATCTCCTCGTCACTGAGAGCGCTCATCCATAGGCAGCGCTCGGTAATGCCCTCCACGGGCTGAAATTGATACAACGTGCTAGCCTCGAGCAGCCTCAGCAGCGTCTTAACAATGGTAGCGGCGTATCTGCACCTCTCAAAGTTGACGAGCGGTGCGGTCGTCGGCGAGCTGGCAATCTCGGAAGGACGTTGGGCGTTGAAGAGAAGATCGTGTGTATAGATGCCCACGAACGGGATACAACCCGTGTCGGAGCCACTCTCCATCTCCGCGCGCAAGTTGTAAAAGTTGCGCGTAGGTGAAATGAGAGCCTCGATATCCCGCAGAGTCTGCATGTCGTGGGGCGGCACCATGGCCCAGGTGTTTGAAAGTCGAGATATCTCAATGGAAGTCAAGGCGATGGTGATCTGGCTCATGGTCGCAAAGTTGCGGTATCGGCGGCAGTGGGCGGCGATGTGAATGAACTTGATGATGCACCGCGCCCGTTCCTCAATGTTCTGGGTGAGGACGATCTCGCTGCATGTCCACTTCACCATGATGTTGAAGCGCGCAATGACCACTTCAACGCCATGGGCGTCTGTGTTGCGTAGGAAGTCTACCCATGAACGAGAGTCGTTGTTGGTTGCGTTTTTCCAGCCCATGTCGATAAGCTCCTTCCAGTCAATCTCGTTAAGAGCGTCCTTCTCGATTAGCGTGAATTGCTGCGCCAAGATCTCAGAGTCAAAGGCGAGGGTGAACGGCAGGTGGACTGAGAATCTCAGCGACGACTCGCGTTCGGGCTCCAAGTATCTGGGCTGGCCGCGGAGGGCTTCCTTGGTGCCCGTGGGGTCAGATGGCGACCTCGCTTGGTACCTGGCTACCGGGACCGTGTCAGGGGTCGGCGGGAGCGGCTTTTGCTGGTACACCTGGTCTTCACGGAGTTCTGGAACCAGGGCGGCTTCAGGCGACATTTGGAGGGCCTGAAATAGCGTCATTGGCGGCGAAGGAGGACCGTCTGACATGCCAATGGTTGACTCTCTCAATGGTCGACGATCAAACTCGAGGATGGACGCGCTGCGATGTGCATTGCGACTGGGGAGGGGCTGCGTCTGGTTCATGGCAAATTCTTCCGGCTCAACCATCTCAGTTGAAAGCTCAGAGGAAAGGTCCGAATGCAACACATCTTCATCACTGTCATCGTCCAAGAATGATTGTTCGCTTGGCGGCGCCTTTGGGTTGATTCTTTCCATGCTTTCGCTTCTTTGAACGAACTCAAAGGATGAATCGCGTGAGGATTCTTCGTACATTGGTCGTGGAGTCTCTGCCGGGGATATGTCATCCTCAGGTCCCTGGAGTATAGACATATCCGTCCATTCGGCAATAGATGCTTTACTACGGCCGTCGTCCGTCAGGCCGCGTTCCAAGAGAGGAATAGAGCAGTATGACCCCGCAGATTTGTCTGACAAGAAGCTCGCTGCAGTGTGTGGCCTCCGGGGGATGTTGAGGAGGCTGAAATGGGTTTCGGACCCCTCACCCTCCTGGTCCATTACAGCATCGCCGGGAAGGACGTGTAACCGACGATTCGTTCTCTTGCCTGATCTGCGAGCTTCAGGCTCCATTTCGGGCTCGCTGAAGGCGTCTGCGCCGTGAATCGGAGCGTTGGAGGGCTCCATGGACAATTTGAAAGTCTTCTTCTCGTATTTGCCTTCCAGTTTGAGCAGAGCCGATTCCACACCACCATCATCGTCGTCGTCGGGAATTTGCGCAAGCTTCTGCGCCTCTGCTTCAAAAGACGGGCGCATGATCGGTTTGGACGAGTGTGTGCTGAAGAAAGAAACCTGTCGTTTTGACGACGGCTCTGCCATGGCACCGAGGGAGAAGTTGTCTGCCTCGTCGCGGTGCGAAAACTCGCTCGAGACAACGTCCACAAACGCACTGGTGTCGTGGTTGGGGCTTTGCAGAGAAGAGCTTCGCATTGACTCCGAGTAGGTTGTGAGGGAGCCCACAGATCGCGACTTACGCAGTGGCAGGGCATCCAGGCCGCCTATGTTGTTCACTGCCCGAAGATCACCACCTGGCCGCCGCCTCAAGACACGTAGAGGTTGAGGGAGGTTATTGTTCTCGTTGTCGTCGGCTACAGAGCCCTCCGTGTACGTGGTTGCGTCAAAACTCTTGATTGTCGAGCGAGGGTCGAGTGCGCTTCCAAACAAGGCTGTGCGTCGACGAATAATGGCCGAATCGAGAGATCGATTCGTTCTGCTCGATTTCTGACGAAGGTGTTTCCTCACTGACTTGGTAAAAGTCGGCCTGCTGGAAGTTCCTTCGACAAAGTCCGAGAAAGGTCGACCGCTGTCCATTGACGGCCGTGCCCTGCCGCCATTGCCCAGCGTTGCCAAGTCGGGTATAAAAGGAGGCAAAGGATCTGCTGATATGGATTGTCTGACGACGTGCTGGTTGAGAAGGTATGACGATCGTCTAGGACTACCCACGGCTTGCCCGGGAGGGGTATTTGGCGGCGTTGGATCCGCACCAGTGGGCAGTAACGTATCGGCAAATGCTTCGATAGACTCGCTGGCTGGCAACGCCCCATGCATCGTTGGCAGGGAGAAGGGGATTGTGTCGTCCACAATGACGATTGACTTGCTGCCAGTGGTAATCGCGATATCGCTGACGGGTCGGAGGATATCGTCCTCGGGGATGCTCCCAAAAGAGGAGACTAGATGGGTTGTTGAGTAGTCAAGACCTTCCCTTGATACTGCGTCGCGCAGAGCGCCAGCGAGAGGGCCCATAAATCCCCTTCGTTCGGTTTCGATGGCCGCGTCTGCGGCAGCGTCTTCTCGTACTGCCTTCTTGAAATCCTCGACAATCTCCGCGCCTAACAAGTCTATCCGCACAGGGGGACGAATTCCATTGTGCTGTGGTCTAGCTTGAGGAACAATCGCGGTCCCAGGCAGCCGGTTTGTCGTCGCTCCACGAGGTCCGATGGGCGATATGTTGATGAAGTTGCCTTGTGTTGGGGAGACGCCTTGGCCTCTTATGCTGAGGGCTCGTCGAACACTGCCAATCAGTTTCTTCATGCCTTGACCAGACATCGCCGAGGCGCTTCGCTGTTGTCCCGGCACCTGAAATATCGTCGTGTGTCGCTGAAAATCACCTGCGAGGCTAGGGGACATGATCTCAACGTACGGCTGACCGGGTGGCATCAGGTTTCCTCGAACGAGACTACCGGCGAAGGGCAGCGACATGAGAAAAGCCGTGTCTTGGAAACCTGATCGGTCAGCGGCATGCTCCTTTTCTCTGAGCGAGTCTGTCAAGCTTCCGTTTCTCTTGTGTCCGTGGCCCGCCCGTACGCGCTTCCCAACCAACGCCCTCGGTGTCGTGGCAACAAGCCCTGTGCTGGGATGAGTCGAGCTTGCGGGTACTGCAGGATGAGCACCCAGTGTGTAATTGCTGCCATGCTGGTGCCCTCTCGAGGTCTTACCAGGGAATGAGCAAGAGATGATGTCCACACTGGAGATGCTTGTAGGCGAAGCCGCCTGTCTTCTGTCGATTTCTTGAACGTGGCGGTCCTCTGGCGTGGCGGGCCTGGCCCCCATGGCCTGAGAATCCTCAAAGTGTCCAGCGCGCGATACATCGGCGCGAAAGCTCGTCTGTTCTTGGTCCTCCAAGATTGGCGCAAAGAGGCCATCCAGCCGCGGGGCAGCGTCTTCCTTCTCCCAGAATGACGGATCCAGACTGGCGTTTCGGTGGCCAGCGATACCGCCTGGTGCGATGGGCACACCCGGTCCGAGAGTTGGCTCGAATTCGGGGCCATCCCAGAACTGGGCACAGACTCGTCGCCAACACTTCTTCAATTCGGCTAGAATCTTCAACTGAACCTTTCGACCTCGGGGCTCGGTCGCCATCTCATCAAACATGTCGTTCAAGAGGTTGCAAAAGGAAACGCGCAGGCCGTACTCGACAACGAAGTCGTCCATGAAGTAGTTGAGAATCCAATGACGCATAGCGACGAAGGTGCGCACCCGGACAACCATGCCAATTTCATCGTTTCTTCCCAACGCCCATCGTAACCGCGCCATTAGCAACTTCAGGAGATCGCCTGCCTCCAGAAAGGTCCGGTACGTTAGGAAGAAATCGGAAATGAGTTCGTAGTCGAGGAAGCTGGGAGAGGTAAACTCGGCGACGAGTCGTGGCGGTGTCGCCGCCGTCACGGCGCCTGTAGAGGGAGAGTACCGCACTATCGATTTGTCGTCGCATGTCGGCTTGAACGTGAGGGCATCGAACATGGTGGGTTCGATGACCAGATGGGTCGACATGTAGGTGGACCGGATGGCGGGTAGCCGGGGCGTCGTCATGGGAGGCGGACTGAGAGGGTCGGCGAACCTCGAGGGTTCAAGGGGTGGCAGGCGTATTTGAGGGATCGAGATGGGGCTAGGCTTCCTGGACGCTGTTGATTCGGGCATCCTTGGAGCGAGGTCGTCCGTCGGAGATTTGTGCAGAACAGAGACGTTGCTGGAAGAAGGAAACTCGTCCGTCGGGGCATAACTCGAGCCTCTGAAGAATGGAGTGCCTCTAGCGGTGAAACGCGGGTTGCCCAATTTCCAATTTGGAATTTCAATGTCTAACATTGAAATTTGAGGCGCATCCAGATCCTCGGTGGTTTTTGCTCGTTTTTCGTCTCCGGGCTTAGAGATGACAATCTTGAAACCCTCAGCCTCGGAATTGCGACTCGGGGCGCCGTCATGAACCGTTGAATCGGAGTGGGCGCGTCGATGTTGGGAAGGCCGCGGGGCGTGGGCGGAAAAGTAACGGCTGCTATTCGACGTTAGAGGGCTGGCGACCGTTGCAGGCGTTGCAGGAGTGGGCGGCGTGTCGGTCCACTGGCTCAGATGAAGATCGCTTGCGCCCTTTTGCTTCTGTTTCTCCGTCAGGGCGTCAAGACCGGCCGTTCCTGGTGGCGTTATGGGAAAGACAAAATTGGGCTGAGGGTATCTCTGGTTGGCGGGGCGGACGGTCGGTCTGTTTGGTGTCAGCACGTTTTCGGAAGAGAGACATGAGATTACAGCGCGGTCTCATCATTCCTGCCCATGTGGGCAGGAGTCAAGTCAACCAACGGTCACCGCATGCGATCAAGCAGAGAGGCAGGATCCCACCTCAAGTATATGCGGCCATTGTTCCCCACGTTGGCAACGGTGAATTGTCTTCCTTCACGTCCAGCAGAACCTCCATCGGGGACAATCTCGAACTTGTCGTCGGCGGAGCTGTCGGCCCTCATGCGTCGCGTAGGGACCTGATTTCTCTCCTCGGATATCCTTTCCGTCGCGGGGACCAACGGTTTCATCGAGGACGCCGGCAGGCGCATCTTGGCAGACCATTTCCCACCAGATGCTGCTCCGACTCCAGCGGTGGCACTCTGGCTCTTGCCTTCCCTGCCGCCGCCTCCAGTTCCGGAATTTGGCGATCCTCCGAGTCTCAGACCGCGGGGAGCTATGCCTCTCGGGCTTAATGAGCTGCACGGAGGCTGGTCGCGTTGAGGAGAGCGCACGCCGAAGCCGGGACCGTCTTGCGTGGACCGGGGTTCGGTGGCCTCCATGGCCTCCATGGCCGGCGTTGGTCGCGTCTTCGTCTACAACTGCAGGCAGCGGGTGATACTCGCTGCGTTGACTGGTCGCAAAGGGATTCGGTCAGCTTTCTCGAGGCACGCAGCAGTGTGTGTGTTGTCAAGACGAGGTTACATGGGGACAGCGACTATGACGGGGAGAGATGAGGCTCAGTGTGCGAAGTAGGCAAGTAGGGTAGTAGCTGTTGGTCTAGACATGAGGGACGGGCGATAGGAGCAGCGCAGTTGTTTGTGTTAGGGCCATAGGCTCGGAGGCTGGAATGCGTCGGCCTTGGAGGCTCGTGGGAAGAAAGTAGGGTTTGTGGTGGTGGTGGTGGTGGTATACAGGAACTTCATCCTGGCCCCTCGCGGGTCCGTGAGATCCAGAGACCAGAGATCAGGGACCAACGACCAGCTCAAGTGCAGGTCCAGGTCCTGGTCCAGGTCTGACGCTCGGGGCAAAAGATGAGATCAGGGTGCATGGTTTGTGGAACGTACGTTTTGACGCCATAAAGAAGCAACGGCGGGAGCGACGGTAGCAGTGTTTTGCAACGAGGCACCTCACAGGGTTCGCTCGGTAGAGACGGTGACAGAGGCCGAGTCGAAGTCAACGGAAACAGGAGTCAGAGTCAGTTAGAGACGCATAGGCAGATACAAGCGTCCAACGTGCATAGTCCCAGAGAATACCAAGACCTTGAAACCCCCCAAAAGTCGAGGGCGGGAGGCAGGAGGAGTGCGCTTCGACGCCCGGACAAGAGCAAGACAAGGCGTGGGCGAGGAAGGAGGTCGGGATTCGGGTGGGGAATGGCGCTCGTTCGTAAGCGGCGGGCGTCTTCTTTTTTTGTTTATCTGTTGTTCTCTTCCTTTTTCCGATATTCGTCTTTGGGGCGCGGACCGTCTCAAGCGAGATCGAGGTCAGGATCGAGTTCCAGGTCGAGGAAGCTGAAGGAAAAGGAAAACAGGGTCTGAACGGTGGAGAAGGAGAGAGAAGGAGAGAAAGGAACGATATGTGTGAGAGATTGTGAGGGTGAGAGTGAGAGTGTGAGAAGGTGTGTATGTGTGCGCGCGTGCGCCTGCGGATGTGAAAGCAGACAACAGAAAAGCAAGCAATCAGAGGGACGACGACGGTACGGTCCAGTTACGAACGAAAGACCAGGCCAGACCAGACCAGAATGGTAAGGATGGAGGGAGGTGGTTCAAGGTTGAACGGGAGAGAGCCTGCGAGTGAACAGGACCAGGAAATGGGCAGTCGAAGTTGGTGGCCCGTGAGACGGGAGTTGATGGATTGCACGGGCAGGTACCTAAGTATATACGGGACCTAGATAGATACAGTACCCAAGGTAAGGTAGGTACCGGTAGGTGGGTAGGAACTACTGTGCGCGATGTATCCTTCTACTTAGGCACGTACCTATTGCTGGCGCCCACTCGTCTCCGCCTCTTTTGTCAGGTGGGAGGTCAGGGACAGGGGACGATGGAGAGAAAAAGAGAGGGAGAGGGAAGGAGCAGGCAGAGCATAGCAGAACAGGTAAGAGCAGGCATTGGAGGATGATTGGAGAGGCTGGCGAAGAGGGAAGGGGAGGGTCGGCCGGTCGGGGGAGGGATGGTTGGTCAATTGGAGACACGGCACGGAGCCATGCCCTCCCTCCATCGTCATCAATACATCCACGATGACCCATTAAATGCAACAGACCTCCTACTACGTAGTACATAGTCTATCGTTGTGGCCGAAGCAACGACATCGACAGAGACGGCACAAACAATACAATAGACAGAATGGAGCACAACAACGAACAGATGCCGACGGAGGAGGGTCTCAACCAGAAGGAGCAAGCAACAAGCAACAAGCCACAAGCTGCCGGCCTCATGGAACGACTGGCCAGAGACGGGATCGGGGGCATGAGGTGGACCTTGGCATCATCTCTCATGTCCGTCCGTGGGCGTGGGCGGGACGAAGGGAAATGGCAATACGGCACGATACCGAACGCTGGCTGCCCTGTCCAGAGTGTCCAGAAACAACATAGGTAACCCCTGGAAGCTGCAGGCCGCAGGTGCGCGTGGTTGCTTGGATGGCCCAGTGCGCTAATCTCCACTAGCAACTTCACGTGTGAGTACCTAGGTACCCACCTACCTAGGTACACTACCTGGGTACCCAGAGTGTCCGTTCAGCTTGCTGTAGGTAGAGAGGTAGATGCTTAGGTGAGTGAGTAAGTTCCTGCCAGGTCGCCGGACATGTTAGTACACGGTCGGCAAACTCGAGATATGATCCCTGTCGAGTCGTTGTTTTCGACCGTGTTCCTTGCGCCATTGTCCCGGCTTTGTGGTTGGCTCAAACAGCCATAGCAATGGATGTCGGCCTCATCTCAGGCACCTTAATCCAACAAGAGCACGTCTGTTTCCGAAATCTATGAAGCCCGCAAGACTGATGGTAGTGATGGTTACCGCCAGCTGACAAAGACATTGGGAATTGCAGTACGTACGAGTATCCGTATGTACCCGACCCCGACAGAAAAGAGCAGCAACATGGCCAACGGCGAGGGGAGCTACGAATGTCCAGGTTTTTCAAGAGTTTTTTCTGCTAGCAACGAACCGCGCGCACGGTTAGAGCCCCGTAGCCCCGGTCCTTAGGTTCCTTGCAAGGGCCAAGGGGGCGTAAGGATCCACCGCCAAAGAAAGCAGCTCGGTACGTGCCGAAGTACTCATCTTGGTCCCTGGGTACCTATCTACAAGTATCTGTGTCCGTAGGTACACATGACGTTCTCTTTCGCGAGGAAGGCACGGAGTTGAGTTGGTATCCAGTGTGTCCAGCAACTAACTAACTTGCTCCTTCCCAGGCAGGTCACGACATCTGCATCTGCCTCTGCAACAACCTGCCTCTCTACTGCCATAATACGCGGACCGGGTTGGTTGGTGCGCCGGATCCGAAGAAAGGGACATTGAGACCATCCCGATCATCCAGCATCCATTGGCACGGGCAGTGACTGCGAATGCCTCCCGTCTGTCTGACCCGTCTTCTGCTTGCGAACAAACCACCATTTGTACGGATACAGTAGGCCGCATCTCGGGCTCCCTCATGCACATCTCGGTCGCGTCCACTGTGACATGATGAGCCGGAAAAGAAACGACACAGCACCCGCAGCGGATCGTTGCCTTTCCTGCCCCCCCCCCCCCAGGTTGGGCCAGCCTTGACGCAGGGAGCGTTTCCCCTCGACACGCGAATCCAAGCTCGCAGCGCCTGACCACGAGTTGGTGTTTGACGTGCTGTCCGCCGAGTCCATGACCATCCTCATCGCCGTCGGCATCGCTTGATCAGGGCAGCACATAGCAGCACATTATCTGTATCCGTACTTGCTCTCTCTTTAATCGTCTATCGAATGCAGACAAGGAGAGACGCCATGGCCAACAGTCGGAAGACTCCTCCCCGGCCCATGTCATCATTTCCTGCACCCAGGTTCCAACCTCCTGGATACTGCCACCCGGCCCGAAAGCGAGACGAGGCGACATCACAGGCGAGACGACGACATAAAGCCCCCTAGCCCTGCTTCCACCAGACCACCACCACTCAGCCGGCTCCGGCATCCTGGATTTCAATCGCTGTCGAAGCTCTGTTGATGAAATGATTTCCATTTCGACCCATGCTCGGTTTGCCCGGGCCCGGGGACCAGCTCATCATTATCATCTGTGGAACTGGCCATTTCCATTTCCATTGCCTATCCCTGCTCTGGGCTGCCCTGGGCAGTCAAAGTGACGTTCTGGGAGCGAAAGGGAATCACTGAAATCGCAACGGCGCACCCGAGCCATCAAGGACCTCGTCGCCAGCGGTCGCTAGATGCAGAGCAAATTGACTCATCATGCGTCCGAATTCCAATCAATTTACAACACAGCATGGCACGGGTACTCTAGAGTTCCATGCCATGTATACAATTTCCAACGCCTGTGTGTCTTGACTCGTTGGATCGTTGCTCCGGCCTACATAGTAGACTTCACCGTCGGTCCCAAAACTATCCTGTTAGATCGTACCCGACAGATTCTCCGTGCCGTCTCCGTCCCACACACGCTGCTTCTGTCGTCTTTCCGCAAAGAGGCTAGGGGTTGCACAGCATCGAGGGCAACAGGGCGGGCTGGAAGGCGCCCGCCCGCCCTATCACGATGTGCATGAGACTTGTCACATACCATTCGTCTGCATCTGCATCTCGTTCTGCACGTCGCGGCCTGTCGTCAATCCACCTCGCCCAATCACAGTCACACCTGGCCCCTGGCTAAACCGACTGCCCGATCTATGTATTTTGCAATTGGCAGCATTTGTGTGCAGAAGAGGCCACCTTGCCCATAATAGGCGAACATGTCTGTCTGTTGGTGTCGGTCGCCTGCTTCAAAGTGACGGCACAGTAACAACGTGCATAAATAAGCTGATTGTGGCCAACAGAGTGATGCCTTCCAAACGTACGGTGTATAAGTCTTGTCTCTTCGTGCCCATGCATCGTGAACAAAAGCCTACACGTGTACAGAGTACTAGCACGTCCTGCACGTGTACTTTGTGAGCCATCTCGAAGAGGAAAGACAAAAGGCAAAAGGGAGATCGGCGCATTTCCCGTGCCACGGAGCGGCGATCGCTTGACCACCTCCGCAATGTAAGACACTTAGCAAAACACTCGACCAAATCGTACAAAGCACAATGGTGTCAATGGCGCCTTTCTCGTGTCGACTCTACCTCACTACGTAACTTGTAAACATCCCCGAAAAAGATGGCTGCTTGGCAACAAAGGAAGCCCCCTCCCCCGTTGAGGTACCCGCGCCCCTCCCCTAACCTCGTGGCATCCGTCATCAAGGGATTCAGGGACTCAGGGATGAGGCATGGCTGAAAGAAGGGACGAAATAGGTACGGACACCCCGCACAAGTAACGGGGGTCGCTTAGCGAACCTTTTGCCTGGTTCTAGTTTTCCGGTGGTTGACCAGTTGACGCGCTTGTGCAGCACCGCGTGTACAATTATTCCATCTGCAACTTGGACCTCCCCGAACGGGCATGACGAAGGTCTCGAACTTTCTACGGCGCGGTGGTCTGGTCGTCAGAGTGACTACAGGGCATTACATGTACGGTAATAATCTGGCGACGCGACCATGACTCCGCCGGTACCCAAATAACGCGCTGCGCTGGACTAAAGAGCTCCAAGAAGTCATTGGAGTCAGCCACAGGCAGCACCTTGAAGGCTTGCAAGTTGCTAAAGTACCGAGCAACGTGTCTCGTGTCTCATCGAACCCATTGAGGCGGCTGAGAGAACTCTCGATTCTGTCGACAGTCAAAGGCACGGCACACCCGCTGGTGCGGCCCCGGGGGGGGGGGGGCGGTTCCTCTAGGTACTACAGTAGGTTTTATCACGTTGTTAGGTACCTAAGGTACTTAGATGACCAATGACCAGGATCGGAAATTGTTGCAGGGGCCAACGGTGACAGCCACCAGCAGCCACACCAACGTCTCTCACTTGGCTGGAGTAATATGTGGGTCTCTTCCTCTCTCTCCCCTCCCCCCCCCCCCTTATCTCTCTTCCATCTCTGGGGTCCACGCTCTTCATCGCTCGTCGCGGCGACCGGAGGGGAGCGCTCTCGAGAAACACAGTATAGTGTTGTACGAACAGGGACGACCTGAAGGGGAGGACCGGTGAGGCATTCAATTGCAGTCTGCAGAAGCAGGTACAGGGTACCCACCCAGACGCCAGCCTCTAGACGCAGTGTGGTTTGAGTTGATACTTGGGCGGACGGCGACTCGGACATTTATCATCACCCATCAGCTTGTACAGCGTTGGGGGTTTTCTTCAACTTGGCTCGGGAATGGCTGCAGCCCGCGCGACATGCGGCTATCTTTATAATCGAACCACAAACACCGCTCAGTCAGTCCCCAAGCTTGTCGGTTCCGACAGGACTTATTTTAGCAATGTCCGCCAGGTGTTTCGTGGCTTAATTGAACGGTGCACACTGAAGGGAGCTAGCCCCACCGGTCACGGCACCAAGACCTACCCGTGTGCCCTACGGACCGCAACAAAAGGCAACAAGAGGGACAAACAAACAATGGCAAGGACAGGTATCCGTACCTATTCAGTCCTAAGCCGAAGGCGGTGCGAGGAGACGGCAACCGGTCAGCTGATCGCGCCTCCATGCCGGGCATGTTACGCCTGTATCCGCACTTTTTTTTTTTTACTCTATCCCACAGTCCACAATCACTGGGACAGAGGCGGCTCGCACTAGTGACTCGCGTGAGAAGAGCTTTTTTCGTTGCTAATCTCGGTGCCCAACGCCCGACTATGGGAACGAAGCAAAGCCCATGTTTTTACGGCACGCGGGCCCAGAGCGTTGGGACCTGCAAGTCTACTACCTAGGTATGTACACAGTAAGTGGTCCTGTACACGTGTAAGGGGGGTTCACTGTGGCTCCCTAACCAGTGGTCCGGAAGCCTTCCAGTGCGATCATCACGAGTCAAAGCATCGTTCGGCAGTCGGCTTCGCTCGGCCGAACCGGATCAGCCCGTTAGCTTGGGTTACAGCCCTTGGCGGCAGTGTGTGTCATTGAAAGACAGCCAGACAGTGGACGGCGGCGAAGATGGAGCGAGCGAGCGAAGGGGGAGGCAGATACCTAGGTGGCCTCCAGAATAACCTTGGTGATCTCATCTCTCAATCCCCTCGCCCGAGTGGTGGTGTCTTGGCTGTCACATCTCACCCGGCCGCGGCATCCGGCATGCAGATCCGGTCTTCCACAGTCTCCTTCGGCCTCGACTCCTCGAGTGCTGAGTGCTGCAGCCAGGCCGTCCCACAATACCTAGGTAGGTAGGTAGGTATCCGTACCTCTCAGGCAGAATATTTCTTGTCTTAGTCTTTGCCCTCTTCGTCTGCGTCGATTCGTTCACTACGAAATTTCCGTACACGTCCAGAAGCCAAGGTTGTCGTGCAAGGGCAAGCCCTGGAGGCCTAACACAGACACGCTCTCGGTGTCTCTGGGAGGAACGAACCCACCCGAGGGTCTCGGCATTGACCAATGAGTCTGATCCCAGGGGGGATGCTATTAGCATCACCGTCGTACTATCGATATCGACGACGTTTTACTGTAAGCCCCTTCAATCATACTCCGTACAAAAGACACATCTTGGCCGCCCCCCCGATCCATGAGAAGTCGGCCAAGGACCTGCTTGCTTGATGTCGTCACGTCGCAAACGAGTGTCACCCCATCGCAATCCCCTGGCACGTGTGTCGTCCGATAACGAGCACACGCCGTAGGTAGTGAAAGGGGGGGCACTGACCAGCTGTCAAGTCCCTTACAAGTCCCTCCGATGTGTTGAGAGTCGGCCATCCCGGCATCTTGGGTCTTCCCTTGTCCTGCGTACCTACGAAGCGCAGGGGGGGCGGCTCTCACCAACCTATATATACCATTACTTACTAAATTATAGGTATAAAAATAAAGCTGGTTAACGGTACAAGTAAATTCTCTTATTGGACTCTGGAGCCACAAACGCGGCAAGACAACTCTTGGTCGGACTTCACTGGGGCATGCTACGTAAAAACCCGCACCCACCATCATCACACGCGCAGCGCGTTGTGGTGTTGACGCGCTGCTACTACCAACGCACAACAAACACCGACTTTGCGGCTCCTTAGGTGAGGAGCATCTACCTACCTAGGCTAGGTTTAACCAGGTTGTTTTTCCTGCCGGCGCCCCTCGGTCAGTCTCCGAGTAAATCAGACGCCCAAGTGCTCGCCCACCGTACAATCAACGCTGCGCAACTTCTCCTACTAGTCTGCGGCAATGTGTCACGACAGGTGTCCTGCCTTACTGAGTGGTTACAGTACATAAAAGCAACACCCGCCACCTTTGTGTCACCTGTTAACTGGAGCGAGGGGGTCCATGGAGTGACAAGCAGCCGCAGGGGCAATCACACAGTGAACACCCATTAACGAGATTTGAACAGTGTGTCTTGTTTCCCTGGGACCAGCCTCGCCAACCAGGCCATCATCAAAACGACCGACAGTTGCCATGATGAGGGGCAAGGGAATGATGGCAAGACAACTTCCCCGGCCGTTTGCAGTGGATGGCACTCCAAGACCGCCAAGAGGAGGCAGGCTTTGGAGAGGGGTGGTCGACCACGCGAGCCCAGGCAGGTGGGGGGATCCGCCAATATGCCGCGCCGTGAGATACCTGTACATCATAGTATCTTATACTTGCCATGTCCGGCCGGCAGCAGAAAAAGGGGACCCCGCCGCGAAACTCTATGCAAGAAAATCAGTCAGGTGAAGGTACTCAAGTTGCTATATTCAGCAGATCGCTCTGCCAAGGTCAATGGCGACAGGGTCGCGTGCAGTTAGAAGGAGCTCTGAAGTGCTGCGTTGACCAGGGTACTCGTGCGTTAGGCACTCGTACTACCACGGCTCTCTCTCAACCTTCAGCTTTGCGGCAGATTGGAGAAAGCACAACTAAGCGTTAACCTTTTTGAATGTATCAAGAGCTATCGAGGTGTCTAGGAAAACGCTGGTAGGAGGCAGGCTCTTGAGAACCTGGCAGGCGCGAGGGCCGCACACAACAATGCGTACAAAAGCCTGCTTTCAATCCCGTTAGCAATTCTTTTCCCAACCAACATCATCACATCTTCTCGTTCATCGTCCTCAAGGCATCCGCAGCATCACCAGTAACACGCCACCACAACCATCCATCATAGTCAAGACATCCATAATGTCTTTCGATATCCAGTTTGGCCAAATCATGGCGGCACTACACTCCCTCAGTGCCCGCCTTGACAAGATCGACGACCGCCTCAACGAGATCGACGACCGCCTCGACAAGATCGACAACCGCTTCAACGATGTCGACAACCGCTTCAACGATGTCGACAACCGCTTCAACGATGTCGACAACCGCCTCGAGAACGTCGAAAGGCACTTCGGTATCATCGACCAACGTTTCAACGTCGTCGAGAAACGCACTACTGATCTTGAAGCCTTTTGCCACAACATGCATTCCGAAATTGCCGCAAAGCTTGGCCACATCGATGGCAATATCGCCAGCCTCAAGACCTTACGCGCAGCCAGGTTTGTCTTCCCCCTCCTCCCCAACGACAAATTCTACCCACAATACACCAACTAATCATGCTTAGGGAGGTAAATTACCAGAGAAAAATCGCCAACCAGAAGATGTTGCTCGATCATGGCAACTGTCCTGACGACATCGCCATCCTGCCGCTAATCGACCCCAACACGCTTGCCGACGTGGACAACTTCCCTCACACAAGAACCGAATTCTAGGAGATGGATTGTGAGCTCAATCTCCCCTGTATAGATATTTTCTAAGAAATTTTACTAATTGTAACAGTTGCGGAGATCGCTAGGATTATTCATGCTCTAAATGTAGACGTTGGGGCGCACAATTCTACAGAATTTGCTCGAAGCAAACTGTGGGCTGAGATTGGTGGAGAGATGCATTGATTCTTACTACGTAGTAGTACACATGAATTGGCTCGACGGAATACAAATCGGTTCGCTGGACTCCGGTGTGGAGAGATGCATTGATTCTTACTACGTAGTAGTACACATAAATTAGATCGACGGAATACAAATCGGTTCGCTGGACTCCGGTCAAGTCTGCTCTCTGCCGGGCCCTCTGCCGGGCCCTCTGCCCGTCCCTCTGCCCAGGCCAGCGGTGTCTTCCTGGCCAAGAGCGTCAATGTGAGAAGGAGTAAATGGGAGATCTCTAATTGGGAAGTTGGAAGCGATCGGAGATTCCTAATTTGAAAGGAGGGAAGATGACAACCACTAGACCTACTGCACCCCCTTAGCCAAGATCGAGAACCTAGATTTAGACACAACAACAACAACATCACATCTTTGACCCAACCCATCTTGTTTTCTTCTCCCCATCTGCGCGGACTCTATCCTGTCACCACATTTTCAGATACCGGCCTGGTCCAATCGTAGCTGGATGTGCGCCACGGTAGCCAACCCAGCCGGGGCGTACATTTGGGCTGCATAAGAACAGGCCCGCCTTGATGGCTCAGGCTGAATCCAATGATGACGTTTCATCAGGCAGCTCGGCTCCTTTCTCTTGTGCCACACACCATATTGGCTAAGGATGAACTCCCAGATACCGGACCTGGCCAATGATCTGCGTTGTAGATTTACCAGCACACCATGCATCTTCAGACACTGGCCATAGCCAATCATCAAGTACGCAACGGCGGCTTCCAGTCAAAATGTTGTGCCCCTCTTCTTGCTGCCTTACTGCCGGCTTCTATATCAGTCGCTTGATTCCCCGACCGTTTTCACGTTGATATCAGACACGGTAACCAGGCAACATCGACTCCTCTTTCAGATCTGCTTCGGAAACTCTTCTCCCAACATGTCGTTGTCCAAGAGAGCAGCAAAAGATGCTCAGTGGCTTCAGTACAAGCCTATGATTCTACAGATGATCGTCGACGACAAAGCTCAAGAGGAGATAAGGCAAACCCTCAAGGACAACGGCTTCCGAGTAACGTCTGTCTTGATGTCTGCTCACGACCGACTCAGCCGCTGACAGACCAACAGTAAACATCAACTTGAATACAAGCTAAAAACTTGAGACATTCGAAAAACGCTTCCCAAGACAAGAAGCGAAGCTGTCTGGCAATATACCGATGCGCGGCTGCTCAAGAGGGAGGCAGAAGGAAAGTCCAGCGAGGTCATCATTGATGGCAAGGTCGTGAGCCCCGCCAAGGTCAAGAAGGAGAGAAGTCGTCACCAGAGAAGCACCCTAGCAACGTACACACAACGTACGTACTGCCTGCCTTCATCTTGTCCATACGAGAAATTGACTTTGATGATGGCAGCAATTTAAACGCCCCAGACACCTGAGGATATGAGGATCTCAATTTGCACCCCGCCACCCATGCCCATGCAATTCTCATGGCCGAAGAGCCTTCCTTGGCTGCAGTTTGGAGACAAAGCTGCTAGAAGGTGAGCACTTCCCTTGTTCCAACTCATGTTCTCGACACTAACAATACTGCAAGTTCTACATTACCCTGCACCGCGGACGAGCAAGAGAAACACGATCGAACAGTCAGCCATGCCTTTAGAGCCGGCTTTCCTTCGTGGCATCAGGCTGTTGAACGCAAACCCCGTCAGAAATGTTGCTTTACTCGCTGCTGGGCTTGGCTCCTTCATGCGCGAGACACAGGAGGGCGACAACATCAACCGGGCGCAACTGATATTGCAAGGATCAAGCAACGAAGCATCTCATGAAAGCGTCAAAACCATGCTTTACCGCCTCACCATGCTTTACCGCCTCTCTAATAATTTCGACGATCTGGAAATGATTCATGACGATGACATATATGCCTGGAATCAGTTCCTCGATCTGCTACAAACTTCCAGAATTACAACCATTCCACTTCAGCTTGGCGAGACAACAGACGTGACAGTCACTGCACTCGTCGAGAAACTATTCCGGTGTTGTCTGCGAGTCTTGATGTTTTATGAGTGTTTTGAAACAACTTCATCGCAGCAAACACAGAAACTCTTTGCTTGGATTCTGGCCTCCGGGCACAACCTCAATGCCAAACTCAAGATAAATGGGGAGCTCATGACTCCTGTTCAAGCAGCCTTAGAGTTTCGTTTATACGGACTGGCACGGCAGTTCCTTGAATCAGGTACCGAATCACAATCACCAGCCGAGGTGTCCAAGCATATCTTGTTCGATGTGCTTGAACCACTCATTGATTGTTATTTTGAAAAGTCCTTATAATCTTCCAGATCAGAAGAAATGGAGATTGCATCAACGAAGGCTCTTTGGTTGGTCAAGCGTCTGATAGACATGGGGGCCTCACCAAACGAGGTACGCGGAGACGACGAGCCATCCGCGTTGATGATCGCCATCGGCTGTTCTATCGACCTGGTCAAGGTTTTGGTACAGAGTGGAGCAAACCCCACATACCGATCTCGTTGCTACTTTGATATCCTTCGCTGCTTCACCGAGACACAAGGCGTGCTTGGATGGGCCGCTGGAATTCAGCACCATCGAGAAGCCCTGAATATGGTTCGGTATCTGATCGAACAAGTGCAGTTGCTGTATCCGTCAACGCCTCTAGTCGAGTTCATCACAGTGGATGCTATATTCGCTGCCGCCATTCGTGGTCACGACGATGTCCTCACCTTGCTGAACGATCATGGATCGAATATTTCTTCAGCTGAATACAGAGGGTTATCTGCTCTCCACTGCGCCGCGTACATGGGACAAGTCGACACATGCAAGTTGCTTCTGGAGCACGGCGCGTTGGTAGATGGACCACTTTCTCCTAAACAGCCGCCGTCTCCTCTAGTTCTTGCGTCCCTGAAGCAGCGCTATGAAGTCGTCAAGCTCTTGCACCAGCACGGCGCTGACCTCAAACCTGGTGTGTTCATCAAGACAGAGGACGACTGGTGCAGTTATTTCCCGGACCGCAACCGTATTCTAGATCTCGACATAAGGGGCGCATGTTCCAGCCCGTTTTTACTCAACCCAGCAGCCGCTGCAGTTCTCAATTGGACAGTTGATGAACGTGATTGCCAGAATCTGATCCAGTATCTGGTGCGTCATGGAGGCACACTGCCTGATTGGGCTGTGTATGCGGGCGTCCTTCACAAGTATCCTGTACTAGTTGAACTTGCCTTGGCGTCCCCGAAAGCTAATCCAAACTGGCGAGGACCTAGCGGGCGGACATGTCTCCAAGTTGCGCTGGATGATAACGCAGATATCGCAAGTGCACTGCTCAAAGCTGGCGCGGTCTTGGTTGGAGGCGAGCTCCAACAAGCCGTCCTTTTAGGAAGCTGGAGCCTGGTCGAAGAGATCACCCAGCGTGACCCCGGAGGCTCTGCCGAGCAGCAAAGTTCCATGTCCGTCCTTGAGGCTGCATTGCTTACGGGGTCTTCCGTTATGGTGGAATGGGCACTTGCTCGAGATCCACATGCCTACACTCCTGGGATTCTCTGTGCCGCTGTGTTGTATACGATCCAACACTGTAACTTGGACATCTTGAGACGGCTTCTCAGCAACCGTCAACATTCGGACGAGCCAAATCCTCAAGAAAGTTCAGCCCTGGGGATCGCAGTCCACAGAAACAAGTTGATGATTCTGGACTTACTCTCCACGATACTGCCAGTACCGACGTTGGTCTCAATGCCCATAAGAGGAAGTTATGTGGACGTCTACTGGGATTCTCGCAAGCCGTTCTGGTGCGGCAACAAGTACTCCTTGGTCGACATCTCGCCGCTATCCATGGCACTAAATTCACCAGAATGTCTAGAGTACCTTTTAGACCGCGGATGTTGCCCTGATGAATACACGATAGTCAGGGCTGTGAAGTATGGCGACTTGGAAATCCTCAAAAGACTCGTGGTGATGCCCCGTCTCAAGCTTTGTCAAGACTGGGTACATGAGGTGCCTCTCGTTCTTGCGGCGGAAAAGGGAAAGCTAAGCATGGCAGCTGTCCTCTTGAATGCCGGTGAAGATGTTAACGAGACCTCTCATGGATACTTCAGTTGCAGTCCTCTGCAAGCGGCTGTCGAACGTGGAAATCTCGATATGATCAGCCTATTCCTTAAAAAGGGTGCTGATGTCAACAAGGCCCCCTGCGCGTATTTTAGTCGCAGTCCTCTGCAAGCGGCTGTCGAGCGTGGAAATTTGTACATGATCAACCTGATTCTTGAAGCGAGAGCTGATGTCAACGGCCCGGCTTTTCATGTGGGAGGAGCCACAGCGTTACAACTTGCCGCAATTAAGGGGCTTCTTGGAATCGCAAAGATCCTGGTTGACAGAGGTGCAGACGTCAACGAATCTCGCGCCATAATAGGCGGGAGGACGGCCCTGGAAGGCGCAGCAGAGCACGGGAGAATTGACATGATCCATTTTCTCTTGGATCAAGGGGCGCAGACGAATGGAAATGGTCAAGTGCAATACTTACGAGCAATCAAACTTGCAGAGGAGGAAGGGCATATGGTGGCAGCGAAGATGCTGAGAGACTATCGCGACTGGACTGCGGATGATTATAGACTTTGGGACAGGTTGCAAAAGTTGCAAAAAACATGGGAACCTCCAACGGAAGATGAAGACAGGTGGGGTCACGCGCAAGAGGAAGAATGGTGGGATGACGCGCAAGAGAAAGACTTTGCCGACGAAGCACATTCCGATTCCGATTCCGAAGGGGTGGACTACGAAGAGATGTCGAACGATACTTCGGAGGAAGATTTGGAACTGCCCGATGCCGCAGACGAAGTCACATTGTCCGAAGATGCATCAAGCGATGTTGTAGTGGAAAATTTGCCATCTGGGTCGGCGACGACGCCGTCTGCAATGGCCATCGATGATCCAGCTGCATCACCTGAAGGCTTCGCAACAGACCAACACGGGTTTTGGAATGGAAATTGGTAGAATGTTCAGATATCAGGAACTGATGAGCTACATGAAGAAAGAGCAAAGCAAGAATCTATAGAGCTTAGTCTCTATTTGCATAACATCGTTCTAGGAGTCTTTCATTTTGTAGACGGTATTAATTGAGAGTTGCGATACTAGAGCATGTTTCCATGGCGACTGTTGCAGATCAATTGCCTGAGTATTATTTATTCGCGAAGTGCCGTCCGTACCTTTGGCCTCTGGAAAAGTTGCTTGAAACCCCAATTTCATTATTCTACAAGCTTGCTTCAGACAACAGAGAAACTGGCTCTGCTTTGTCCGAGTTACAGATCAAGTCTGGTCGAGTTGACGGAAAGACGGTGCCTCCTGATGCGCAAGCTGGTTAATGTAAGCAGACCATTGCTTGAGACTATTCACAGAAAGCTTGCCACATCTTTACGCCACTCCTCCCCTACCTAGGAGACGGAAGAAAATGTGAGACAAAAGAGAAGGGGCATGAGGGTACAACCTAGGCTCGATCCTCGCTGCTAGGTTGCAGTCTGCACGCATCCATCTCTGCATCCTTGCAGTCGAGGATGACCTATTGTCTTGCAGAAGTGACAAAAAATATCACATTTGATAGCACAACTCGGTTTCGATCCGAGGACCTCTGGGTTATGAGCCCAGCGCTCTACCCCTGAGCTATTGTGCTTGTATTGCTTGTTGGTTGATGCCTTTCAGTTACAGTTAATAAAGGCCGTAAGCAGAGTGAGTCATTTCCGGGGCACCAGTTTTTCATTCTTGGTCTCCGCTGCGGAAAGACAAAGTCGAAAGGTCGGCGACGAGACACACGGAGACGGAGACGGGGCGGACGGACTAACGGAGGGAGGGTCTCGGGGGATTTTGCATCGTTCTCGGGGGGGGTATCGGCTCCACAAGCTCCACACTCATGCCGGGATCCCGCAACGGGGGGTGGCAGCGGCCCAGACAATAACTCCTCTTCCAACGGGACCAGATGTAATCTTACATTCGCGCGCGCGGACACAGCGCTTCAATCATCAAACCCCGTAAACTCGTCGTCGCCCTCCGTCTTCTTCTTCTTCCCGCCGGCCGCCGCCGCCGCCGCCTGGGCAGCCTGGTTCTTCCTCCTGATCTCGGCAATCATCTCGTTCAGCTCCATGGCCTTGATCTTCTCCTCCTCTGTCATGGTCGCCATCCGCTCAGCCTCCTTCTTGCGCCTCCTCTTCTCGCGCCGCTCCGTCCGCACGTCGTCCGCCTCCACCTGCTTGCTCCACGCCTCGTTGGTCTTGCGTTTGCGCTTGACCTCGTCCACCGCCGCCGCCTTCTCGCCATTGCGCTCCGCCTCCGCCGCCGCCAGCCGAGCCGCCTCGCGCGTCTTGTCCTTGTACGAGAAGTTGTCCCAGTCGAATCCCTCGTTGCCGAGCCACTTGTCGCCCTCCCACTTCTTGGTCTCGGGCATCCGCGGCAGGCGCAGCAGGCCCCACGCCTTGCCGAGGTCGGTCCAGTCGAGGTCCTTGGTGCGGAAGATGGACGTCGTCAGGTGCGCGTTGTAGCTGCGCACCCAGCTCACGAAAGCCCGCTGCGCCTTGTCGTGGAAGGCCCGGTCGCTGCGGAGGACGTCGCGGAACTTTTCTGACGCCGCATTGGCCTCTTCCTCGGTGACGACGATCTCTGGTTTCGTGAGGGGGAAAATCGGCGTCTTGCGGACCTCCAGGAAAGGAACGTAGTCTTCTTCGTGGCCGGGCTGCAGGAACACGACCGAGAGACCTTTTCTTCCGGCTCTTCCGGCACGTCCACTGCGGTGAATGAAGACCTTGGGATCTGAAGGGGGGTCGACCTGGCAGACAAAGTCTACCTGCGGGATATCCAGGCCTCTTGCTGCGATATCTGTGCAAATCAAGACGGACGGTGATACCGAGTTGACAAACTTGGAGAAGCTCTTTTCTCTGGCCTTGGGCGGGAGCTTTCCGTGGAGAGGGACTATCGTGAATCCCGACGGCATGATGGTAGGGAGGAGATGCTGGAAGTAGTCGACAGCGGCGCACGTTGACAGGAAGACAATGCTCCTTTGCGGTCGCGGGCTCAGGTTTTCGAGGAGCTTGGCCAATGCTGGGAGCTTTTGGCTCGCTGGCGTCACAAGGTAGGACATTTGCAAGCTGATGGGCGTTTTCCGGTCCTCGATGATGCCTCCATCTCGGAGACTCTTCACCCTCACTGCAATCTTGACAGGGTTTCTCAGACCAACAGTGATGATCTGGGAGACCGCTTCCGAGACCGAAGCGCTGAACAGGCCCGTGCGCCTCTGCTTAGGCAGGTATCCCAAAACCCTCTGAATGTCCTGCTTGAAGCCCATGTCCAGCAGGCGATCCGCCTCGTCGAGAACCAGGAGCTCGAAGGACGATTGTGTGCAGCGGACGTGGGGGGATGCCAGCAGCTCGACGAGTCTGCCCGGCGTCGAAACCAAGACATTGGGGGAGTGTCTGACGAAGAAGCTGAGGTCTTGCTGTGTCGTAGTCGTTCCGCCGACGAGCAGCTGGGGGACAATCACCGGGACCTTCGTGTCGGGACGCTTCTCGTCCCCCTTGAGGCAGGGCAGGATCTCGGCCGAGGGCGGGTGGAAGCCGACGAGGGACTGCAGGACTGTGTGGATCTGGATCGCGAGCTCGCGGGTCGGGGAGACAATGATGGAGAAAACATGGCCGCGCTTTGTCGGTTCGTCGAGGCGCATGAGCTTTTGAACGATGGGGAGGAGGAAAGCGAGCGTCTTGCCGCTGCCGGTGACGGCCTGGAAGGGTTGTCAGCGCAAGGTTCGGTCTCTGAAGACGGAACCGGTCTTTACCTCGACAACTACGTCCTTGTTCCCGAGAAATTGCGGGAGACATGCTGCCTGGACGGGTGTCATGCGCTGGAAGCCCTGGCTGGAGACAAAGTCGAGGATCCATCTGCGGCGATTGTTAGTATAGCGGGCGGTCGCGGAAGGGCGCAGGTCATTCGTACTCGGCAAGAGGAGGGGTGAGTCCTCGCCAGGACCTGGGGTCCTTCTTCTTCTCAACGGAGGTCATCGTAAATGCACAATCAATTAGCTGAATAGGGATTCACGAACGGGTCGAGAGTACCGAAAGTTCGCGCCGCAGGGAACCGTCCCAAGCTGGAGGGGCTGATTCTCAAGAACTTTTTTTTTGGGGTTATCGCTATCGATAGATACACTATCGATAGGAGATATTGCGCTTTATCGCTATCTAATCTCGAACGCGGCCCCACTCGCAGATGCTCAGTGACAACCTACGCCTTGTCTTGTCCGACCGCTCACGGACAAAGACAGAGTGATATCATCCCGAAAACCAGCCAACCGTTGTCGTCAGCCACTCCCCAGCGGCGGATATTGCAGTCTCACAAGCACACAAGCACACCCAAGTGTCATTGAGCCTTGACATGCAGATGCCACCCAGAACTCTCAGCCTGTGGAGTTTGCGCAAGCCCGGTAATCCTTATTAAGAGGTAAGTCATACATCGAAGCGGAAAGACGGCGCAAAAAGTGCGCCGACCAAACCCGCCGAGGACCCTCGTCCAAGAAGAAGAACGTGGAACCGGCGGGACGGCCGGAGATGGCTTCACATGCTAGTGTAGAGGAGGCAGCCAAGCCCAGTACCAATAAGATGCAAAAAAACCACTGCAAAATGGAACCGCCCCAAGGACCCCCTGCAGACTAGACTTGATTGCTTCCGACAGGCCGTCCCGTTTCCCTTGTCGCGTGCACACCAGCCGACTGTTTAGAGGTAGGATTCGGGGGGGTGGGCGTTGGTCATTCGGCCCTCGGCATACTGTGCTGCGGTTTGTTCAGACTGTGGCGTACGGATAGAAAAGCCACTTGGTAATTCTGTTTGTCTGGGTGATCCTTGTGCTGAAGGACGCTTGACGAGCTTAATATTGGGGAAAAGACCCCGAGATTGCAAAGATGCAAACGCTATGTCGAAACATCAAATACCCCAGTGGGAAAACACAACACTGAAAAATGAATCGTGGTATTCCTAACTCATGTCAGGCGTACCTACATAGAAAAAAAGTCAAATGTGTCGACTCGTACGAATACCTGGCAGCCTGGGCAGACAAGGCACTGGTTGTGGTTGGGTGGGCTTAACTGACAGACAGTGCGGCCGCTCCCCGCAAACACAGTATGGATACCATAGCCCAAAGGTACTCGGTACCTTTGACTGCGAAAAATCCTCACCCAAAGCATTGGCACTGGACTCGCTCGCAGCGCAACAAGACACCGACGATCCGGTCCAAACTCCTTCGTTTTAAACACATGTCAGGCTATCTGCTGACCGACCGCATGTCTCCGTGGTCCTCTTCTCCCCCGTCCCTGCCCGGCTCGACATGCGGCAGAGTTGCTCTCTGCTGCATCCTCAAACATCACACTGGATCCTATAGCACAAGCAGTCGAATCCCAGCCATTCCACCACCAGCATAGCCATAGCCGGAATCGTATACGCCCTTCATCTCCCGCCGACACCCACGCTCACGCTCACGCTCACGCCCGCGCCCACGCCCACGCCCGCGCCCACGCCCACGCCCGCGCCGCCTCAGCCTCCGCCGCCGTGGCCCCCCACGACTCCCGCCTCTCTAGAAGAGACAGGCATCTCCACTCCTCACTCTGGCCGCTCCGACTCCTCTTCCCCTTCCAACGCATCTTCTCGGGAGTCGTCGCCTGTCCTGCTCTGCCGCCCTTCCCCTACATCATGTCGTCCGTCCGCGCCGTCCCCTCGACACCGCGCGTCATCTCCCCCAGCCCGACACCCTCGGAAATCGATGCCGCTTCCCAAGACAACAACTACTTTGGCCCGGTGACGAGGTCCGCGGCCAAGAAACGCCGTACCACCCCTCAGCCGTTGGAGGAGCGGGCGGAGGAGGACGGCTTTGAGCCGTCGACGATGCGCAGGTCGCGCACGAGAAGCCGCTCGCCCATCGAGTCCCGCCGAATCACCCCGATGACTTCGGTCAAGTCGCAACCAAAGAGGGGCAAGTCCCCCGTCATCCCGAGCGAGCCGATCACGAACGACGTCACCGCCGTCAACGGCGAATTGAACGGCGGCATCGCCAAAGCCCCGACCGCCAACGGCCACCTGGCCCCCCCGTCAGCCGCCCCGACTGGCTGGAGCTGGCGAGACTTCAGCCGGAGCCCTAGCCCGCTGGGCCTGATACCCATCCACAGGAAATTCCGGACCTTTGTACACAAGCACGAGGTGCCTAGGAAGGTCCTACACGTCTCCATCGGCTTCTTTACGCTGTGGCTCTACATCTCGGGCATCCAGACGAGCTCCGTGGCTCCGTGGCTCTTCGCCGCGCTGATGCCCATCACGACGGCCGACTACCTGCGCCACCACTACGCCTCCTTCAACCGCTTCTACGTCTCAGTCCTCGGCGCGCTGATGCGCGAGAGCGAATACGCCGGATGGAACGGCGTTATCTTCTACCTGCTCGGCGCATGGATCTCGCTCCGTTTCTTCCCCAAGGACGTCGGCGTCATGGGCATTCTCTTGCTCAGCTGGTGCGACACCGCCGCCAGCACCTTTGGACGTCTTTACGGCGCCTACACCCCGCGCATCCGCCGCGGCAAGTCGCTCGCCGGATCGACGGCGGCCTTCCTCGTCGGCATCATCTCGTCGTACTTCTTCTGGGGCTGGCTCGCGCCGAGGACGGGGCCTTTCCCCGGCGACGAGAACTATCCCTTCATGTTCACCGGAGCGCTGCACCTACCCCGCACTGTCGCAAGCGCCGTGGGGCTTTCTGATGCTCAGGCCACCATCACCGGACCGCTAGCGCTTGGTGTCATGGGTCTGTGGTCCGGCTTTGTGGCGGCCGCCAGCGAGGTGGTTGACATTTTCGGCTGGGACGACAACCTGACGATCCCAGTCCTTAGCGGGGCTGGAATTTGGGGGTTTCTCAAAATCTTTGGTTAGAAGGCGGGGGGGAAGGGGGGGTTGGAGGGGTGGCGGCCGTTGAGAATAGACGGGCGGGACGGAATGCACTAGCTTATCGATGCTCTCACACAGACGATAAATGAGGGGATCATGAGCGGGGAGGGGAAGAGGTTGGAAAACGTGCGCCCTCTGCCTCGTATCAACGGCTGGCATGGCGTTCTGGCTTTGCATGGTTAATCGGCGTTCATATCGTTTGTCCATTGGGATAAGAGATAAGGACAAACCGGAAGCGAGAGGAGGCGGTGGTATACATGACATGGCATGGCATACGAGGGCGGCCGAAACGAGGAAACATACCATCATCGCCACATGGCAAGGTGTTCAGTTTGTATACACGGTTTTTTTGTATGCTTCATGTCACGCCGCTACAAAGGGACAAACGGATCTATGGAAACCAAGGACGTACGGAAAACCCAAGGGGTATATAATGGTAGCTGCTATTACAGGATAACAAGAATCATGAGAACTCTCCTCACCCGCCACCCCCGTCTTCACTCTCTTCTCATGCCTCGGCCCCTTCACCCCGGCTTTCTATCTGACATGCATTTCTCCTTCACGCGACAGTACCGATGCAGGGACAAGGTCTCGGAAGACTCTGTGGTCATCCGGGGGAGAGGGGAGGTGGGGGGGGCGTAGAGGCGGTCAGGCATCGTCACCACCTCTGGCGTCACCGAGGAAAGCACAAGAAGGATCGACTGTCGTGGCGTACGTGCGACGGTTAAGCTTGGCCATCTCCCTCTGATCTTCCCGAGGGGAGGAGGACGGTCGTGTCATGGACTTTGTGTGTGTGACTGGCCGACCAGGCATTGTACGCGCGAAAAGAGCAACGTGGAAAACGGGCATCCCGGTAAAGAAATCGCAATATCGGTCGGACAATCATTTTCAAGGTTTCTTCTTCTTTCGTCCACTGGCTGCTTCGTAATACCGCAACAAACTGCCCGCTCCGTCGCCGGCGAACACAAGGTCTTCGTTCGTCCAATCTGAATGGAAGCTGGGGGCTGTGACAGACAGAGAGAGGGAGAGAGGGAGAGAGGGAGAAGGAGAGAAAGAGAGAGAGGTGCTGACTGGGTTGAAAAGACAGACAGACATTCCCAGCGTGTTTGACGCAGGCGGGTAGCTGCGACAGCTGTGATGCCGTGCATCTGCCGGATTATATCGTTCGCGGATGCTTGCTTCTGCGGAGGAGAGGTTTCTAATTCTTTTTTTAGGCGTTCTGTCACCTCGGACAGACTTCTATCTCGGGCACCGCACCTCGTGATGTAGCAAATGTCCCGAGGTATGGCAGCAGGAGCCTCAAATTCGACGAGGGGGGGACTATACGAAGCGGGATGGATGGGCTGGTCAAGGCAGAGGAGGCGAGAGAGATGGAAGTGGAACACGGGAATCACAGAAAGCATGCCTCTTACACGACGCTTACACGACGGCCGATCCGTGCAGAACACAAGGAGCAATATGCGGTACTCCATCCACCTCGCGGCTTTGCCATGCTTGCCCCCTTTGCTCCGGATGGCGTTGGCGTGGCATCGGCCGCATTCTGCATCGTACATATAGGGCTTTGAACTTGATGTGGTTTGTTTGGATGAGGATGGGGAGCAGGAGGAGGAAGGGGATGGCTGGACCTATGGTCGATGAGCAGCGCGGGGGAAAGCGTGAGAGAGCTCGGGGACGCGGAGGAGCATGCGAGTGAACCTGCGGATAGCGTCGATGGGAGGTGAGTGAGTAGTGACATGGCGGGGTTGATGGACGAGGATGTAACATGTCCCTCTCTTCTTGAATGCCTCGGGGGTGATTGATGAGTGGTTGTGAAGGGGTTTGGTTGGGAGGTTCGACAGGTACCTATGGCTCTCCGTTCGCCCTATCACTCACTGTTTGTGTGTGTGCTAGAGTGAGAGAGAAAGAGAGGGAGAGAGAGAGAGAGATAGAGAGCGAGGGTTGTTATCCAGTAAAGCGGTGCCCCATCACCAAGCAGCCCTGTTTGACTGCATCTGCATCTGCATCTGTGCTCACGTCCTGGTTCATGCCATGGCATGTTACGGCGCAGCAGAGGCGAGCAAACCAACGCTTTTGGGACAAGGTAGGGCAAGATGAGTGTGTGTGTGTGTGGGTGTGGGTGTGGGTGAGTGTGGCTCGGTATAGGTAGGCCTGTCCTGGCCCCCCCTCATGAGAGTTCTCAAAATATACATTCCAAGCGGTCAACCTAACCCCCAAACAGAGCATTAGAGAGAGGAGAGATAGAGAGAAACAGAAAGAGGAAGAGGAGGAGGAGGCAGCAGGGCCCTGCCGTTTGCGTGCCGTTGGTTTCGGCATCCCATCCCGCGCCCGACCTATCTGGCGTTTCGCGCAACCTTACAATGTCACCGAGTCACTTGTGACCACCTTTATCGTGGCAAATGAGAAGATCACGGTAGTAAGAGTGAGAGAGAGAGAGAGAGGTTCAGAACCAGGCCTGCCAGGGTCGGGAAGAGAAGAAGAGAAAAAAAAAACCCCCCCCAAGGGAAAAAAAAAACAAAGTTTTGGCGGGCACGTTTTCCGTCACACAGACAGTTTTCGTTGAATCGTTTCAACCCGTCAGCCGTCACCGCTCGGTTTGTCACTCAGATTTCTCGCCTCGGCTCTTTTCTCATTCCCGCGATCTTCAGACTTCGTGCCCTTGGCCCTTTGGGGAGGGGGGGCGTGACCGCGCGGACTACAGTCAAGCCCGGGCGGAAGCTCGGGATGCGGTGACGGGCGGGAGAGCTCGTGCCTGGTCAGTGCTTTCCACGGCTCATCTTCCGATTCATTCACTCGTGTGGGCGCGGGTCTCATCTCGTCTCGTCTCGTCTCCCCCTCTCGAGAGTCTCATCAGCGGCGTAGAATTTGTGAAGGGTGGCTCAAGCCTCACGACCGAAGCACTGGCTGCTCAACCATGTATGTACCTTGGGTCCGCCCCAAACCCACCATTGGCGCGGCGTGACTTTGGTTCTCACTGCGACACTAGCCGACTGCTACTAGTCGAGTTCGAGAATGGTTGTCGTCGACGACGACGTCGACGCCGACTTCTGCCCCTCCCCCTCCTTCTCCAACATCATCCGCACGCAGGACCACCTGGGGCCTCCTGTCCGGCTCCGGCTCGAGACCCGGCAGAGCCTTGACCTCTCTCCCCTCGATGAGATGGCCCTGCCTGGTGTCGCGATTTTTATTTTATTTTCCCAACGACGACCGTTTCTTCTCCATGCTGTCCCGTGGCAACATCTAAGTAGACGTCAGACGACTCCCGGGGGTGGCCCTGGCAGACGTCCGCTGCAGCCCGTTCCCCCTCCATTCAGAGGTCATTCCTCTCGGCCTTTCCAGAACGCCGTTCGTCATCCGGGGGGAGGACACCTTGCGTGGGGCGTTCCGGGTCCCTGCCGGCCAGGAGAGGTCAGACCGTCAGAGGCAGCCCGGTGAACGAACCGCGGTACGGACCACCAAGAGGAAGAAGGCCCTGGAGTACATGGTCCATGGATGCGGTTGGCGGCGTTTGACAGCCGTTGTTTATCATGCTCGCATCACCCCCCCTGCGGCGTACATATAGTTACCTGCCTACGCTTACATACATGAACGGCGTGGATGTCTTCAACTGACGGTCTCACTCACACGGGGCAAGTAAAAGTACAGTGCAGTTCTCGTTTTGACGGGCTGAGGGGGGTTAAACAGGTATCTCGGGTGGGAGGTACATGACAGGTATGCCTTGCTTGATGCCTTGCCACTGTTCATGCTCATGCCCATCATCGTCGCATCTGAGGTTCCACCTTCGGTACCTAGTCCAGTCGGTAGAGCACCAAGATTCCCGTCACCAGTCCAGTACATAATGTATCCCGCAAGGCAAAGGGGCCCAACTCCCGTCCTGGCTTACGGCGTATCGCAACAGCGGCGCACGACATGCACCGCAGGAAGGGCTCACGACCTGCTGTGGACACACATAGCTAGGAGATGGGGTGACGCGAAGCCAATGCGCCGCTAGATCAGATCGGAAAAGACCCGCCCCGTGTGTGTGTGTGTGTGTGTGTTGATTGCACCGGCAACTCTTGTCGTCGTTAGGCAGAGAGGGAGATGGGCCCGATGATGGCGTTGATGAAGGTCCCCCCTTCTGCCTCCGCCTGTTCTATTGATTGGGTCAAGTCGGTTCGGGGGGCCGTTTGGGTAGCTTTGCGTTTGGGCTGCCTCTCACCTCATTCACTTGGGTGCTCGCTCACTCGCTCACTCGCTCACTCACCCGTTTGCTCACTCACCCAGCCCAAGTCACTTGGTCATTGGGCGCAAACCCGTCGACTTTGTCAACCGTCAACGGCTGACGATGACGGAGCTGGGGTGGGTGGGCGGGCACTTACACCGCCGCTCCGGGGGAACCTGCGCCGTGTGAGGCCTGCCTACCGTGCCTACCCAGGTAGCCAACCGATAATTCATGCCTGGCAGGAGGAGGGGGGAGAGGTTCTTACACTTCCGATGGCCTTCGCAAATGACCATTCCTCAACCGCAATCTCGTTTCCTCGAGTTCACATGCGATGCAGCTCAGTAGACTCCGCCTTTGCGCATAGACATACCTACCTAGTATACATACGTAGTATCCGTAGTGCTTGGTGCTTCGAAGATGCATTCACCCCCCCCATCGTCGTGATGGAGGGGCGCATTTGGCACTTGGTACGGAGAGTACAGACGGAGTACTGTAGAGCCGTGGGAGAGAGAGACCCTCCGCCGCCCCTCGTCCTCGCATCGGTGACAGACTGAGGTCTGAAGCATTCCGGCGGGGGCGAAATCCCAGTCCCAAAGACTCGGCGCCGCTTTTCAGCCATTATCGCCAATGAAAACTCACAAAAACAACATGTCAATTAAGCCGACAATGGCCCCCCCCCCCAAGTTAACTCCCTCTGCATCTGCCATCCATCTGGTGCATCTTGGAAAAGAGCCAGGGTTGGGATGGTGACAGGGGGGGGGAGAGTAGCCCTGCCGGTCGGTGCCCTGAAGCTGAAGGTGTCCCCTTTCATGTATCTGTAGGCATATGTGTGGACCAATGTTCTTTTTGCACCAATTGAAACATTGGGAAGTGAACATTTATCGTGTCAATCAGAGGCTGCAAAAAAAGGACGGTGTAACAGAAGGGGGAGTAATCAAAAAAAAGCCAGGAGACCCAATGGGGGGGACGAGAAGTCCAGACCAATGGAAAAACAGTCGCAATAAAATAAAGAGACGTCGTTGTTCTCGGGGATGAAGAAGGAAAACAAGAATAAATGACTCAATAAATAAATACTAAGTAGAAATCCCAGTAAATAAACAGTCCTGACAACGCATCGCCACCATATCAAATGCTCGAACCCTGCTGCACCACTGCCTGACCTGACTGCCTAGACTCTCGCTCAACGTCAACTGTACGTTTAGGAAGGACATCCGTTCGACTCCGGTCACGTTCTCTCTAGGCATCACCGTTTTCCGACTGTGGCAATAAATCAATCAATCACCCTCTCGACCCTTTCCGCCCAGGCCGATCACCGCGGGGCACTGATGTATTCCACCCCGCCGTTTCCACGTCCCAATTCTCTCTGGATGCATGTGGCTAACGTAGCCCAACGAAACGACGACACGAGCTGCGTGGGAGTGGGAATCTCGACGCCGCTTTTAACGACTATCATAGTGTGAGTAGGTAATGAAGTGGTGGATGACTCGGGTCTTCTAAGAGGGGGAGGGGGGGGGGGTGGACCGAGTTTGTCATCGTCTTGTATCCTGCTGCCGTATCTTTGCCGTCTCGTCGTCGTTGGAGACGTAAACGACGAACGTAGGTATACCTTGCGTTTGGGAGAAGCATGCCTCGAGGGGAAAACACCAAGTTCGTTCGCAATTGCGAACGAAGCGAAGCAAAACGGAAAGGAGAAATACCCCCGCCTGACTTGCCCCGTTACATTCCCACTTTCCCGTCCTATCCCGTCTCGTTCTTTCCCTCTCTCTCTCAACACACACACACACACACACACACAAATTCTGTATCTCGCTCTTCCTCTGTCCTGATTCAACCCACAATACCTTGCCCTACTCTTTCCCACCTGTCCCGAAGTCTCTTTTGCTTCTTACCCCAATCCATCTCTCCTCTTGCAACCCATCCCGGCCCAACCTATCATGTCATCGTTGACTCGTCGCCTTCCTTGAACCATAGTCTGATCCACGCTGGCTCCGGTCTGTTCCCCGGAACCCCGACTTTCCCTCACCATTTTGACTTCTATCCGTTCCATCCCGTCTGTCTCCATCTTCCTACTACAATTCTCAAAGCACAACCGTCATGAATCGGGACAGCATCGCCCCTTTTACTCTTCCCCTCCCTCTCTTTGGGATGACGGATGGCCCTTTGGCTTGCGTCTGACTGGACTAATGCTCCATGCTACACGCATGGCACCTCCGTCATACATAGGTCTCTATTCCACCTCCCATCTGCGGCCATGGCGTGTGTGTGTGTTCCGAGCCGAGTGAGTAGATTGTCTGCCGTCTTTCGACCCGAGGTTCCTCGACGAACGTCACCCCTTTAGACCACACACACACATACACGCACACACAAACATGCGTCTTACATGCACACCTCGGCTCTTTGGTACCTAAAGCATACCCGACCCTCTTGTCACGGCACCACATGGGTGTGGGCGGAACTGGATGTGGCCCAAGAGAAGAACCCCTTCACTTCCAATGGCCGTTCCTGCTCACAGAGCCCCATCCCCCTGGCTTGCAGGTGCAACCCATTCCATCCTGGCCATACATACAGTACTACCTATCACCTACCTGCCTGTCTGTGTCTGTATCTGTATCCATATGTGGGGAGGCGTGTGGGAAAAGCGACGTACCTCCCTTGCCATCACTGCATGTCTCTTCGTCGCCGTTTTACACGACATGCATGGCTTTCTTTCCCTCTCCCTCAACCCACATTCCTGTCTCTCATACAGACAGACTACTCTTCGCCAACCTGCACCGGCCATGTCCGTGACCCTTTACCTTGCTGGACTGTTCCTCCTCTTCGTCTTCCCTCTTCTTCCTTCCGACCCTAGCCGGCCTAGGTACCCAGACTAAAGCCCAGGTTGCCCCGGATATCTAGACAGATCCATTGCCTCTTCTGGG
>PJEX01000031.1:125859-197574 GCA_005350895.1 Colletotrichum tanaceti
CCCCCCCCCCCCCCAATCTTGACCAATGGTTCCGTCCATTGACATCCCGCCATTGTCCGCTACCACACTCAATGCTCACACCCTCAACATCTAACTGCATCGTATATCGATATGTCTTTCTGTTTTCTTCTTTTCCCCCCTCACTCCTCCCCCCACAGGCAGGCAACACGGGAGAAGACAGGGTATAGTTTCTGCCACTTCCCTGTCACAAACGCACAGGCTAAACAGGGCCCAGACAGGTCGACCGGCTGCCGCTCTATCATGGCTGTCGTCGTCGTCCGTCCGTGACCCCCTCCACTCTCATCGTCCCATCACATCATGCCCCTTGGACTATTCTGTCCGTTCGCCCTTTGGTGGACCGGGGATCACCGGCTCTTGTCAAAGGCACAGCTTGTCATCGGACGAATCGAGGGCTTGATTGTCTTATCCTCCCCCCGGATGAAGCGATGGAGCCCGGAAAGGGTCTAGGGGAGAGGGAGGGAAAAAAAAGTATAAAAGGGCACATCTTGAGCGGTCTGGTTCTGTTTACTTCTTCTTCCTTTCCCATCACAGCTCTAGGGCACATTCAAAGCTTCTATACACCTTCTCCAAACTTCTCCTCCGTTGCAAAACAAGCAACTTCCTTGCACACTCTCGTGTCTCACCAAGTGCCGCCATCCTCAGTCCACACTCGGCTTTAGTCACCACTTGGTTTGAAGGCAAACAGGTTCCTACACTCGCACATACACGTCACGCCTCTCTTGTCGACTTGACCCAGCCGCCTCGCCCATCATGTCTTCTTCCCACTACAACTCTCACTACTCCCTCCCCATGCCCGTCCCCTCCCACAAGGGCCAGCACTACACAACCTACGGCAACACCTACTCGGTCTCGCCCCCAGAGACGGACGAGTCCGTGAGCTCTGGTACCGGACCCTCATACAGCAACAGCGGCTACTCGGGCGGTTACTCGGGCGGCTACTCGGTCGCCAACTCTAGCTACGCCGGCAGCAACAGCGGCGACTTTGAGAGCACGCACCACTCGGCCAGCGGCGTCGATTTCAACGACTACATGCAGGACCGCTTCGCCCAGACGTTTGACCCCATCCCCCTCGACCGTAACATCGCGGTCCAGGCGCAGACGTACGTGTTTCTCAGCGACGATGGCCGCAGATCCCAAGCAGTGCAAACGAAACAAATGGCTAACAGAACCCACCAAAATAGATCCGGAAAGCTCAACGCAAAGCACCGTGAGCTGCTGGAGCTGCAGAAGAAGGCACAAGCCCGTCTCGCAAAGACGCGCGAGCGCTTCAACGAGGGCTACCGCGACGCTCAGGACGTGCGCGCGGACCTCGAGTGGACGCAGAAGAAAGTCTCGTAAGTTGAGCCCTTTGCGCCCCCCAACACTCCGAGAGCCGCGTAATTCCCACTGCCCAAGAGGGGAAAGAAAAAACAAGATTGAACGATTGGCCCGGCATTCGAAAATTGGCCCCGCCAACCGGCGGGGGGACGGTTACCAGATTGCCGGTATGATCGGGTTGCTATCGGGGGAATTTCCGGGGGAGACAAAAAACCCTGCGAGATCTGAGACAATGCGACTAACACGCGGACCTTTCCTCTCCCATCCTGCAGATCACTCAAGAGCAAAACTTCCCGCAAGCACACCAAGGAGTACAACAAGGCGCGCGCACGCTATCCCTCGCCCGAGTACTAGGAACCTATACCGTTCCTGGTGTTCTGTGACGAGAAAAACCTTCAGCCGCGCGACATGGCCGACGTTGAAAAAGACGGCGACCAGCATCTTCTAGCCTTGCCACACCTACTACTCTTCTAGCGTGTAATTTCCAACTATTACCAAAAAAATTCCAGCGCGTCGTTAATACCACCATACACACCATCTCCAAACGCACGACATCCTTACATACGGCACAACATCCCTGCCGACAGCAACGGCACTGCAGGAACAGCGGAGAAGGGACCGCGCCAGAACCCTGGAGATTTCCTTTGCATCTCGTCAACTTTTGATGAGCCCACGCCTCCCTCCATTTCGGCCTTGTTTTGCTTGTTTTTTTGGGTACATATTGGGCTGGCAAAGGAGGGGAAAACGGAGACAGGGGCCCTAGGCGAACCCGACAGTCGGGACGGGTTGACGCGCAGCGGCACGGCGCGGGGCGAACATGGATGGTATTTGTGGTGGTGGAGGTGGTGTGTGGCCGCCTGGCCCACCCATCTCATGCTGCTTTTGCAGAAATGTCTGGTTGGCAGCGGCGACCAGCTGAGGAGAGATGGTAGGGCAAGGGTCCAAAGAGTGTGGGTTGATGGAGGGAAGACTCCCGCGCAGCCGGGAAGACCTCCACACACACGCACACATGCATCGTTTCCTCCCCCAGCTTCGGCGCCAGCCCCTGGCTAACGCAGTACTGTGGGGTTCTGACGACCTTCCTTTGGACCTTGGCCAGGGGAGGTTCGTTGCACGAGACGATTATGAGATATGATTGGATGAGCGGGAAATGGTTTGGGCGCTTTCTTGTTTTTGTTTAAAAAAAATACACACACACCCTCCCTTCTTGGAGGAGTGCCGACAGGGCCAGACCAGGGCAAGCGCCCGGGGAGGGTGCTGCAGTAGCCTTTTGAGGATCCCTCCAAAGACCAGCGGCAGACGGTAACGGTGGAGCAGGATGGGGTGGAGGTAAGGGGATCGAGACGGAGAGACCGGGCGAGGAGGTGTACAGTGTTGGCAGTTCTGTAGGGCGCGCTTGTCCTCTTCGGGGTGTTGAGACATTGCCCTTTCGGGAAGGGAGACGACAGAGACAGGGTGATGTCGTGAAGGCCCTCGTGGCTTGGTGGGGATACTGTGCCTTTAAACCCCTGGCGATGGATATTGTAGCGGCGATGGGGCGTTCTTCACCACGGTTCATAGTATCTTAAGCCGTTTCTTCGGTCGTGGTGGCTTCCTTCGAGGCGGCCGTCTGGCATGTGTCCACCGTAACCTTACCGTCGTGATGCGATGAGGGTGTCCGTCTTGCCACCGTATCCGCTCCCCCAGCCGTAAGTCAAGTCCAGACAAGGGGGGGGTCCCTGAAGGTTGAGTGATGTATCATGTGATGAGACGTGGTGTCCTTCCTTATCGTGATCCAGTGCAGTCAGAGGTATCACGTAATGTCGGTGAAGGTGTCGGTGAGTGGTATATCGATCTGCCCAAAGGGACGGGGGTTGTTTGTTGATGGGTGAATGACGCCCGCAGTATCGTTCGTATGGGCTGGTGAACTCAAGCCATGTATACATGCTTCCGTCCAGTGCGGGCCCCAAGGACCCCCTCCCCCTCGGCAACAACAACAATACTCGATCAGCGATTGACTTCAGGCCGTCTGAGCCTGTCCCCGAGGCACCCAAGACCCCCTCGACTGGACACCGGCCTTCTTCTCGAGTCTGTCCCACGGGTTCTCGTTGGATGCGCGGTCGTAGTAGCCCTCCCACCAGGGCTTCCCGTCTTTCCCTTGGTGTTGCTGGTAGTGTCCACCGCCGCCGCCGCCGCCCCGGGGCTGATGACCGGCGGCCTGCGCGGGACGCTCCCTCGTGGGCATCGTCGTCGGAACGGACCCCATCTCCTTGCCCCACGACGTGTCGGGGCGTCGGGGCAGCGCCGCGGAGGAGGCAGAGGGGAGGGTGATGGGCGCGGGGGTGGCGGGTTCTTCCGACGGAGCGGCTGCGTCGCCGTCGGCAGCGCGGGTAGACAGTTCGTCGATAAGGCTCTGGGCGTGGGCGAGGGCGGGAGCGATGGAGGGGTCCGAGTAGATCCTGGCGCCGCCGTCTTCGAGATCTTGGTCTTCCGCAGCGGACGGTCCGTCGGCATCGACAACGGCGACGTCGTCGTCGCCGTCGAGGGCTATCTCATCGGTGTTGGCCGGCGGTGGCGCGGCGGGGGTCTCGGTCGAGGCGGCACGCGGCGTGCGGGCGGCGAGGGCGGTCTGGTTCGCACCTGTGGCGGAGGCGCGGGGGCGGACGTGGCCGGCGTCGGCGTCGGCGTCGGAGACGGCGTCGGTTCGGTGGTTGTACTTGCGCTTCTTGGCGGCGGGCTGGGTACCGAAGGAGGCGAAGCCCATGAAGGCGGCCATCTCAGGATCGATCTCGGCGGCGAGGTCTTGGTCGTCCATGGCGGGCGGTGTGTGATTGGGGGTCGGTCGTTCGTGTTGTTTGCGGGGGGTTGCGGTGGTGCGACGATGTTGGATAACGAAGGCGGCCGGTTGGAGGATTGGGGGTTTCCTGCAGCAGAAGGGAAAAAAAAAAGACGAGCTCCGAATGTGGGGGAAGGAAAATAAGACGAGGGAGCTCTGGGCACGGAAAGATCCGTGGGTATGCGCGAAGAGGGCGAAGAATCAAGACCCCTGCTCGGCACTAGGGCGGCTTTAAGTTCCTGTCTCGTGGGGGCCTTTCGGAGGCTAAATGACGGATGAGTTTAGGGAGTTTGGGAGTACCTATGGGATGAAAGATGTGTGAGAGCCCTGAGGAAAGAGCCCGTGAGACTGAGACGTTTATCGGGATGTTGGGACCAGAAAGAAACTCGCCGGATGAAAAGGAAGTGGGACACTGCTGACATCATTTTGAAACACGCGCCCCCCCCCCTGGCGCGGATCTCGGAGCTTGGGGCGTCGACGGGTTTGTGCTTGATCATCAACTTCAACCTCATGCCGTTTGCCGTTTGCACGACTTGTCCCTCCCTTTAGTGGACACTCACCTGCTCAATTCATTCCCCAAATAACACGTTTTCGATCCGATTAAGGTGGATAAATCGATTGCCCAGCCATGGCCTCCCCGCCCACCATCGTCGCCCTACGCTCCCCCTCCAAATACGCAACCGCCCCGCCGGCGACCTTCTCCGCCCCGCCCCTCGACTGGCTCCTCCGCACCTGGTCCGTCACCCACTCCACGCTCTCCATGTGGCGCGACGCCCGCAACGTGCGCATATCCTACCACCCCCTCGACCCCAAGCCCGACGGCGCCGCCCGCGTCGACGACCTCGTCGAGTACGAGTCCAACAAGAATCCCCCGGGCGTCGGCGCCGTCAAGTCCGTCCGCGGCGTCGACACCGCCTCGAGCCCCGCCGACACCACCGCCTGGGACTGGCGCGGCAAGGGCTGGCTGTTCTTCGTCGGCAGCCACTGGGAGGTCCTCGGCTGGGGCGAGCGCGAGATCCCCGGCGGCGAGAGGGAAAGGTGGGTCGTCACCTGGTTCGCGCCCACCGTCTTCACCAAGGAGGGCGTCGACGTCTACTGCGACCGCAGGGAGGGGCTGAGCGAGGAAGGGTATCGCGAGGTGTTGCAGGCGCTGAAGGGGCTGGACGCCGAGGCCGTCGTCCAGATGGTGGAGAAGGATATGTTGCCGGTCGAGATATCTCTGCCATGGAAGGAGACTTGATGCGTGTGCGAGTATGTTTTTTTGTCATGTTCTTGAACGGCGGTATTTGAGAAGCATGTATGGCAGGACAACGGCCTAGCTGGACTGTAGTAATTAATAAGATAATGTGAACGTTGGTCAGAGCATCCTGGATCTTGGCGGATCTCGAGGGGTTCATGTCCTGAAGTGACAGTATTTATTCCCTTGCCCGCTGGATTAGTGGTCCATGGTCGGCTTCCACATCTGCTGCTGCTCGCTCAAGATCGTCTGAAGACCAAATCAATGTCTTCCCTGGGCACTTCTCGTACACATCTAAAGTCGATGGTCAAGAGCTTACTTAGTCGGTCTCAAGTGGGTAGTCTGGGCCAAGCACCGAACATCGTCGACTGTACGAAACGAGAGTCGAGCCCCCAATCGAATCACTAAACTTGGGCAATGTATTGTGCATCACATATACCAATAATGGGGACTTACGTTGCGACAGACAAGTATGAGAGCGCAAACACGGTTCTAGAACAAATCTTCCAAATTCAACTTCATCGTTTAACATTACCATTATGCCCTTCGGAAAACTATTAACGAACGAAATGGGTATCCTACAATGCTCCTTCAAACTGGCCACACGCATCTCAGGTATCGTCTCCTGAGAGTATTCATGCCCCCCCCTCTCCACCATCTGGCAGTCCACCCGGCCCCGATGTGATACAGTTACACGTTCTAATTGTTTTTTTTTTCCTTCTTTTTTTTGGGGGGGGATTTCCAGTGACGTTGGGCGTCGCAAAAGGGTATTCGAAATCAATCATGTCGGGCATCGTAAAGCGCAAAGGGGTAGGACGTCGCAGCAAAAATCATTATCGTGTGTGGGTGGTGTCAGCCGTAATAGGGCCCGCTCTTAGTGGGACCACGCTATTCCCCCCACGAAGACCTCAAAGTCAGCACTTGGTGCGAACTCAAATGTTTTCGATGACACGAGAGTTGATAGCTTGCTGAAAGCCGGAGTCCTGACCTCCAAAGTCGTTAAAGTCCGCCGTGCCATTGTTGGCGCCGGTCGATGACTCGCCCGTCTGGTTACCGCTGAGCGACTGCTGAATGTTGGGCATCGTCTGGCCGGGGCCCGGCAGGAAGATAACCTTGCTGTTGGACGACTTGGCCATGGCCTGCATCGCCTCAAGGTAGCGGATCTGCATGGCGGGTGCCGACGACAGGATATCGGCGGCCTGGCGCATGAGCTTGGCGGCTTCAACCTGGGGGTTGTTAGACACGTGTGCGCTCTTAGTCCGTAGAATGGGAAAAGACTTACCTCGGCCTTGGCGGCAATGATCTTGCTCTCACCGATGCGCTTGCTCTGTGCGGCCATGGAAAGCGACTCCTGCAACTCCTGGCTGAAGATGATGTCCTTGATGAGCATGCTCTCGACTTGGACACCCCATCCGGCGGCGACATCCTCGATGATCTCGCCGATGGACTGGGCAATCTCCTCTCGGCGCTCGATGACATCCTGCAGGATGCGGGCACCAACGACATGGCGCAAAGTGGTCTGGGTTCGCTCCATGAGAGCCTGGCGCACGTTGGAAATGCCAAAGGCGGCGCGGTGGGGGGCGACGATGTGGTAGTAGATGACCGAGGTGAGGTGGAGCGTCACGTTGTCCTTGGTCATGCAGGTCTGTTGGGGAACCTCTGCCATCTGGATCTTGACGTCGACCTGTATAAGCTTCTCACTGAGAGGGTTGACTTTAACCAGACCCGGGTCGACGGCCTTGTAGAACTTGCCGAACTTGGTGACAAGGCCGACATTGCCCTGGTTGACGTTCTTGTAAGGGTTCGGGCAGACGATGCAGCAGGGGATGGCTCCGATGGTGCCGATGACGGCGCCGAAAGTGTTGACTGGAAATACTGTGTCAGTACGTTGCGATAGGATATCGGGCAGAGGATGCGGCAACGGAACGTACTCATGGTTCCATACCAGCCCTTTGGGTTGGCGTCCTCTTCGACAACCTTGGCGTAGCTGCGCTGGAGATCCTCCTTGGTGGGAGGCTTGACTATCATCTCTCCGTGAGGCTTGAAGCCGCCTTGGCCCAGGCCAAGGCCACCGCCGTTGGTCGTGGTCTCGGTGCGGTTGTCGCGCTCATCGTAGTCGGGGGCACGACCCTTGCCGGTCGAGGAACCCTCGTGATGCGGGGCATTGGCAGCGCTCATTGTGGGCGATTGGGAACGGGTAGAGCTGTTGTGTAGCAGGTGTCGAGCAGAGTTGGAGGACGAAGCTTGCTTTTGGTGGTTATCTTGATGATCCGAAGCTTCGTAGATGGACTCGGAGTGGCGAGGCATGTGTTCAAACTAGGATGGGTAACACGGGGAGACGAGGTTCTTAAGTAGACAGACCAACCAGGACAAAGACTGATAATCATAGACTCGAGCCAACGAACCAAGGTCGAACCGAATCACAGGGTGGGCTGTGTTTGCGCCCAGAAGCCCAGCTTTCTTGGGACGGGGAGGGGAAGCTCCCTTCCTCTGAAAGATACGTACCCGAATGGTGTGGTAGGCTGGTAGGTAGGTATCGGTACCCGGTGCGATGCGCTTCAACTCGTCCTTCCTACCGAGCCTTTCTGGTGGTGGCACTGGAAGTCGAAGAGTGGAGCAAGGGTCGCGTGCAGTTGGGGAAGGAGCTCTGTGGTGCTGTGTCGACCAGGGTATGTGGGTACCTAGGTAGGTGCCTACCTACACGTGTAGATGTAGGTAGAGGCTGGTACGTACCTGGGCACAGGCACTTACCCACTACCTAGGTATCCGTAGGCATCAGGGATACGTAGGTAGAGAAACCTACCTACCAGGTGCCTTAAGAAACCATGCAGGGCAAAAGTGCCCGATAGTGGAGTAAGAGAGAGACTACCTACGGGCGAATAGTGGTGATCACTACACTCGATTTCGGTGACCTACCTAGGTAATATGGTGGCATTGCATCTTTTCTCGTCTTCCAGTAAAATACTGACAAGGTAACTACCCAAGGTGCACCTGACAGTGGCTGGGGCCTCAAATGCGCGGGCAAGGGTGGTGTTGCGAAGACGGCTCAACTTCGCTGCCGTCTTATCAGCACTCTGAACCCTTTCTTTTCTTCGCTCGCCCGATCAATAAGCTCGAATTATTAGACCTCGTCCTGGTGCATGCATCTACGAAATACGAACTACGAGATGCGGGCTCAGCCCTGTTGATTCTTCGCTGCCCGGACAACTACAACAAGAGCGATTTAGTTGCAGAGTCGGTGGCGGCCCCCAATCCGCCCACTCTATCAATGATCAGTCTCCGCCCGTGCACGGGGCATGTGTGACTGGTCGGGGATGATTCAGGAATCAGGACAGAGCTGGATGCCTTGAGTCTCAACTTTCAAGCTCCCATCCAAACGCGCCGTCTGATCTCAACGTACGGACAGAGTGATGGTGTCTGGCTGCCAGGGTATCTGTACACACGGGACGATTGTAAACTTGAGCCCGTCTCCTCGCGAACGGGAAACGTTTCACAAAACATTCATCTCTGTGTGATGTTATTCGACGACCTTGTCCCCTCCCAAGCACGCTAACCGCCTATCACCACACTCGCGAGTGCCGAGTTCCGCCAAGGGAGTCCATGGCGGAGTAGCATGATATCATGGAACTCCAACGCCTAGGAACTTACACTATTCGTCCACCCCAATCCACCACACGATACATTGGGTCTACACTACCGCCGGTCGGTCGGTCGGCTATGCCCTGGGCCTGCAGAACCAACACACCTCCTGCGGCTACGAAATAACGCCTAACGGCAAAGCAGAGCCTCTTCAGACTGCGGAGGATTTCAAGAACCCAGGAATGGGCAAGGTGGCCTAGCCTTCCGCTTCCTGCCTTATTATGCCCCCCGCTCCATTTTGCAGAACCCCAACGGCCACAGCTGCTGTTAGGCTGTTTGCAGATTACCACATTCCCCACAAAATCTACCGCTGGGCAAAACGTCATTGATTGTTACCGTGCCACCGCGTCGACCGATTGGCTCCGGATCGGCCAATCCGCGCCGGTCGCACGTCTCCACCCTTGCCGTATGTGGCCATAGCGCCTCACCGGCACTCGTGACCCGGCACTGCCCCCGACTACCTTTTCGCCCGGCGGCTTGGGGGGGCACTCGCTCTGTGTTACCTTGGCTACGTTGTGTGCGTGGCCTCAACACCAATCCCATCGGCGCGCCCTTGACACCATATCCGGACGGCGTTCCAGTCTCGGCGGTTCCTCACTCACCGAATCGCACCCGGAGAAGCCCGTCTCCATGTCTGCCGGGATCTCTTATCGCAATGGGGTTCGGCAGACCCCACAAGGCTTAAAATGGTTGGTTTCAGATTCACGGTTCCCCTACCGTATTCCGTCGTCTTGTTGCTTTCACCAGGAGCTTGGAAATGTTCCTGTGCATCTCGGGCATGCTCTGTTTCGAGAGACAGCAGCGACATCTGGCAAAAGCATCGGACTTCGCAACGAGAGAAAAGCTGAGGCACCGGTTCGGTACATGAATAGTAAGCTAAGAGCTGTAAATTGCCCTTGGGTCCAACGACTGTACATAAACCACAATCCCAAAGCGAAGAAAAAGAAGACAAGCCAATGGACCCACTGTCGAAGCCTTCCAGGAGACTTTCTATTTCGCCACCTTTCGAACACGCCAATGCGGGCAAACTGACCAAGCTCGTGGCTGTATCGTTGGATCTGCAGGATCACGATGCCGACACGGGCGAAAGGTGGATCCAACTAGCGTGCTGAGCCTCGACCAGGGGCGTCTAAGAACGACAAGCATTCACAAACCCGAGTTCTTCTGGAAGGAAGGGGTCATACGGCAGTACGGTAAAGAGGGTCGAGGCACAATGATGCTCGAGCCTTGCGCCGCATTCATCCATGTGATAACCAATCCTATTATGTACCGAAACGCCAATGTTGATACCAAAGGAAACGAACACGCCAATGAAAGTCTGCGCGGCAGGCAGTCTTGTCCTTCCTTTATCGCCCCCTCGTCCCCCGTATCCCCTCAAAGTCCTCGACATTGGCCGCATGATCCATCTTCCAGCTCGGGCTCATCGAGACCAGCCAGTCGCCCTCGAGCAGCTTCTCGTCCTCAATGCTCCTCCGCATGTCCACGTAAAGTACGTTGGCCGATTCCTCGCCTGTCAGGTTGCTCCATACTCTCGAGATGATGGCACTGACGCCAGCTGCCCTGATGGCGCTGAGGACCATTATCATCAACCCCTCAAAACCTCTGACGACAATACTGCCGAAGCCGATGTATATAGGTGGGTAAAGCGAGGACGGAGTTGCCGTCCGAGGTTAACTGGTCTGCGCTGGTTACTTCCTACTCTCGGCGGCTACCTTTTCCAAGCCAGGCCATCACATTTCTCTGCTATCCTGGAGACTTCTTGACATCATCACATCTTCTTCACTTTTCCCACCCAAGCCCACACTCTCATCATAATGAAACCCCAATATCAGAAATATATTCTTACAGCATTCCATCGTCCTGAAGACATCCACGGCATCACTAGGAAAATATCAACATAACAACCCACCGTCGTCAAGATATCCACAATGTCCTCCGAAATGCAGTTTGGCCAGATCATTGCGGCGCTGCCGAGGCGACGGCGGGAACGAGGGCGAATATCCAGTTGGTCTTGCTGGCGTTTGTCAAATAGTCCCACGAGGCGAAAGAGGCGGAGTAAAGTCCTGTTGTGACAATGGCGAAGATGAATAGGAACATTCGGACGGCGGCGCGGACCGCGAGGCCAGAGGGGCCAGGAGTTCCCAGTAGTCTCTCATGGCTTGTCGGTCTCGAAGATGAAGCGTATGGATGAAGAGAAGAACAGAACAAAGCGAGCCGATGAAATGTTTCTTGTCAGAGAAGTCTGATGGGAGAATAGTTCAGATCAAAGGAGGAATTCAGAAACCCCCCCCCACCCCTTCTTGACGTGCATGTAAGTCGTCAGTGGGGGTGTAGCCAGTCCCTGAATCGCGGGCTAACCCACCAACCAGCGTAATTTTGTATTCTAAACGAAAATTCCCTCTCGTTTAGGACTCTGCTCTTGCGGTGATCGCTTCTTCACGTGGATCTTCTTTCCATCCAGGCTGTTGATGACTTATCTGCGGAGGGCGGCCTGACGCTTCTTGTAGGCTTGAATGGCGGCTGAGTCTTGGAAGTCCCCATCTGGGTTTATCTTCTTGCGTTGGGCTTGAACTTCGTCTACCAGGGCATCGTCAGGCATTCAGCCGAGGTCTGCTCTGTGCATGTTGTTGTAAGTCCGTCTATCCAGCATGCTCATGTTGCGGGCCATGGTCATGATTATCGCGCGTCGATCCGTGTCCTCGTCGTCATCGATATCGGAAAGAAGACCATGGTTGTGCTACCAATCTGTGAGGGTAAGCCCTTTATGGTGTGGTGTATCATGGATGTACTGTCTCCCTAATGCCCCGTGGGCAGGAATAGTCTACTATATTATGTAAGTATGTAGGCTGTGGAGTCATGCTAGTCTTGCATGAGACTCCCTACGATCGTTTAGTTGCGATCAAGCGCAAGTATGGTCTTACTGAAGGCATCTTCGTCTTGTCTGGCGTCGGAAGCGATGCGTGGGAGTATCATCTGAACAAGGGCAGGATGTGCAACACGTCTGGATAAAAATGTCCTAACCACGCTCCACAGAGGAAGGTTGAATGATTGAATAAAACATTGCATTGAAGCTGCATGTGCGGCCGTACGGGGCCGCTGTCAATGCCTTCTTAAATGTAGATATGTTTCGTGCCTCCGTATTTGTCATCTGTTGCTCTTACTGGGCTCTGCTCATTGCCTATCGTCGTCTCGTGGCTGTGGAACCGAGTCCCGCTTGCGTCTTTCACTTTCTGGCTGACTTGTTGCCTTGTCGTGATCTCCTGTGACTGTTGATCGTCTCTTTCCATCTCCGACCCCTCGTTCGGAACGCTGGCTTCTTTCTCTGTGGCGACGTTCATCATTTCGGGAGCGCTCATCGTCTCGGCTCGATACATGGCGACGGTCGTCATCCTTCCTGGATCGATGTCTTTGTTCCTCGCGACCCCTTTCTCGGGATCGGTGTCTGAGATGTCGTTCTTCATACCGTTTTTGATCTCGTCTCCACCGCTCACGCCTCTCCTTGCGCCTCTCCTCATTGCGTAGTTGTTCCAGCTCTCGCTGTCGCTCGGCTTCGAAATCCTGGCGTTCCTTCTTGACTTGACGCACCTTGGAGGCACCCCTTTTCATCATGGCAAGAGGATCATTTGAAACTATCCTTTCGGCGTCCCTCTTCTTCCTTCCAGGGTCTTCATTGCCCCATGCATCCTTACTCGGTGGTTCGAGTTCCGCGATGGCCCCAGAGGCGGCATACCAGGGACCGACCAAGCCATCCTTCCCGGCAGCATTCGAGAATCGCATGGTGTATTGATCTTCGAGTTCCTTCTTCTTTTCGGCGGCCTCTTTCTCGGCTTCTTCGTTCTTCAGATGGCGACCCTGTTTGCGCTCCTCGCCAAAGAGGTCGATATGGCCATCGCTGTCGACGATAGGGGCAGAGCTTGTCGACTTGCGCAGCGTATCGTTTGCCGTTTCTATTACGTCCGCACGCTCTTTTGCAACACGCAACTCAAACTCAGTATCATCCTCACCAGCGCGCTTGCGCTTCTTCCTCTCTCTACCGACGGGTCCAGCATCACGGTCCCGAGACCGTGTCTCATCTTCAGCGGCTTCAACTAGGGGAAGAGGCGGTGGCACTTCGCCTCTAAGGATAGCTAGACGGCGCTCGGCATCGATTTCTTGCATACGCTGCTCCTCGGCCTCTTCCTTGGCCTTTGCAGCGGCCTCATCTCGGCGGACACGGGCGATGTTGTCCGCATTGTAAACGTTCCATGACTTTTTGCCCAGTAAATGACTACAGGTTTGTCAGTCCGCTTCCGGTGGGGTTTTTTTTCCTTTGAATTGTTGATGTACTCACAGAGGCATGGTCGCATATGGGAGACTCGTTAAGGTATTGAGGTGGTGATGAAGCCTGATGAGAGAAAGTCAAGTCTCATTTGGGTTGCTGGTTGCTTATCCGGCTCCAGGCGAGACCCGAAAGAAAGCTAGTGCCATTTGTGCGCCAATGGACGTCATAACGACAGCGGGGCATGTATGGGAGCTGCACGTGTCCCACTTTCCATTGTCTTCCCTACCGTGTCGTAGGTGTGTTTCAACCATCTTGCTGACAAGGTGCCCAGTCAAGATCATCACATCAATCCCTGATTGATGTTATCATTCGCGATTCGTTTCTATTCGTTGTTTGATACCTTTTCTCTCTTATTTCCAAAATCCCAGCGTTGCAAAATAAAACGAACGCTTGACCCTAATGGACCGCAACAAACGGACTGAGCCATCGGCGAAGAAGTCATGCTTCTTTTTACAAAACTTGAGCAGCAGTTACCGCCTTTTGTGATACTTTGGTAAATATCATAAAGTCTAGCATTCAAGTGAGCGATAATGAGAATGACCTCTAAGGCTAACGCTGGGGGTAACTAGATGACCATAGCTAGGTAGGTACCTTATTTAGTTATCATGCTCCCAGTCGAGTCGAGCCTCTAGGTAACCAGAGATGAAACAGACTGAACACGGCTGCACGGTTACAAGCCAATCTTCCGGACCCACATAAGCACTGTCACCTCTTCGCGTCTTCACACCATTCGCTGCAGCAAGGGTAAGGTCAGCAAGAAATGTGTCCACAGTACCTATATGTACCTGACTGCTTCGCCTTACGTAGTATTGTCAACGTTGCCTAAACGGCTTTAGCGCTCCCCGGGCTCCAGGGACTTGAGGCGAAGAGACGACGCCGAACGTCGTACAGCCCCTCCAAGCCAAGTTACGACATCCACCTACACAACCTCTATCCCGTCGTCATCCTCGCTGTTTTCCTCACCGACCACTCGATATTCAACCGCGCACCGTCACGACCACGCCAAATACGTGCGCAACGCCAAAGCCATCCCGATCAACTCTATTTATTCCCCTTCTCACCCCGACCGAGCGAGCTTCAATATGAGCTTCCCTGAGAAGCCCCTGCCTCGGCAGCAACCGCAAGCGCCCAGACAGCCTGGCGTGCGCCTGAGGGTCGAGAAGATCAGGGACAAGGCGCTACAGACACAGCTTATCTACGCCAATGTGTAAGCAGGCATCCAGCACTCTCTCGACCGTCTCCCCACCTCCCGACTAACCCTCAGCTAGCGCAGGCGTCAGCTACCGAGACTTTGCCCCGAGCCGCGACGGTACCGACATCAACATCCTCATCAGGGCCAGAGACCCTGTCCGTGGAACAGTACGAGAGAACGTCGTCAGGGCTCGCCCTACACCTGAACTCCCCGAGGGAACCATTAGTCTTTCCGACCCCCAGCGGCAATGGCTCAAGATTGGAATGACCGACACCTTTGAGGGCGAAGTTTTCGATGCCAGCAGACAAGGCGCTATCCACCTCGAATCCATGGACTTGGAGCTGTCTTGGGCCTCAATGAAGAGAGATCCCAACTACGAATTCACGCACGAGTACTTGGCCAAGGTCTTTGAGCGCTTCTTCCAGAAGCACTTTTTCGCCCCCGGTCAGCGCACCCTGCTCGACATTGAAGGCCTGAAGGTGTTTGCGACTGTCAAGACCATCACTTTCCAGGGTGGCCGCGGGCCTGAAGCCGTCGTCACAACGTCCGATCCCTCTGCTCGTGGCTTCTACAGCACCGCGACCCTGCTGTCCTTCTTTAAGGCCGCCGACTCGGAACTGAAGCTTCAAGTAGGAGAGCATCAGGGCAACGCCAACCCCATCATTTCGCCAGACTTCAAATTCGAGGACATGGGTATTGGTGGTCTGCATGACGAGTTCTCCACCATCTTCCGCAGAGCTTTTGCTTCCCGTGTCTTCCCTCCGCAGCTGGTGGCGAAGCTGGGCATCCAGCACGTCAAGGGTATTCTGCTCTTTGGTCCTCCAGGAACCGGAAAGACGCTCATTGCCAGACAAATCGGCAAGATGCTCAACGCCCGTGAGCCCAAAATCATCAACGGCCCCGAAGTCCTTAACAAGTTCGTCGGACAGTCTGAAGAGAACATCCGAAAAATGTTTGCCGATGCTGAAAAAGAGTACAAGGAGAAGGGCGACCAGAGTGGCCTTCACATCATCATCTTTGATGAATTGGACGCCGTCTGCAAGCAGAGAGGGTCTGGCGCCGGTGGTGGTACTGGCGTTGGTGACAGTGTTGTCAACCAGCTTCTCACCAAGCTCGACGGTGTCGACCAGCTCAACAACATCCTGCTTATCGGTATGACCAACCGAAAGGACATGATCGATGAGGCTCTGCTGCGTCCCGGGCGTTTGGAAGTCCAGCTGGAGATCAGCCTGCCTAATGAAGAAGGCCGCAAGGAGATCTTCATGATTCACACGGCCAAGATGCGAGACAACAACATTATGGATCCCAAAGTCGACGTAGCATCGCTGGCAGCCCGCACCAAGAACTACTCCGGTGCCGAGATCTCCGGTGTCGTCAAGGCCGCGACTTCATTCGCTTTCAACCGCCACACTGAAGTGGGCAACAGCGCCAAGATGAAGTCGGACGCCTCTGCGATGAAGATCACAATGGATGACTTCGAGAACGCGCTGACCGAGGTCAAGCCTGCCTACGGTGTTTCTGAAGACGAAATCTCCAACGCTCTTGGCATGGGAATTTTGCAGTTCAACGACAACATCCCGGCCATTATCCGCACAATGATGGGCTACATCGACACCGTCAAGGAATCAGATGTGCTCACCAGGATCCCGGTCCTCCTTCATGGGCCGCCCGAGTCTGGAAAGACTGCTCTGGCCGCCCACACTGCCTCGCTGTCCGATTTCCCCTTTGTCAAGCTTGTCTCGCCTCAGCACCTGACTGCTTTCCGGGATGAGTTTGGAAAGAAGGACTATCTCACCAAGGTCTTTACCGACGCCTACAAGTCGGAGCGAAGCATCGTTATCTTGGACAACTTTGAGCAGCTGATTGAGTGGAACCCCATCGGACCTCGCTTCTCCAACACCGTGCTCGACAGACTTATTTCTCTCATTCAAACACAACCTCCCAAGGTAGGTCTACTCATTCTATCCACACATGATAGCCATTAACTAACCTTGCGCAGGGCCGTCGTATCCTCATTATGGTTACAACATCAGAACGCTTCATCCTCAGCAACTTGGGAGTTCTCAAGCACTTCCGTAGACAAATTCCAGTACCCGCTGTCTCAGACGTTCGCGAACTCGCCTCGGTTTTGGACCAAACGGGTATGTTTGGTGGAAACGATGTCCAGACCGTTCTCGGATCCATCCAGAGCGACACTCGATCCGACAAGATCGGTCTTGGCATCAAGACGATCCTGGAATCCATCGAGGAGTCCAAGGTCGAGGCATCTTCGCAGGGTACCGACATGCTGGAGAGCGTTGCAAACAGAATTGTGACGGCCATTTCCTCCAACGCGTTGGATGGTTAGAGAAGGGGAAGGGGGGGGGGGGCTCTTGATTTTAAGCAATAGAGTAAACGTTCAATGAAGACGTTCAAGATCCCACGAGTTGTACACCCCTTTGAGCAGTAAAGCGTGCGAGTGACATGCGTTTATGACGTCGAGGAGAACACAGTTTATGAAATTTACCAAGGCACAGGCGACTAAGTCTCAAGTACTACATCAAGTCTGTCACTGCCACCCATCAAAAGCCAGAGGAAATTATCAGTCCCAAAGTTGGCGTCCCCCACATCGTTTCCAGTAGGCTAGGAGCCGTTAACCAGTCATCTGACTCTGAAGGAACCCAGGCACCGTCCCAAAGGACCATGCTGTTTGACCCGGCTTCATTAGCCACAACGTCCTCCGGCTTAACTACAGCTGGCGTGTCTTCCATGCCGACATCGGGGCTCTCTCGATGAGAATCTCCATCGTCGAACTTCGGGTTTGCAGAGAAATAATCCTCCGTGAAGAAGCCTTCTGTATAGCCATGCTGGGCGCGGGCGTGAGCAGCCAATGGCATCCAGGGCCCAGGCATCGTTGCTTGTGGTTTCCTCCAATGTTGAAGACGCGCAAAACGAGTAAACCCTGACTGACACCTCATGTACACAGCCGGCACCCAGCGGCCGTTTTACTCATCTGGCGGGAACGGGTTTAGTCAAAACACGATTTCTGAAAAAGCCGTCATTTGCTTGATTGGCGGTCGATCATAAAGCTCGCAATAGAGGGGTTGTCAACCCAAAGTCACCACAATGCCGGGGGGTTAAACCACATTGGGTAACACTAAAACCTGAAATCCAATGAACAATACGTCTTGTAGAAACTGTTTGGGCATGTAAGAGCATCGTATCTCAACTTTGATGGAAGTTCTTGTTAATGACCACTTGAACACAGACCTTTTCCTCCAGGCCGAAACTCCCTTACATATATCTTCGGTATGGAAATCACATTTGAGGCAATCATTGCAATTGTAACTCTTGTCGTCGGTCTACCCTCCAATATCCTTCTCGTTCAGAGATGCTGGCGTCGCAGACAACACAACCGTACGAGTAAGTGAGAGTACGCCCAAGGTAACTGAGGTGAAACGCCTCTTTTCATCAGCTCACCGACAACAGCACGTCGTTCCCCTCAAAACATATCGACACCTTTCGATGGCTTGGCCCGAGAAGAGCGTATTATGTGGTTGCAGCCAGCTACAGAAATTAGGGTGTGGACGGTCATCGGTCTTCAGATAGACATGATGCAGGACACCAGCACTGCGTTCCCTCTGCACGAAATACGGGGACCGAAATGGTACGACGATGACAATGGTGATAGTGGACGTAGTTCATGGTGTTCATGAAAGGAGACAGGGAGAAAGCCCTACGAAACCCTGTAGTATGCTTTCGGGATTATCCATGACAGTTATTGAGCTGTATGATGAACGTTTTGTGGTCGATACATTAGACAATAAACGCAAAGGGAAGCATTTGGCGACGTGTAAGATGCGGTAGATGAGCCAAGACGAGTGTGAAGTGGTCAGTTGTACGTACCGGCCACCTCGAATTATTATGTAATCAACTTTGCTTTGAGGTGGGGCTTCTGAGGTCACCGAAGTACCTAATTGTGACCTTCCTACCCACCTTGTCTCTAGCTTTCGTGAACATCTACACCTGTTCACGACAGCCATCTCACACCGAACCACCCCACTTTACGATGGCCGATCGAGAGCGATCAAGATCGCGCTCGCCTCGGCGTGATCGTGAAAAAGACCGCGACAGGCCGAGAAAACAGGGAGGCTTCAAATGGAAGGACAACAGCCGCCGCGACGACCGCGACGACCGACGCGGCCTTGAGCGAGGCTACCGCAACCGCTCCCGATCCCCTCGTCGCGACGCAGACAGAGACCGTCGCCCGCGCGACAGTGACCGTGATCGCGATCGCAATCGTAACACCGACAGCTACCGCCCGCGCGATCCCGGCGCCAGGGACAGCAGGCCCAGCGCCTCGAGCTCCAAGGATGCGCCGAAAGCCGCCAAGAAGGAGAAGCCTAAGCCCGCGCCTGCACCCGTTGCCGGCGGCGAGGAAATGATTATCGTGCACGTCAACGATCGCCTGGGAACCAAGGCCGCGATCCCCTGCTTGGCTTCGGACCCTGTCAAGATGTTCAAGATTCTGGTGGCTGCGAGAGTCGGCAGAGAGCCCCACGAGATTCTGTTGAAGCGACAGGGCGAAAGACCGTTCAAGGACAACCTCACGCTGGAGGACTATGGTGTCAGCAACGGTGTGCAGCTGGATCTGGAGGTCGACACTGGTGATTAAGAGGATTGGGGGCATGTGCCGGGCTCATGCTACCAGGATGAGGCCCTGCCGCCGTTTACGATGGATGGATGCATTCGACCCTATTTTGGAATCGTCAGGAAACCGCAACATGTTTACAGCTTGATTACTTTGGCGTTATCGGGAGGTCACAAATCATGGGGTTGAGTCTGGAGGTCAAGGATACCCTTTTCAGAGATGATGCAGAAGTCATGCGGCTGTACTTTTAAAAGAAATTCCATCAACGCATCTCTCGGTCTGGAGGTCGAGTCTGCAGCGGGAGAACAAAACCATCTCCAGCTATAGCTGTCACGTGTGCCGTCACGTGAACCCGCGAGTTTCCGCGCGAAGACCCCGCTTGGGCCGTCGCGGTCCGAGACGCGCCCTTGACTTGACATCAGGTACCTACCTAGCTAGCATCCTTCCTTCTTGACTTTCAAAGTACAACAACCGCACTTGAAAGAGCCATTTTGCTGCTTATCCTCTCCTTCAAATCTCTCTTACACCCGACCTCTTATTTTGGGACACCTCCGACATTCACTTTCAAAACATCGCCATGTCTATGACAAAGCAGCTTGCGAGTGCGTCACCTGTGACTGCGACACGAGACATCACGTCCATCTCCATCTCCGATGGCGATGACATGCAGACACAACTCGATCGTATCGCCCGCTCAAACCGCACCCAGTACGAGAAGCGAGTCTGGACCGCCCTGTGTCAAGTACCCAAAGGTCAAGTCACAACATACGGCATACTGGCAGCCCACCTCAAGTCTTCGCCCCGTGCCGTCGGCAACGCTTTGCGCCGCAATCCATTCGCGCCACAGGTCCCGTGTCATAGAGTCGTCGCCACGGGCGGGGCTCTGGGAGGCTTCAAGGGCAAGTGGCCCAAGGACGGAGAGGGCATCACCCTTGATGAGAAGAGGATGCTTCTGAGGAAGGAAGGCGTCAAGATTGATTCGAGCGGGAGAGTCTTGGGCTCGCCGTTTTTGGCATTTGTCTGATAAGATGCGATACACTAATGAAGCATTGGCACACAGCTCTTTGTGGCCCCAGTCCGTACTTGTGGAAATTGCGGTTCACAAGGGGTCGAGTCATATGCCTGGTTCTGCCTCTTACTACGTAAGTTTGAAGTACTTTACATAATGTTCTGATCTGGACGTCTGATCGAACAAGGTAGGGAGGGGCCCTTGGCAGTACGGCACGGCACGGCACGCGATAACCGCGGGTCTGAGGGTTCGACAATCTTTCGGTCTACATCTTGGGGGCCGAACCCATTTACGGTGCTATGATTGTTGGGGAGACATGATTTTGAGGAGGAGATCCAGAGGGCTTTTTCTTGAGCATTGGATTTAATGTCTGGGTAAGAAGAAGGGAGTGAAAGGTGTTTTTGAAGATAGTCTGCCTACACAACAAGACCAGTGCTGATATGCTGATATACAGGCGAAAAGTTGGGGCAGGAAGTATTAAATACGCAGTCACAGTGCCGAACACACACCTGAGGCAACATGCACGAAGGCCAGAGGGCAAAGGGAACAAAAAGGACCATCTAGAGATCGAACGGTACGAGCCAAGGACGGACCAGTGAGAATCGAGCTGGCGGGAACGAGACTTCGATACCGCCTGGTCATCCGGTCTAGTGGTTTTTGTTGAATAACTGAGAGTAATCATTTTCTATGAGAAAGGAATGGAATGTAAGTTCCCAAGGCTGAAGTCATGAGGGCGTTCGTCACCTGCAATTCTTCTGATCCAGAGCGGAGGCGAAGGCGGGACGGAAGGAATGACGCTCTACCTAGGGTTACAGTAACAATGCTTCTAATGGGGTTTGTGTAGGAAGTCTTCAACCACTTTTGAAATTACAGCCATCCTTTGCTTGTTGTTCAATAATCCTGAGACACTCGGAGGCTATTTTACGTATGTACCCGCGAAGCACCTACTGGAAGGTAGAGGAAGTAACATTCCTTCAACTCAGTACCCACTCAACCAGGTTGATATCTAACTACCTTTGCTCCGAGCATTTTGCTTGAGGGCTTCTATCCCCATTTTATTGCGCATGCACAGTCTGTAGCAGTGTTAGCTGTCAGCCTTTCTCTCCTCTCTTCCGGTGACATCAGCCGCAGTACCACACAGGGGAGCCGTACGTGTAATCGTCTCACAGTCTGAGCAGATCCTGAAGCTTCCATCGTCTTGTAATTCCTAACTCCGATCACTGCCATCGATTGGGCTCCGCCACGGGAGAAAGTCAAGCTTATAGGTTTACACCTCTGCAGTATAGGAAGCTTCGGCATCGATGGAATCCGAGCGCTGATGGAAGCAATACCGCTGCTTCTTGGAGAACATGAATCCCTACAATGGCCAACCTCCACACCTAGAACGGCGACCTCAGACTGTGTAGCAAGAAAGCTTATGTCTATAAAAGCCTCATGTACGACTTACATCTTCGTGAGAGTGCCACCTTGAAGCTCACACGCTATAAAGCAACCGTTGATGTTGATGTGCCCGAGTGATTCGGAGACAGATCGCTACGCATCTTCGACGACATTTATGATGAAGCTTGCTGGCGCGTTTGCGATTCTTTCTGCCGTCCTCGTTGCGGCAGCCCCGACGCCACAGGGTGACGAGCCTGCCGCAGTATTTGGCATCTCATTCACCTTCGAAAACGGCACTTTCACCGATGTTTTTGACGTACCTGAGACGCTTTCAGGATATTCCCTCGATAAGTTCACCTCAAACAGGGCTCACCACCGAGCGACGGCGCCCTGCTGACATGGTCTCATCCTCTCCAAACAGCCAGCAACGGCATCGTGACCAACGTCTTCATCTACCCACCGCCAGGTCAGCCCGCCCGCTGCGCATTCCTAGAGCCGGAACCCAGCAGACAGGGTCTCGGGGCCTGGGTGATTGCCCGCGCGACGACCATCGCCCTCGATCCTCCGGGAGAGGTCGGCTTCGTGCAGTGCAACAGGGCCTAGGGCGGCTTAACATAACCGATAGGTATGGACGATATGGATGGGACGGGGGGGAGGGTACGGACACCTACGTAGGAGAGGGAGACAAAGACGGGAACGGAGCCTCAATTGCCTCTTCCTTCTCGAAAAAGACTGAGAGACGACGATAGATAGCGATGGGCCCCCACCATCAGAAAGAAATCAGAAGTTTGCGTCAGCCTCGAAGGGGGGGCTGCACCCTAGTGCAGTCTCCGGTTCCTGCATGGTGTGCGAAGCGTGTATGTTGAAAGGGGAGGGCCTCTCCGAGATGATGGACGGCGCAAACATCCTCTTCCGACGTAGTAGAATAGAGCCCCGCAGATTCTGCAGGTACAGGTACATGAGCTGTTGGAACGTTGTGGAGGCGTTTAGGCCGAAAAAGGATGCTTCTACGAATACACTAGGTAGGTAGGTATCGCCGAGGTTCAACGAGCAGATGGTTCGATGTCGCCACATACCTACATGAGATGTTGGACTTCGGGGAAAAGGAGGGACCACCAAGAAACGCAACGGCTGACGCTAGTGAGTGAACAGGACAATTGAACGGCACGAACGGGCACTACGGAGGACGAGGACGGACTCGGCACAGAAGCGGTGGTGGCGTTGAGGATCGACAGAAGCGGCAGATTGCGATGTTTGCCCGGCGCAATCCTGCATGTGTGTTTGTTTGTTGGAGACTCTCGGATTCGCCTTTTCCAAGTTGCTGGGGTTGCCCAATTGGTGCATCGTCTCGGCCTGAGTAGCGATGATCGTGTTGTGTTTGCGCCGACAACCGAACCACTTATACAAACACTGACAGCAATGCTACAAGCAACAGGCAACAGGCAGCCGTGGCGTTCATTAGCGTAGGTAAGGTAGGTCGGGCAGAGATTGAAGACTCTGCCTTTTCCCTCTGGGTAGGTAGGCATGGTAGGTAGGTAGGTAGGCGCAACGTTCCAACTTCCGCCACGCGTCGTCCATCGCCAAGAGCCATGTACCACCACCACCACCACTATCGGGCCCGTGCTGCGGGAATAGCTGGGACGACACAAGAGATGAACTGTACGGATAGGCCCCAGACCAAGGGCAATCACAGGGGTTCCCGGGGGTGTTTCCACGGAGCCAGCAGGCGAGTCCAGGGTGCACATCGTCGTCGCATTTGCTTGCGACAATTCAGGATCAGACAGGACAGACACACGCTTGCGGTATGCGACCTGCTAGCCGTAATAATTGGCATAGCAATGGCGGCGAAGCATCCAATATCCAATTTAGCTGCTGTTCATCCGATGCAGACCACCATCACCCACCCCTCCGGCAGTTGGCGAGATTTGATTTAATGCAAAAGCAGTAACCCCTTCCATAAGCCTGTCAGATCGGACGACGCTGGACACCATTCCTCATGTCTCATCTGCGCTCTCAGTCCTGAACATCCAAGCCTCAAAGTCTCCTGGAATACTTGACCAGGCTCAGAGCCGTTGGTCTTCTCCGTTCCTCGAACAAGTGTAACCTCATGACGATCCTTGAGCACCAAAGCTACTGCTAAAGCTTCACAGTCTTGTGAATATCGCAGTAAGCAAAAGGCTCATAGGGAGACTACCTATGAATGGTAAAAAGAGTCCCACAATTCAGACAGCCCCCAGTCTTACCCCGTGTCACTGTACCTATCCCGGATTAAGCTGCTCAACAGGGGCTAATCCTAGAAGACTAGAAGACAAGACGCCTGCCTCTACGCCTCCTGCATGATCCGTAGTAGTGTAGACAGACTCCTGTAGAGAACTCTCGACATCGCATTCGACATCAGTTCTCGCCCCCCACCAACGCAACGCACACAGCCCGGCAGCGCCGTTAACCGGTACCAGCTTTGCATCCTGCCAGTTCTGCCCCTCGATATAAAGACTGCTCGATGGCGCTACCGCTTCGTCAAGCCTGTCTGGAGTCTTCCCTACAGCCTAGGCATTCCTTCAGATCATAAAACTGCCCCCTTCTTCTGCTCTGCCAAGATGAAGAGCTCGGCCCTCATTGTGACGGCGACCTTGGCCGCCGCGCCGTTCGTCGCTGCGGGACTCCTCCCCAAGCGCGTCGAGGATGCCTCGTGCCGTTGCCTTCCTGGCGACGACTGCTGGCCGTCGACGGCGTCCTGGGATGCCCTCAACAGCACGGTCGGAGGCAAGCTCATTGCCACGGTGCCAATCGGTTCCGTGTGCCACGACCCCAACTACGACGAGGCCGCGTGCACGGCGCTGCGGGAGTCGTGGACTCTCCCGGAGACACAGTATGTTGGAGCCGGCGAACCCGTAGCCGAAGCGGGCGACTTCTTCTTCTTCTTGCTAACCGCAACGCCAGCTTCCCCTCCTCGTCTTCCGTGATGCAGAGCTACTTCGCCAACCAGTCCTGCGACCCCTTCACGGACCGCACGACGCCGTGCCTACTTGGCAACTACGTCAACTACGCCGTCGAGGTGGCATCCACCCAGGATGTCGTTGAGACCATCAACTTTGCTAGAGACAACAACATCCGTTTCCTCGTCCGGAACACGGGTCACGAGTAAGCCTACCATTTCCTCCTTTCCCCTGCCATCGCCACCCCGCATGCTCCTCCACAAAGCACACATGCTAACCCACTCCGTCCCAGTCATCTCGGCCGATCGACCGGCGCGGGAGCCCTCGCCGCCTGGACCCACAAGCTTAAGGACATCACCGTGATAGACTGGTCCGACGACCTCTGGAACGGCCCCGCCCTGAAAATGGGCGCCGGCGTCCTCGGCTACGAGATCACCGAGGCCAGCAAATCTTCCGGCCTCGTCGTCGTCGGCGGCGAGTGCCCCACTGTCGGCCCCGCCGGCGGTTACATACAGGGTGGCGGCCACTCGGCCCTCACTACCAACTTCGGCATGGCCGCCGACCAGGCTCTCGAGTTCGAGGTCGTCACCGCAGACGGAAAGATCGTCACCTCCTCTCGCGCCGAGAACCCGGACCTCTTCTGGGCCCTCAGCGGCGGCGGCCCTGGGACCTTTGGCGTCGTCACCTCCGTCACCGTCCGCGCCCACCCCGACGCCAGCGTTGGCGGCGTCGGCCTGCAGACGGCAGCGTCCTACACCACGCAGGAGAAGTGGTGGCAGATGCTCGACGCTTTCCACTCCCTCCTTCCCGGCATGACAGACCAGGGCGCCATGGTCGTCTTCCTCTACAGCAGCAACGTCTTCGCCATCAACCCGCTGACGGCGTACAACAAGACGGCCGACGAGGCAAAGGCCATCCTCCAGCCCTTCCTCGACGTCCTCGCCGACCTCGCCATCCCCTACTCGTCGGGCGCCACCAGCTACGCCAGCTACCGCGACCACTACGACAAGTGGATGGGCCCCCTGCCCTACGGCCACGTCGAGGTCGAGTCCTACAACTTCGGCTCCCGCCTCGTCCCGCGCGACGTGCTGACCGACGACGCCGCCCGCGCCGCCTACGTCTCGGCCATCCGCTACGGCGCCGACAAGCACAGCGTCCTCTCCGCCGGCGTCGCCCTCAACGCCACGGCCCCCGCCGGCGTCGACAACGCCGTGAACCCGCACTGGCGCAACGCCGCCATCCACGTGCAATACTCGACGGCCTGGAGCAACGCCCCCGAGGACTGGGCCCAGATGGTCGCCGACCAGAAGACCATGACCGAGGACATCATCCCTCCCATCGAGGCCGCCACGCCGGGCTCCGGCAACTACATCAACGAGGCCGACTTCAACATCCTCGACTGGAAGGAGAAGTTCTTCGGCGGCAACTACGACAGGCTGTTGACCGTCAAAAAGGAGTGGGATCCCGAGGGCGTCTTTTACGCGCTCAAGACGGTCGGCAGCGATGCGTGGAATGTCGCCGCCGACGGCAGGATGTGTCGGGCGTGACTTGATGTTGGTGATATTTAGCGACGGGGCTTTCGGACACGTGCAACTCTTTAATACAGACATTGGGCACGGTGTCCTCTTTTCCTGGTTCAGACAATCGTCTTGGTTGGAGTTGCAGCCGGTGTTTGATGTGGCACTCGTAACCGGGCTGTGAGCTGACACCGAGCTAAGAGATGGTGTTCGGATCCGACACACTTGTGTGACCTGGTCACGAACTCAATAGATCTCATCCATCCTAGGAGTATAGGTCCATCGGCCACCCCTTTGAACAAAACGTCAACTCACCGCGATCGGCAACTGGAGCAAGATCTGGAATCCACGCCGGTCGTTGAGGCTGATTGCCCTCCCCTCCCATCGTGATGATGCATGTTTCCCGGTTGTTCTCTGTCAGACGTGAGATGCATAGGGCTCCCCACCCAATCCGGCCGCATCATACAGCTCTGGCCGTCCGTAAGCAACCCGCCAAGAGCGGGCATAGTCAGCCGAGTACGAGTGCTGCCTCTCTCTGTCTCTACCCCACCCCCCCATGCAGCATCGGTAAGAAAGTCGGTATGTCTAACAGCCACCCAGCCTCGTTTAGGTCTTTGCATTGCTGATATCAGCGTCGATTCCTAGTCTTGGTTGGTAGCGGCTACGGCGGCTTGGATAGAAAGGAACGTGTGTGTATGTGTGTGTGTGTGTGTGTGTGTAGTAGTAGTAGTAGTAGTAGTACCTAGGTTGGGAGAGGGTATAAAAGAGAGCGAATCCTGCCACAAGCACCTGGATGCTTAGCCGAAGCAATCCCATACATAAGACTGAAAACGCCCAAATCCGTCCCAGCATGAACAGCACCTCGTCCCACCTCTCCGGCGTCATCGCGTCCTTCGCTCGACGTCTCTGCGCCCGTTGTCTCGAGCCGTACGAGTCCCAGCATGTCTGCCACCACGCCCGTAGACCTCTCCTCGGGAATAGAATGACACGCCGCCAGGCTTGACTCCGGAGGTGAGTGATGGCGCAGCGGAAAGGCGGAAAGAGGCAAGGGTCTTGCTTTGCTACGGTTTGTTTGGCTGATGCATGCCACCAAGATTCATACTGCACTTAAAGACAACAACACGAAGGGCCTCTCCTGGAACCCTCAACAGAATGAAACCCCTCAGGCTTGTCGACCGATTCTCATTTCTTCTTGGCGGAGCTTCCAGAATAGATAGAGGTCAGCCAGGGTGAAAGCCAACCGTCGAGATGTTACACGAATGGCGCGTTGACGAATTCCTTGTGCAACGACTGCGCAAGCCGCCCTCGCCTTCCTGCCGACGCCCGATGAGTGAAGGTCTGCCTGCAATTGGCGTCTCGGGGAAGAAGAAAAAAAGCCGCAAGCAATGATTAACGATCTGTAACATTCCAGATCATCTCGCTGGTCCAAAGGGAGTTGAACGCCTGACGGGTTGCTGTTAGGATGATGGTCTTCGTTCATTGGTAGAAGTGGCCAATGGCTTGCGCAAAGTTTGGGGCATGATAAGGGAAACTTGGTCCGGGAGAAAGCTATGCTGGCAGCTCACGCCAGTCTCGTGATGGTCACCCACTATCCGAGCCAAATATCACACAAATGGAACGCCTCGTCCAGTCTTGGGTATCAACATCTTATTCCGTATGTTTTCTTTTGTATGCCGGCCCCTAAAGTCATGTTGTGTATTGTACAAGCGTAAAGCCACGCAACCCAACACCGCCAGCCATGCCAACCACCCAGAAGCCAAACCTGAAAAGGGGACCCGAATGCCTATGTCGTCAACTAACAACATCCCTCACCCATTCCTTTACCGGCCTTGACACCTATCAAAGCCACTGCAGTAAATCACGTTGCGTAGGGCGTCGCCATGCCCCAGTCGTAATGCGTCGTCGCGATGGACGCGGTGGCATGTAGAGATTGAGCCTACTTACCGGCCGTCGACAGGCCAGAGAACGCCACTGGACAGAGTGTCTCTACGACTCTTCGGTCCGGCGAGGTCCCCGCTGGGAGATGGAGCCGCCTCGCTGGCCGCCGCGTCCACGACCACCACGGCCCTCGCCGCGTCCACGGCCGCGCCACTCGCCACGTCCACGTCCACGGTAGCTTCCTTCACGGTCGCCACGGCCACGGTTGCGGCCCTGGACCTGGTGGAAGCCGTCGTTAGGGTCAGCGGCAGCGGTGGTAGTCTACAACAGTCAGTACTTTGCTCCAGGTGCAAGTCAAAGGACAACATACGTCGGCCTGGGCCTCGTGGTGATCGGGCTGGTCGTCAGCCCAAGACTGGGTGTTGGAGACAGCGGCCGGGGTGGCGTCGACGCCGGTCTCGGTCTCGGCAGGGTCGCGGGGGACGGAAACCCATTCCTGGGACAGCGACATGTTGTTATCGGCTGCCTGGTCCCACTTCTCGCCTGCAGCGTTGCCAGAACCGCTGGTGATGTTAGCGTTGCTGGGGGTCTCAGAGGCCTGTTCGTTCTGGCCGTTGATGACGGCGGTATTCTCGGCCTCGATCTCGTTGACGGTGGCGTTGGCAATGGTGGGATCCGTGACGGCCTCGGCGGCGGCGGTGGTCTCGGTCTCAGTAGTGACCTCCTCATAGGGAGACTTGTAGGCCTTGGAGGCAGCCTTGACGTGGCCGACTACAGGGGGTCAGTACTCGAGCCTTTAAGAGGGGGTTCATGTGGAGAAGCATACAAGTCGTCTGGAGCGGTTCGCCATTGACGCTGTACGTCTGCTCGTCGGTGCCGTCGATCAGCTTCAACATGGTGGCTACAGCGTTCTCGTCACCCGTGTAAATGGCAAGCAGAACACCCTCCAGAGCGCGATTCTCCTCGACATTGGGGTCTGCATCCTCAGAACGGCGGGCAGCCGCAAGACGGAGAAACTGCGACAAGGTGAGGAGCTTGCTGTTGATGGAGTCGCCCTCCAACTGGGCCTCCAACTGGGCCTTGGCCTCGGCGACGGCAGCAGCCTTCTCCTTCTCCAGCTTCTCGGCGAAAGACTTCTCCAGCTCGGCCTTCTCACTGACAGCGCGAGCGCGGTATTCCTGGTCAATCTTCTTGTACTGGGCAAGCTGCTCCTCGTACTGGCTGATCTGGGCCTGCAGAGCGGGCTTCTTCAAGTATTGGGCCTTCTGGTCGGGATTGATAGTGCGGGAGGCGACGAGGTCATCGAGGGACTTGCCGGCGTTCTCGGCGATCAGGTTGTCGATCTTGGAGGCGTTGGTCTGGAGGATGAACTGTCAGCTGGCAGCCTTGCCACAAAGAGGGGCTAAGGGTACAAACAAGCTTCTTGTTGGTGTTACGGATGTTCCTGAGCAGCGCAGTTAGCCAAAGAGTCCCCGTATATGATCCAATTGATTGCCAGTGGCTTACTTCTGGATCTCACGAATGTAGGCCGTCTCGCCGGACTCATCGGAGCCGTCAGCCTTCTCGGGAGATGGTGAGGTAGTAGGAGCTGGAGACTCGGTGCGCTCAGCGACCTTGACCTTCTTCTTCTTGGCCGACTTGGATTCGGTTTGCACCGCGGGGTTCTGAACGGGGGAAGCGGCCATGTTGAACGAAGCTTTGGTGGTGCGCAATCAACAGGGTCGGGGTCGCGTGAGCTCGGCTGGGATTTTTTGGAGAGTGACGTGGTGGCCAGCTACAGCTATGGCAGACGGCGCGTGGGGAAGACGAGAGTAAACAAACTTGTTTGTCTGTGGGGATGGCGATTGGAGAGAGGAGGTCAGAGGATCGAGAAAGATACTCAGGACAGAAGTAGAGAGATGACGATGAGAAAAGATCGGTGAGATAGGACAGGTGAGGTGAATGTGTAGGTTCTGGATAAAACCGAATTTGGAGGTTCGAAAAGAGAACCACTGAAGCAGTGGAGGGGATCTGGGGAAGCTAAAAAAAAAATAACACAGAGGCCACTTCAAGCTGCCTGGGGCCCTGGACAGGCTTCCTACCTGTACCTGTACTGTACTGCACCTACATACCTACCTTGGGTACCTGAATCCTGAGGCCCCAGGTGGATTCTGAGAGCCCGAAGCACATCCCTGCCAGCTCCTTCCCTTCCCCTTCCCCTCCCCCTACTTGTGTGCTTGTAAACCCCCTGCATCCACTACCCCGGCTTGGTTCTAGAATTGACAAGAAGAAAAGGTACATAATGTTGTACTTAGACGATGTGGGTTGATTTGAAAGTTCTAGGCCAAGCAGTGCAAATGCCTAATTGTTTGTTGACATTAAGTTTCAGGTACAACAGATACACGCCTTTCATTAATATGTGGTCGCGTTCATCGTATTCATCGTACAGCTTGCGACACCTCTACTTAAGAGTGCACCTTCCGGACTGCCTCAGTTGGATGACGTATCAGACAGGGCATCTCACTCAGCCTTGCAAGGGCCGACACCACCCCAAGGTAAATGAATGAACGCGCTAATCCCCCGCAATAATCTGCATCGGCCGGCTCTTCAACGCCTACCTAACAATGCTTGTTGAACCGCTGTTCGGTCAGCAGTACGCGGCTAAAACCACACGTCAGCCGTCAAGCGGTGGATGGGATTTCCGTTCGTGTCGTAACCAGTCAAATCTTCGCACAAAGTTCTTTTAGCGTCTGGCGCTACTCAGATGAACCCGTCTTCCCACCCCATGTTCCATCCGTTGGCGGTGTCTCTCGTAGCGATGATGACTCCGGTTTCTCCAAACCACCTATTGTGAAATCGAATCCCAGCCCGTGACAGACACCAGCCTTGGTTCATCGACGAATAACCAAGGGCTTGTCATGTCGCATTTCTCTGCGCGGATGGTCCTGTGGGTGCATGCGTCGTGTGTTGACCCTAGTATTCAGTGGCTCAAGCCAGATGCGCCGAGGTGGGTAGCTGGGGAGGGCCACTGTAGGATGCCCGTGCCGAAATAAAATGCCATGACATGCTTCATGAAGGATCCATTCTTTCGTCAAGCGGTTCGATCATCAACCTCTGAATTTGGTAAGAGTGTCCTGTCAAGCAAACAATTAGTCTTCTAGCGATACAGATTGGTGGGTGGCCAAGAAGGATACATACCGATGTGACTTTCTGCACGCTGCGTGCAGTGATGCCTCTCTCTCCAGACTTCTTGGACTCGATGGCCGCTTCCTTCACAAGTCTAATCGAAAGTCAGCATTGGGAGCCGCGTAAATGCGGCATCAGCGACTTACGTCTGCATGAACAGGACGTAGTCGAGATAGATCTGCTCCATGATTAGCGGCGCGTCCACGACGCGTCGGCAAGCTACTGACCATGACGTCGACGTTCTTGCTCAGGTTGCAGTTAGAATGAGCCTTGACGATCTTCTTGACGGTACCTCGCGGGTACGCCTTCTGACCGGGCGCCATGAATAGGGAAAATACGATTTGTGCGGGGCGGGCTCGTTCTTGACGATGGACAACGGAAGTGCTGCAATCCGGGGCTCGCGATTCCGGTGTGACGTTCCGGTGCGGGTGGGGTGAGAAGCTCTTTGTTTTGGGTGCCGCAGCAGCACGGCCATGCGGCAGTTCCCGAAGCGAAGACAGCTTGATTGAACCTCGTCTCAGCTAGGTACCTAGCTAATGTACCTTACCTACCTACCCACCTAGGTACCTACCTGGTCTGGAGTCTCTTTTTCTGTGGGCCGTGCATATCCCCTCCACACTGTACAGAATCACTGTGATACCCCTTCTGAGCTTTTTGGGAGCAGCAGCGAGAGCATCAATCAGTCAATTACCGGCAACCTCAGCAACAGCCTCGTCCAATACAACCGCCGCCGCACCACTACAACAACAATGTTGTCACGGCGCATGGTACGCAATACTACAAATTCTCGTTGTTTCCCTAACTGACGCCTGCTTCCAGCTCACAAAGGCCGACGAGGAGTCCGTTGGCGACGAGGTCGAGGTCAGGAGGGAGGATCAGGACAAGATCAACAAGTTCAGTCGTCTGCACCAGCGCGAACTTATTATCGAGGAGGAGCTCAGAAACAAGAGCGTGGGTCCCCCGTCTGATGCCCGCCAGTCGATGCCACCTAACCATGTTCGGCGCCATGCAGAAGGAGAAGGAAGAACTCGACGACCTCAGCACTGAATTAGAGCTCACCGACGAAGACGAGACAGTACCGTACGATTTTCAAGCCCGTCCAAGAAGACTTGCCGACAGGGCAATGCTGACATCCGACGATAGATACAAGATTGGTGACGCCTACTTCCACGTATTACAGCCGCAAGCGATCGAAATGCTCGAGCAAGCGTCAACCAAAATCGAGGAAGACGTCGAGGGACTGGAATCGAAGCTGGAAACCATTAAGGAGGAGATGACCCAACTGAAGGTCGAGCTGTATGCCAGGTTCGGGAAGAGCATCAACCTCGAGACATGAACAATGGCAATCGGGACAAACCATCAACTCCGTCGCATTCCATATTCCCGGGTCCACGGCGCGATGCATGCAGCGACAGATGATACAACAAGCGGGATGCTCCTTTCGCCTCGATGAGATATTTAAGCACAGCCTGAAACACCCACGACGGCTTGAAGTCCGATCAGGACCATTCCCAACGACACCAGCCACACATGGACGAATTCGACCACGCTTCTCCCTAGCGGTACGGCGGTGGCTATCACCTGTGACGGCATGTCTCTCGCGCTATTGCAAAGTGTGTGAGTCAAATTGCGCTATATCAAGCCCAAGTGATATTTGTGGAGGGGCAACGTCGGGGATACGGCGGGAAAGAACATCAGTTGCCGCGGCCGGCTAAGCGGCCTGGAAGACCAAGTGGGTCCGCGTTTCGGCTCCGATATCTATGACGAACCAATCGATGGCAGATCACGCCCTTTCCTCCTCAGGTAGTGTAACGTCGTTGGCCTTCTCTTGCACTCGTCAGCCAGCCGGATATAAGACTTCATCGTGTTTGTTATGTCCAGCCCAGTCAGCGGTGCCAATTGTTTTGCTAAAATGCTAAGAGATGGCCACAAGAGTCACCGGCCACATGCAGCATGCAGTCGCCGGTTTTCGGTCCCTTAGACCCTTTGGGTCATTATTCATCTAGGTAGTTGCATACTTGATGGGCCTCTTGCCCTTCCCCTCTATGTCTTTGGAGTTGGACCCCAGATACATACACGCATCGCTTTGCCAAGACAAGCCATTGTTCACATTCCACCATGCCCACACCTCGCGAGTCTGTAGAGGACGAAAGAGACGGCCTGCCATATCTGCAACGTGAGCAAAGCCGGGATTGAGCGCGTCTGACGTCAACGTGTCTGACAACATACAGGCAATCGTTCCTCTTTGTCTGAAACTGTGAGAAGGATAGGCGAAAACGAAGCCCGCAGCAGGTATGAGGCTCGGGTCGAAGAGCAAGGCCTTGACGGGGAAAAGACGGCGAGCCCGAACTCTTCCAGCAACGTAGAGGAAAGAACAATCATTTCTTGGGATGATGGCGATCCAGAGAACCCCTACAACTGGTCCAATGTGTGTCTTTCCCGCGCCTCGGATCCGTGTTCCGGAACTGACAGGTCTAGACCAGAAAGTTTCTCATCCTCTGCTTGACTATGATGCAAGTCATCAACAGCACAATGGGCTCGGCGCTACCCTCCAATGCGATCCCTTTCATTACAGCCGAGTGGGGCGTTACGAACGAGCAGCAAAAGGTCCTGCCCATCTCCGTCTTCCTCATCGGCTACGTCTTCGGTCCGGTTGTCTGGGCACCCCTCAGTGAGCACCTCGGCCGTCGTACGCTGACCATCATCACCTTCGTCATGTTCACCATCTGGACCATGGCTTGTGCTCTGGCGCCGAACTGGCCAGCGTTTCTCATTTTCCGATTTTTGACGGGAGTCTTTGCCAGCTCGCCCATTGCCATCGTGGCCGGTATTCTCGCGGATATCTATGGCAATACCGAGTCTCGCGGCCGGGCCATGACCGCCTTCATGGTTGTAAGTTTCACCTCCCTCCATCTTGGTACCGACCCGAACCCATAGATCCGGCTGACGCTCGCAGACCACCGCTTTCGGTCCTCTCTTCGCTCCCATCCTCTCCGGCTTCTGCTCCCCGACCATAGGATGGCGCTGGTCCTTCTGGATAGCGCTCATCTATGCCGGCGCCACCTTGGTACCTATCATCCTCCTACCCGAGACCTACGGCCCGATCCTACTCTCCCGCCGCGCTCGCAACATGCGCAAACTTGACCCCTCCGCGAACATCGTCGCCCCCCGCGAGATGGAGCGCACCGATTTCATGCAGTTGGCCACCGTAGTACTGACACGTCCCATGCGCATGATCATATTCGAGCCCATCGTCAGCTGCACTTGCGCGTACCTCGCCTTGGTCTACACCATCTTCTACATGTCTTTTCAGGCATTTCCCATTATCTTCCAGCAGCTTTACGGTCTGTCGCCCGGCGTGGCTGGACTGGCGTATCTCCCCATAGGCGGCGGCTCACTTATCGCGGTCCCCATCTTCATCGGGTGGGAGCAGGGCCATCTTCGCGCTCAGCGTAGTGGCTCCAAATGGGCAAAGCAGGAGGAGTTCCGGCGCCTTCCTCTGGCGTGCATCGGCGGCCCGCTGTTCTTCATCTCATTGTTCTGGCTGGGCTGGTCATCCAAGGAGAGCATCAGCTTCGTTGTACCCATGCTGGCGGGCATCCCCTTTGGCGCAGGGTTCATGCTCATCTTCATCGCCCTGCTGAACTACCTCACCGACGCCTACGAGATCTTCGCCGCCAGCGCAAACGCTGCGGCCTCGACCAGCCGGTCTCTGTTGGCTGTCGTGCTGCCACTGGCGACGACGCGCATGTTTCAAGAGCTGGGCATCGCGGGAGCGTGCAGCCTGCTCGGCGGCCTTAGTGCCGTGATGTGCACCATCCCCTTCATCTTCATCTGGAAGGGCGAGCAGATACGGGCAGGATCGAGGTTCTGTCTTGCGTTGAGAGAGAGGAAGGCGGAAATGGAGAGGAAGGTCGAGGAACAGAGACAAAGGGAGGAGGCGAGGAGGGCGTCACGGCAGAGCATGCTGCCCGTTCCAAAAGCGGAGGTCTAAGGAGGAATGACACGATAATTCGAGTAGGCCTGCATCTAGAAGGCAGACATTCCTCCAGGATGAAAGGGGATGCCCGAATCATCAGCCGCGTCAGAGGGAGTGGGTGCGGACGGGCCTAGTCGTCTGAAAAAGCAAGAACCAATCACGGCGAGGTTGAAAGTTGAGGAGGTACGACGAGTTGCTTCATGTGAGATGCGGTGATCTCAATGCAGCAAGTGAATGGCCCAGCCTGGGCCTGTTTCGTCTCGAGGTGAAGTCGAAGACCTCCGTGGCGCGCCACCTCCGGAGCATCAGAGAGACAATGTGGGACCTCGAAATCTGGAGAGAACACAAACCTACTTGCGGGCTCCGGCATCTGACACCAATGGGTGGCATCGAAATAAGCCTACACCGAAAGCACAGCTGTAGCAATACACGCATTATCTTTGATACTGCCTGTCCACGAGGTCCCTTTTCACCCCGTCTGAACGTATTGATTTCTTTGTGGTGAAGTTTAAGTTCATGCGAAGAAACACGGCATTGACATAGTCGTTCAGGGCTTCTTGGCCAGAGGCAGAAAGAACGGTGGTTCTCCATTCTCCTTGAGACCCATCTATCCTGAGAATACTTTCCGCCGAGTGTCAAGACGCTTATCTGGAGGAGAGCTTGGTCACGAGCACATTTTCCGATAGGAGGGATGGCCTCATGGGTTTCTCCATCGCTACTTTCAGGGTTATGAGCGGAATATGTGGTCTACGTGGTAGCACTCAATGGCCTCACTATTTGACACAACACACAGAATCACAAACGTCTCAACCTAATCTACCTTCGTCTGATGAATGGAACGCACGTTAGTTGAACACGTCGAACAAGCTAGTGATCCACTCTCAGTCGTCCCATGTTTCAAAGCAGTCACGCAGTCCAGGTCCAAAGGGAAGTCGAAATAAGCTTTGGAAGGTTTCAGCCCACAAAAAGAAAAACCGTCTCATTCATCAAGGGGACAGCAAGTACACCAAACCTCATCCCCATTCGTGTTGAGTCTCGACAAAGTATGTACAAAAAAGAAGTGAAGAAGTTTTCTATGTTTGTTTCCTCTTTGCCAAACACGGCGGAAGATGTTTGGTACCCCCTCCAACGACCCGCTACGCGAATGCAATGCCGTTGTGAAAATCCAAAATCAAGAAGTAAAAACACGCCTCAGACCGGACGAACACTCCTCATGGACTCGCCATTTGCCGGAGTGCTCTTTCCTTTTCCCATCTAAAACAGAACACCGCACCAACAATAAAGCAGACAGAAGTGGAAGCATAAGGACGAGTTTGTTGTTGTAATCCACCCCTTAGGTTCGGATTTGTTTGTTTGTACACACAAAAAAACATCGCTTTATTTTCCACTCCAAGAAATGGGTATGTATACAAGACAAAATGGCGAAGGATAAAACGTGCTTGTTCATGAATCATAGATTCTTCTCATAACCAAAGATAGACTTGACATGCGGGGGAGGGGGGGAATCTACATTCGGGCACCTTAGAAGAGCTTGTCAGAGCGCTTGTAGTAACCAGTAGGTTTGGCGGCGCCGCCGGGGGCAGTGCCGTTGGTAGGGTAGGGTGCAACGGTGACGGTAGTAGAGAGGGTGACAACTTGCTCGTCAACGGGGCAGTCGTAGTCCTCGTCATCGCTGTCACCGCCATCGGCGTCAACGTCGCCGGTGGTGACGGGAGCCTGGGTGCTGGCGGTCTTGCTGGGCTCGACGCCAGTAGGGGTGGGAGCGGGACCGCCGATGGTAACGTAGACAGTGGAGGCAGGTACGGTGACGGTAACAGCGGGGCAAGAGCACTCGCCGTCAGAGCCCGGACCAGTGCCGGAGCTGGGGGAAGCGGCCTCGGTGGAACCGGGGCGCTTGACAGTGACGGTGCGGGTGGCGGTGGAGGTGGCGGTCGTGGTAGTGGTAGGCTCGTCGCTGTCGACAAGGCCGGTGGCAGAGCCGACAGGCTTGGAGGCACCCTCGCTGTAGGGCTTGGTGATGAGGACGGTAGACTCAACGGTAGTAGGGATAGCGGTGGTGACGACGGAAGCGGTAGAGCCCTTGCCGACGGTCATGGTGAGGGTCTTGGTGGTGATGATCTGAGTGACGGTAGTCACGACATCGCCGTCCTCAGCGGGGCAGTCAGCGTCCTCCTCCTCCTCCTCCTCATCGTTGCCGGCGGTGGGCGGGCTGGTCACGGCAGGGTCCTGGGCAGAGTTGGTGGCACCGGCGGTGGACAGAGGGACGGAAGCGGAGGGGGTTGTGATGGCTGGAGCGGTGCGGGTGGAGCCAGGCAGGCCGCCGGTGGAGTGCTGGTCGATGAGGGACTTGGAGATGCTGGCGGCCTCAGTGACGGGGCAAACGACCTCGGTCAAGACAACAGTGTTGGTGACGATGTAGGTGGCGAGGTCAGAGGCGGAGAGGGTGGCGCTGCGTGCAGGGCAGTTGGTAACGGTAGGGGCGCACGATGTGACGGTAGCGATCTCGGTGACCTCGACGGTAAGGGTAGTGTAGCCGGCGGGAGCGGTGGTGTTGTCGCGGCGCCAGTGGAAGTGGCGGGGCTGGTAGGCGGAAGCGCTGGCGAGCGAGGCCAGGAGGCCGACGGCGGCGATGGACTTCATTTTGATAGATGGGGTTGTGTTGGGTTACCAGATATCTCCAAGGGTTGCACAGGGCTCGTTGGAGTCGGCAAGAAGGTTTCGTGCAAAAAGAGCGAAAGATCAATTCCGCGGGTTATCAAGTTAGCTGCAAGACACAGTTTGCGCTAATGAATGAATGGGATACTCGAAGAGAGAGGGAGCGTAGTGAGGCTGAAGGAATGTAAGGTGTCCGAGGACTGACAACGAAAGATTTGTGTTGGTGCGAAGAGGGAGAGGAAGGGCAGGAAGAGTACGGATAGACAAAAGAGAAGAGGAGCGAGGAGGTATATAGATAGGGGAGAGGGAGGTGAGAGTGCTTTTAGCCCGTGGAGCCCGTGAGTGGACGGACATGGGCATCGAGGGGAGGAGTGGACGCGGACTGTGGATAGGATCGAAATCCTTGAAGAGGAAGGGGAAGGGGGGAGCCACAATTAGACCGTGGGCCCTTCATCTTGGACGACCATGGTCCATGACCGTACGTAGTAGGTAAGCCATGAGAAGAGATGCCAGGAGGCACTTTGGAATTGCAGGTCTACACTACATACGGATAGGGCCCGGCCGAGACCAGACCAGTACTCTGTACACTGTACACTGTATCCGTACTCTGTGCTGGTTCGGCGACGTTGGCGCATCGCACCGTATTAGGGGTGGGCCGGACGGGGCCAAACACTTGCTTGGCCCGCATGGGATGACATGGATTGGTTGGGAAGAGATAAAGTGACTCGGTACGGACTACTAAAAAGAGGAGGAGAGGAGATGGTGAAATGGCTCGAGAGCAACATGACGGCCAAGCGTCATCCCAGGGGTCTACCAGCTCCCCCAGTCCAGGAACCACGTCCTTCCCACCTTAAGAACTAAGGAGTACGAAGTACAGAGTACCTAGTAAGCTGGGCTAGGTATGGCAGGTCGACGCTGGCATGGGGTGAGAGCGATGAAGCCGCCCTTTTCTTTTGGGGATCCCGCTTCAGCCCACAGACGGAGCCCTCTTCATTTAACGACAGGAGCGAGATGGTTCCACCCAAGCCGGCGATGGCAGTCGATGATGTGGGTGAGTTAGAAATGAGTGAGGGCGGTGAAGAGGACACGAAAAAGGAAGAAGGAGAGAGGAGAGAGGTCGCAAGCTGAAGTCGATCTTTGGGTGTCCAAGTTGGTAGATGCTGTCTCGACTCTGTACTGTCGCTGTGTAAGTGCACCGACCGTTAGACAACCGCCTCCTTTCCTCTTTTCCCCCATCCTCACCGCCCGCCCCTTGTTTTTCTCACCCCCTTGACGTCGTTCCGTTTCCCCCTTAACCAAACAAGGTGTGTGCGTGCGTGTGTGCAGTGAGCCTGGCAGCCAGATTTTTCCCAGCTGTCGCCGTCCAAGCCTGCTTGCCTGCCTGCCGGCTGCCTGGCACCTCCAAGTACCTAGGTACCTGCTTACCGCCGCACTCATACCCCTGCTGGGCTGACCCCTGCATTCCCGTTCGTAGTATGCAGGTACAGTCCAAAAGATGAGACACAAGCGTGGCCAATCGTTTAGGCCCACCCTACCCCACCGACTGCCCTTAGCGCTCTCTTCGACGACATCCCCGCCCCGATCCCAGCGACAGGCGCCTGCCAGTCCGCCCCTGCCCTAGGAAGTTGGGGCCCATGATAAGAGGCAGGTTTTGATCCGTTCAGTGAGCATACTACGTACATATACCTATGTATGTACGAACATCTGTAGAACATGAGTTAAGAAGCACCCGTGCGAAAGGGTGCAGCTTTTCTGGCTTCTAGATTCTCGCAGATCCAGTCGGTGGGGAGATGGCGACAGCCCAGAGAATGAATTGATTTTAGATGACACCTAATCGGCCGCCCGCCGCGGCTTAATTTTCCCTGCATGCATGCCCTCGAGGCTCAATTTGCTTTTTCAAGCTACCACTACCTAAGGTACTAACTACTACGTAGTAGGTAGAGCAGACGAAACGATGGACGGTGGAGATGGCCTGCCGTCAGTCATCCTCAACCCGGACCACGTGCCCCCTGCGCTGCCCAGGAACAAATTCATGTTATGTCCTTCCTACCGTACCTATGGAAGGTCATTACCCGTACGACATTCAGACATACGAAGATGCACTATGCTCGTATGCCGTGTGCCGTATGCATCAGACCCTATCTGTGCATGCATACCAGCAGAGATGAGATGATAGGCCGACTGACCGGCGACACCGTCAATGACACCGCCATTCATCGTATTCCTAATGTCAAGCTATGAAAACATCATTCAGTCCACCGACCACCGTTGGATCGAGCGAGCTCGAAGGTGCGGTTTCCATTTAAGTACGGATAGATAGCGGGCTTATCTGGAACTCTCCAGCCACCCCTCTTCTCTCCGTCCTAACCACTTCTTATGTAGCGCCAACGGCCCAACGGCACTTTGCCTGAGTGATATAAGGGCCGGCGCCGAAAAAAAAGACGAGCCACCAACAAGCTAAGTAAGCGTCGTGTGCCGCTCTGAAACCAAGCCCTCGATCGAGACACGCTTAGCGCTGGACCTTACAACTCGCTCTGCTTCCTATCATCGTCTTAGCCTCGCCGTTTTGACCCTGCGCATCCCGAACAGGAGACGATGCTAAGACTGAGACTCGCTGGTTCGGGGGCGGGTTGTGACTTGTGAGCTGCGACTGGGTGTCATCCGCAGACTAAAAAGCAGTAGTTGGCGCGCGTGCAGCCGGCGCCGGAGAGGGTTTGCCGCCGACCACAGATATTTGCGATGAAGCGGTGGGCAGTCGATCCGTCGCAGCTGACATATCTTACCGCTCACCTCGCGCACACTTATCGCCATCGCCGTTGTCATTCGTCTTCCCCAAGAGCATCGTCTGTGGTCGGTGACGTCGATAGGCGGAATACATAATTCTTGTTTGTTGGGCATGGCATCGTATCGCCGATTGACAACGAGTGATCCGACAAACTTACAGTGCCCCCCCCATGTTAACCTGGGAGTACCGTGCGTTTCTGGCCTGTGCTCAGTTGAGCAGACAGTGGACCCTAAGTACCACCCACATTTCTCCTACACTGCCATCTTAATGTAGACTCATTGACAACTGTGCGTGTCGTTATTGTCTCCCGCGAAGAGTCGGAAATGGAGAGATTATACGGATACGGATACGGATGCTCCGTAAGCCTACCGATTCTTACGAACATCTACAGGTACCTAGGCTCCTAGTGGCAGGGGAGCAGAGGGAAGAAAAAGTGGGATGGGATTATATCGGCTGTGTTCCTTGCGCTCTACCAGAAAAAGTAGCTACCTACCTATAGTCGGATGACTCGGGTACCTTGCAGCAGCAATGCTGTCGCTGCACAAGCCGGCGGGCAGCCTACGCTTCGCCCCTCGGCCCCCTTTTTCGCTCGCCCGCTTGGGACACCACCCACTGCCTAGGTACCTACCTGTTTGTTGACAGTGGACGTCCGTCAGGGGGCCCCCGATCGATGTGGCGTCGTCGCTCCGGGGAGTGGGGGGAGGATAAAGACTCAAAGAGTGACAGAAAATGGATCGGCACGGTGGCCCATCGTCTGCCGTCTGCCAAGATATGCCGCGAGTACGGATACAGAGCACTCTATAGTACGGTAGGTACTTATCTAAGTGAATATTAGTTGCATCCCGTAAAGATCAGGCGTATCCGTGAGTGTGTGCGTGCGCGAGCGAGGCCGTGGTCCCTTGTCCATGATATGATCGCCCATCAACATCGAAGATTTCAGCACGTCGGGTCCGAGCTTTTTGTGCCCGAGCTGCGTTGTCGTTGTCTCCGAGTGCTAGTCTCGTGATACTACCGGCGATGCTCTTTACAGTTTACCCTGCCGGCTGGAATGCGTCCGTCTCGGGTGCCACGAGGAAAACAGTCTATCTAGTCTCCCGGGAACTCGACAGTCTCGGGACATTCCTCAGCTCTTCCATTGTGCTACAACGGCATTTCCTTTTGCCAAGTTCTTCTGTGTAACCCATTGCGCGTGAGACCAGAGATGTGGGTGGCCCTGCAGCGACGACTGGAATAAACATGAGATAGAAACGCGGGACGATCTCCTGCATCGGACGGAGCAGAGTTCACAGCGGCAGCACGATGATGCTCGAGTGCCACTTCGCAAACTCACTCACGAGTCACATTGTCGGCTCTCGCCGTTTGGCTCATGGCCAAGCATCGAACCCCCGAAAGGCACTGTTTCAGACCCCCGAGGCGATCTCCCCTCCCCTGTGGCCCTGGGGAATGGACGCTGGAATGCGCCGTTTGGCGTTGCACTCGCCAATCCTCGTTCGGGCTCTGAATCTCTCTCTCTCTCCCCACGGACTTGGCGGCGGGTCCCTTCCCTCAGGGAATACGGATACCTGCGGGATAAACTGCGCACCAAACCCCATCAAGGTGCGACAAGGATGGGTAACGGCCAAATCCCCCCTTTCCCCCCACCGCTCGGTCATCAGGGTTCGCCCTAGAAAGTAGCTGTCGCAGACTGATTGCGTCGAGATTATGTCGAAATGGGCTGTCCAGGCTCCAGCTCATCTCATCCATCTGTTACTGCTTTGCCATTCTATCTACAGATAACTCACCAATAGGAACTTTTTTTTTCTCTGGTTCTGCGCCCGATAATATCTGTACATGTGCCAGTCATCAAATAATTGATGAATTAAACCCCCCTCTCCCTCCCCAGCAGTTCTCAACTTCCCAGTCGCCTGGTCAGGGCCCAACCCGGCCTCACCGACCTTGACCAAGGCACAAGCTGCTTCTGGTGCGGTTCTGCTGGGTCGACGGGGAGGTCGACTTGATTAATCTTGCAGGAAAATTCGCGCTGGAAATTGCACACCTGGAATTTACATCTTCACCTGAAGACCCCAGACCCATCTTGATGAGCGCGGTCGAGGCGATTCGTTGCCTTTGGTCGCCTCCGCTGAACTTTCGGGGTATCGGCACATACATAGCAGCTAAGATGTACAGGAGACACACAGACGGTGGGCTCAGTGGCTCATCTCCAGTTGCGTACCGCTGACCCGATTCGACCACGACCCATGGTCCCATTCCCATCGCTTCTCAGCCGTTATCGAGGCTCGAATCCTCCTCGGAACTGCAGTGCCGCCCATCATATCGTCCATGACCATTTTGAAGTCGGTGCCCCCGCCGGTTTGTCTTACACTGCAACGACTGACAACTCATAACGGGCGGAACTCGTGCAAGACATGCCCCGCTTTCTCTCGTTGCTTCTTCCAACTTCCAACTTCCAACTTCCGCCCTACATCTGCCTCCCTTGTCCTCGCCCACGCATCGCATCTTGCATCACGCATCGTCTTCCGAGCCCACTATCACGACGCTGTAGGCTAAAGCAGTGCGAGTATTTGTACGGGTAGACAATCTCGGCGTCTCAATATATGCATGTTTCAATCAAACTGACCCCCGACCAGGTAAACCAGGCCGGCATACCCGTCGCAAAGCATCAAACACGGTCGATCCCTGACGTCTCTTGCGTGTCCCCGTGAGAGCCTCCTGGAGGCTTGGACGGTTTGGACGCGAGAGAGAAGGGGTTCGTCCTGTTTGGCAACCCCGTCCTGGTCAAACTCTGCCTAATTGTTTGCTCGACCCGGTCGCTCACCCGAACTTAATCCCCTGTCGCCAAGTCTCATGCGGCAGCTCCGTTCTCCATACTTGACACCCACCGAGGCCCCCAACCATGGCCACCTTGTAGATTCAGGAGTCTGGGCTGTTCAGCTATGTACTCGAGTCTGGAGCAGTCTGGAGCACACGACATTAATCAAGTCTGACAAATGAAAACGTGGGCCTTTCAGAGTCGGCTATCGCACCATGTCCACTCACTCCATGACCTTCCTTGGAACCCAAAGAATTTCTCTCCTCCACTAACAATCTGCCAATTTTTGTTTTATGTACAGAGTACCCGTAGTTTTCTTGTAGTTCTTTTTCTTGTCCTTTCTGTCCCCCTTTCCCGGCGCCTATGTCTCGTAGGGCGGCCGGAGAATCAACCGGGGCTCCAATCAATGCTCTGACCGGGGCCGCTGGTGAACCGCCTTCTGTCGACCCACTCATCCGGAGACGCTGTCACCGATTTCATCCCGTCGACCACACCGGCCGGGAAGACTCTGGCATCTCCGTGTCCCTTTTCGAGAACAAAAGACAGCAGGTTTCAAACATGGCACTCTGCTCGGCGGGACGAATGACTGATTGCCGCGCTGAGATGACGGCTTAGGCTCTTCTCGGACCCAACAGCCTTTGCTATACCCAATTGCTACACCCATCCCGTCGAAGCCTTCAGATGCTGGATTTGGCTACCTAGTGGCTCAAAAGCTAAGGATTCGGGCAAAAAGTGTCTACAAATAACACCATTCTCAAGTTTTTTTCTTCTATAAACTGTGGCTCAACGGTGTATGAAAAGAGTCACAGAGTGCAAAGGATTTGAAGCCCAACGCCCACCAACAGCATCCGAGAAGATGACCAGTGAGGCTTTCAAATAGTATCATAGGATGCAGCTCAAGCACTACAGACCAGACACAAAGCATTCAAACACCACAGTTCAAATGCCCCTCTGTTCGATCAGGCGCTTCAACGTCAGCCAGGCTAACATGAAGCCAGACAGGGGATGGTGAGGGAAGAGGGGCAGATGGACGGAAACGAACAGAGCAAGTGCTCAGCTGTGCCTGAAAACCACACCTCTGCTGCTCGTTGCGACTGGCAATGTCTTTGAGCCATCTTGTCACCAGCCGCAAAGCATTGTCAGGGGAGAGAAGTGCTTGCCTTTCTTTAATGGCTGCAGCACCTCCTAGGTGCTCGGCTGTGAGATGATGGCGTCCTTTGTGACTTCCCCAACTTCCTCAGCCAAAAGCAGAGAAACTCGAGAAGGAGCTCGTGGAGGGTGCCCGCTGTTTTCACAATGTTATGACATCGTCAGGTCAACCAGCGTCTCACCACCTGACTTCTCTGCTTTGCCTGCCCTCCATCTCCCCCAGAAGAAGACTTTGCCAAGATCTCCCTCTCCTTCAACCTTCCTCTCACTCTCACTTTTGGCCCTAGCCTGCTGGGAAGATTTCTTCCTCACTCAGCTTCTGCTCAACAGCCATTCTTTTGCATCATTCTCCTTTTGGGCAAACCGAGACGTTTCTTGGATCGGTACTCGGCCATCATCGCTAGCCATTTGACTATCACGGGCATTCGCTGGTTTGGAGACCGAGGCCAAGGCAAGGCCGGCCAAACCGTCCAAGATGATGCGGAGAATTCTCTGCTGCACCGACGTCCTCCCACAAGAAACGGAGGCGAATGCGGGCGCAAAGGCGAACGAGACGGTCCGAGGCACCAAGCGAGCGCCGATCGAACTGATCCAACTGCCCCCTCCCGCCAAGTTATCCGGTGGTAATTACAACTTCGAATCATGGCTTGCTAGAAACGGCTCCGGTTCCATCGCGTCGTCCTCTCGCTCCAACGTGCGATCTCCAGAGTTGGACTTCATTCCGGACCCGACCTCGGTCGAATACGTATCGGACCCCGAGGATGAGATCCAGGAAGTGGTCAGTACACGCAATTGGAGACGAATCAGCCGAAGTCTCTCCCAAGACAGTAGCAAGGGCTCCCAAGACCCCGACGATGAGCGTCGTTTTTCCATCCCCAGCGTTAATCGCCCCTCTTCCACCCCGCGCTCTAAGGGTCAGAAGGGTGACGAGAAACCGCCTCCCTTTGATCAGGCCGCCTACTTCCAGGCCGTTAGATCAAACAACAAGAGGCGACTTCAGGCCGAAGTCGAAAGCGAAAACAGTTCTCGGTCAGTCTCCACGCGCGCAAGTAACAGATTTCGCGAGCTGGAGACGGTTGAGGAGAATCCGAGTGACCACCGAGATGAGCTCCCAGGCGGACCGCGGGACCGGATAGAGACTGCCATGTCCACTGGAATCTCCGCGCTCAGGGCTCCCCGCCAACCGACTCGACCTCCCGCAGCTAAGCTGTCGAACCAAGTTCTCAAGGTTGATCCAGCCGACATCACCTTGGGCGACCGTCGCCGCAGCAGTTGCCCCAAGATTGAGTCTGGGTCCAAGGTGGTGGCATCGCAGCTCATCATTCGGGAGCGGGCCTCCTTGCCCTTGATGCCTCCGGCCCCGGTGCTCGTTGCTCAGCAGGACAATAACAACCAGGACGACGAATCATTCAAGACCTGGCGCCTCTCTCAAAGCATTCCCCAGGGCGATAGTCAAGCGACTCTTACATTTCGGCCTCCAAACGTCTCGAGCACGAATCATCACAGCGTCGTCGTTGTCGATGCCAAAAGTGGCACCGAACCTCAAGACCAGCCCGGCACAATAGACATCACTGGCATCACTGGTACCAGGGAAGAGGCTCGCAACCATGAGCAACCCGAGGGCGCGGTTGTATCTCAACTCGTCAACGCCCCCGTCCGGCCTCTTACTGCGGACTCTGCACAGTCTCACGACGGCAGTGGTTGGGAGACGTGGCTACTAGCCGAGAAGCTTACGTCCCAAGACCATTCCGTATCCGTCCAAGAAGTATCCGAGACAAACGCCGAGGGAGCATCTTCAATCGCCGGTGGCGGCCCCACAGAGATGTCTGACATCAAGCGCGACGCGGTCAACATGACGACGAGTCCTACAAGTTTATCATGCTCAACCAATCCTGGCGGCTCGCTGACAACGCTTGCCGTTGACAGAACTGATGGTTCCTCTGTGGCCTTTGAGGATTTACCATCGAAATTTCGCATGAAGGGCGATATTACTTCAGCCGTTGCAGACTCTGCTACAGAAACCGTGCTGCAGTATCCTTCATCTTCGGTGTATTCCTCGATGCAGAATACGCGCCCGCCCTCGCCCATGTGCTCAAAAGACGCGAGTGGCTGTGGTGGAGATAGTAACAGTTTCGTCGAGAGTCTGATTGATCTCGATCTTGGTCAGTTCGAGAGTAAGATCTCTCCAAGCCCGAGTTCTTGTAACTCAACTGACCATCAGGCAGGGTTCAACGACCTCCAGGAACAACGGTCAAATGAGAGCTACCGCACCGCTCCTGACCTGACTTCCGATCCGGTTATCCCTTCCATCGTTCTGCTCACCGAGGATGCTCCTTGCAACGAGGTAACTGATACACCGGGAAGATATCGTTACAAAAGCCAGTTGACAACAAATCTGATTGGCGCCAAGTCTAACGAGCTGCCCTCACTGTCGGCCAGCAGCGACATCCAGTCGGGAATGAAGATTGTACAGCACGATACTGCTAACAGCGCGCCCAGTCGCAAGTCTTCCTTCCTACAAGTCTTGCGTAATGGCATAGGAAGCGGCTTAAAGGGCCACGGGAAGTTGCAGAGTCAGCCTTCTGAGCTCACACAGCTGGACCATTCGTCGGCATCGCACAAGAGACCTCAGTCCAATGGACACGCCAAGACGCTGTCGAGCCTCAGTACCGAGTCTCGCATGCAACCACCGAATGTACAATCTGCAGAGTTCACAGCACCCAAGTTGACGGAGAGCGCAACGGTAGTTTGGAAACGAGCCATACAAGTCGAACACGACCAGCGTGAGGCCAAGTTGAATGCAGGCTCCAAAAAGACTATAGTCTCGGAGCACACGACCAGCGACGAATCTCACCATGTCACGAATAATGAGCCGCTCTTTTGGCGCGACAGATCGAAGTTTCACAGTCTGGAAGCTTCGGCACAGCTTGGCCAGTCAGCTACACCTCAGCAGACAGACCAGCCGCACTCAATCCCAAGAAAACCTTCGACCGTCATTGTTTTACAAAAGACGGAGGAAGATCATGAAGCTGCGGCTAGTCCCAACTAGGAGTCGGCACCCCGCAAGCTTGCCACGCCCCCTAAATCATGGGCAAAATGGGCATCTCACAACCGACACGAGCGAACAGCTGCTGCTGGTCTGGCTAACGACGTGACTGCAAAGGACTTTGCCGCTCTGTATGCTTCAAAAGATACCCAGCAGCATGTCTGGATCACTGAGAAACACCCAGATGCTACCGAAGCCGAACCTTGCCAGCCACACGAGCCATTCCCCAAAAAGCTCGGTAAAGCTGTGAAAAAGAAACTGGCAAAGGCCATATCGTCCAAGTCGGGTACAAAGAGTGAAGCCCAGCTGGAATTCCCTGAGCTTGAAGTTTTGCCCACCAAGGACGGCTACAAGGATCTGGAGGCAATTCAAAAGAGCGTTGCGACGTTGAAGGCCAGCGAACGCGCGAAGATGGCAACCAACCCGGCCCTTGCCATAGCCGAGTTCGAGTTCCATTCCCAACAAGCATTGATCGAGACTCTGCCTGCGCAGTTACAGGAGGCCAACCACGCTGGACACGACTTTGCCGGTAAAACAACCGTCAATCCCGCAGATGGTGTCATTGAGGGCGAGTTAGCCCATGTGCATGGTGTCGAAAACCCCTCGACTCGTCCCGTCACGCCGGCTAATAGAATTGCTCTTCCTGCCGGAGATTCAACTGCTGCCACAACAACGGAGAACTGGGTAACCCCAGCTAGTCGTTTGACTCGCAGCCTCGGAGGGGATGATAACAGCACCGCTTCTGTGGAGGATGCTCAGCTTGTAAGAATTGTACTCTTAGAGGGAGACGTGGTGATGCTCCACTAATATCTGTACCTCTCGATGCTAACTCTGATTTGTTAGATGGAGATGACCAGCAAAGATGGCGCTACCCACGAGAGCAACACCAAAATATCTCACCGACGTCCAGAGGTCAGCAGCGATGCAAATTAGAACCAGATGTATGATCTGGTACGATGTTCTTGTGACAATAAGAACGAAGGATGACACTGCAACGAAATTCGGCACAAATTGATGGCCCCTGCAGAGGGCAAGGCATGTTATAAACAAACGAAGTGGTTTTGTGGCTTGGAGAAGTCCTCAAAAGAGCACTTAGCATTCCTGGTTCACGCTTTTTGTATGGTATAGGCTGGGAATACGAATGAAATTCCCCTAGTGTATAGTTTCTCAGACAACAGGTAATCAAGTCTGCTTTTTGCTTTACCTGGGCCCTCCGAGCATTATGGCGAAGCTGGCCATGGTAAACATTGTTGTTACCAGACTCGTCTCAGCGAAGTTGCTCCACCGTCGCCACATGATGGGAGCAGCACGAATTTTTTCTTAATGGGTACATCTCATAATGGATCGTTTACTACACAAGGCTGTCACGGCGCAGGGCGTCTTTTGGTCATAAATCATGGTATTGACTAGGTCCCTCACTCGGGATAGGCCTCCTGGTCAGGATATCGCGTCGGTATTCTGTAGTCTACCCCCCAACGTTTTTATGAACACCATTGTCCGCCAAAAACAAGAATCCACAAGCCCATTCATTGCCAAGTGGGATATAAACCTGCCGAGGAAATCATACAACAGCGACCTCTTCACCTGGTCGAAGAGGTCTCAGCTAGCTAAGTGGTCAGCGGTGGAATTTCCACCGTTTGCGCATGTGCACAAGAAGATGGCGGCGAGCCTATCCGAGCAGGACATTCTCGTAGCTCGGTTGGTCAAGGTGCTTGAAGAGCACATCCTGCAGCGCAGCTCTGCTTCGGACGATTTGCGGCAAGACGCCGTCAATCTGTTGCAGATTGTTGCGCATGCTCTCCATATGGCTGCTGACCTGACCGGCCAGCTCGCGCAGCTCGTTTCCTTCGAGATCCTGGTTTGGGAGTCAGTGACGGAAAGACGGAAAGACAGAAAGAGAGAGAGGGAGAGAGAAAGGATATGTGTGTGTGCGTGCGTACCCTAAACAGCGTCCCGGTGACGTTCTCGTCTGGAACGAACTTGAAATCGTGCTCCTCTCCGACGTTGCCTTGGCGGCCGCTGTCGGCGGCGCCAGCGACCTTCTTTGGCTCGGGGACGAGAACGTGCGTCTTGCGAAGGTTGTCTTTGAAGTTCCTGGCTTCGGACCTTGCGTTGGCCTCTAGCGTCCTCAGACTATCGTAGTCCGTCTCAAGCGCCCTTTCGTCGCGCTCCTTCTCGACCTTGAGGAGCTCGACGGCATGCAGCAACGGGTCAAGCTGCCTCTCGAGGGCCGCGACGCCCTCGATGACGCGCTCAAAGTTGAGCTCCTCCGAGCGGCCGCCGTCAGCATCGGCGGCTTTCCGGGTGCCTACGCCAGATCCGGTGAAAGAGGCGGCAGCAGGCGGGAAGGGGAGGCCGCGGGAGAGCTTTCTGGAGAGGCGGTTCGTGACAAGACGGATGGCCGAGGCGGCCTGGTCGCGGCGCTTCTCGTTGGCGGCTAGGCGTTGCAGGACGGGGCGCTCGGCAAGGCGGAGGAGGCTGGAGACGTGTGCGAGGGACGGGGGCGCGAGGGGTGTCCATTTCTCCTCGATTATCGAGCGGGGGATCTGGCGAGTGCGGGGAGCGATGTGGCGGTGCTTCGGGACCGGACGGCGGGCTGTCGGGGGATCCATGCTGGATTGCAGCAGCAGCACCTGCTGCTGTTGCTGTTGTCTGATCTCGTCGGACGTACGACGGCGGCGTTTCTTTGGTGGCGCTGAGTCCGCTGCGTCTTCGTCTCCTGACGGACGCTTCTTGGATTTACGAGACTTGGATGGTTGCTTCTCAGGGGCGTGCGGGGAAGATGCCCCGTCAGAGATCCGAGGCTGACCTGAGCGGCGGCGTTGTGTTTCTGGAGGTGCTCCCGAGAGCCTTTCCTCGATTTGAAAAGGCCGCATTCGCCGTTTCTTAGTCGGCTTCCCGGTAGCTTGCTCTCCTGCTGGGGAGGGTTGTCTGTCTTTCCGCCTATGGGCCTCCGGCGCCTCTGGCTCGGTTCGAGCTGCTGGGCGACGGTGCTTCTTCTTTGAGGCTTTCAACTCTTCTTCAGCTGATGGCTTCTCTCCCTTCTCCGCTGCAGCTTTCGGTTTACGCCCACGTTTCTTCTCGGGTACGGGTTCAGCCTCGGCCTGGGCTTCTTCCTCGGGCGTGGGCTCCTCAACCTCGACAGTCTTCCCCTTCGGTTTCCTCCCTCGTTTCTTGGGCGCCATTTTAGCCTCGACCTCTTCCTCATCCGTAGGTTCTTCAACCTCGGCAATCTTCTCCTTGGGCTTTCTCCCTCGTTTCTTGGGCGCGGATTCCTCCTCGGCAGCTTCGATGGACTCCTCTACGACAAGCCCCTTGTTCAGAGATGGATGTCCGCGTTTCGTCTTCGACGTTGGCTCCAGTCCCGTCGCATCTTCGGTAGGTCCCTCGATAACATTCATCGGCCTACCACGCTTCTTTGTCGCCGCATTGTTTGCAGTGGCTTCATCGTTGCCCCCAACACCACTTGCCTCCTGCGCTGCCTTGCGACCCGTCTTGGCTACCGCCGGTTTCTCTGCTGGTTGAGAGAAATCTTCAACTTCCATGGCACTCTTTACCACCTTTCTCGACTTACTTTTCGGTTGAACCGGCTCAGGTTCCTCCTCGATCACCTCCTCAACCACCTCTTCGCGCCTGGGTCTACCCCGCCTTTTCGCCTTTGGCTCCTCGGAGAGAGGCGGTGGTTGGGATCCTTTGTTCTTCTTCGGTCGACCACGCTTGGCTGGTGTTGAGACGACCGCAGCTTCTTTGGCCAGCTCGTACATTGACTCTGCCTCTATGATTCGAGAAGACTCTTGCGACGCGTCGCCAATCTTGGACGCCTTTGGAGGCCGACCGCGTTTGCGCGTTTCACCTGCCGTTTTTGAGGCCTAAATTTGCGTTAGACAAGCTCAGTCGTATTAACAAGGAAGACCTACCATTCTGAAGTACTGCGCTGTTGGTGCTGTTGCGCAATTCAAGATAGAGGTTCGCGCCTGGAGAGATCCTCACGTCGAGCTCCAGACGCGTCCTCTTTGGATTGGGTACGTATCTGTAGCACACACAATGGTGCAAACCAAGGTACCTAGGTACCTAGTCTGTGTGGCTGTTACCCTTCGGCCCACTTCATTTCCGGCCTCGTTTATTCGTCCCTCATAGATACCCCGGACCGACGTTCCACCTGAGCGTTCCCCAAATGACGCTCACTGGCAGCAGAGATAAGACGCTTGTCTGTATCAGGCTAAGCTACGTGGAGGGGGCGGCGTGTTCTGCAGCTCCTTCCCTGGTGGGTTTCACTGCTCCTGAGTCCTGGTTTCCCCCAGCGACCAATGCGCCAAAGCTCCTTGGCCGTGATTTCCCAGTCGGATCACCAACGGAGCAAGGTTTGGACGCTCCAAAAGGGTTGTTTTCCACTTTTTCCCACCTTCTTGTCCCTGTGTCCTTTTTTCCAATTGTACGGATACAAACTCCGCGTGTTGCATCTAGGTTGCTGTACACTTCCGCTCTTCAACCCATTCTTGTCGTCCCTCCTTGACCTCTGTTGTAGCTGGCGGCACTTTCTCAGTCTTGCCTCGCTTTTTGTAGTTGCCCCATCCCCTCATACATCATTTCTTGGCTGCCTGATCGCGACACCTATCCCATCCCAAAGCTACCTCACCTCTCTCACTCTCTTCTCCCTCCTACCAACATCTCCACAACACAGCCATCAAAATGCGCGTGTCCGCTGCTACCCTTCTCGCGCTCCCGCTACTTGCGACAGCGGCTGAGTCGCCCTTCGAACAGTACAAGGCTCAGTTCCAGAACTTCCTGAGCTCCTTCGGCGCTTCCGCCCCCAGCGCGGAAAAGCCTGCCGCCGCGGCCCCCGACGCCGCCGCGCCTGCTGCGACGACTGCCGCCAAGAAGATCTCCGTCTTGACTACCGAGAACTGGAAAGATGTTCTCTACGAGCCCGTAAAGGCTGAGGCTACAACTCCCGAGGAGTGGTGGGTTCTGATCACTGGCGGCAACAAGACGTGCTTCGGTATACTCTGTCCCCTTAGAACATGCTGCATTTTCTTGGATACTAATCGTGCCCTACAGGTCTCTGCGACAAGATCGAGACCGCTTTCAACGAGAGTGCGTCCAAGTTCGCCAAGCTTCCCGAATCTCCCCATCTGGGACTCGTCAACTGCGACGACCAGCCCGTCCTCTGCAACGGCCTGTCTGCAGGCACCGCGTCCATCTGGTCCATCGGGATGTTGCCCGCTGGATCCGATATCGACATCTACAGGAAGCGCCTCAACGTTACCACCACCACCTCGGACGACATTGTCGACCTGTGGAAGAACAAGTCCAAGGAAGACTGGATCCTGACGGAGAACATTTTCCACCCCTTCAACAGCTTCGTCGGAAAGAACAACCTGACTCTTCCCGTTGGCTACTTCTTCTGGGCTTTCAACCTCATCCCCAACTGGCTCTTCATGATCCTCGTCTCCTTCGGTAGCCGTACCTTTATGAACCGCCGCATGAACACTTCGCTCAACACCCGCGGAAACGTCGCCGCCGCCCCCGCTCCTGGTGCCGCCCCCGCTGGCGGTGTTGCGCGGTAAAGGGAGAGAGGTCTTGATAGGTGGAGAAGAGGCTGAAGGGCACGACTCTACGGTGTTGATATCCATAGTAGTTCGGGACGCGGCCGAGGTCCGTCATTTGGATTATGTAGTGCCAGATTAGTAATCTTTAGTTGATCAACTTTTTCCGTCACACGCATCTTGTACGCTCTTCAGGCCTTGCATGACGTCTTCCCTTAGTCTGTGGTTTGATAGGCGTCCATAACGCAGGTCGCTCATGCTACCGACCGTCTGCTTCACCGATTCCAGTAGGGACTTTTCCTGTGTCTCGAGCTTCTGGATCTCTGCTTCGAGATCAGCCATAGCGATGTCCATTTCTGGGATAATGGAGTTGAGTGTGTGTTTGGCGTCTTGTGTCACGCACGCGCCAAAGAGCTGCACATCGGTGTCAGGCCCTCCATCGTGTACCGGTGCAGCTGCACTGGAATGAATCATAGACTTACGGCTCGCTCGATCTCGAGCTCCTGGTCAGCATCCTCATCTGCCGCGCGGCTGCGGGCACGGGCAATCTGGCGCTTGAGAACCCTCCCGCGTTTCTCCTCGTCGGCGATGTTCTCTGTGACAGTGTCGACAAGCGCTCTCCTCTGATGCTGCAGATCGCGGTACAGAGAGCGAATCACCGGGTTGGCTCGATGGGCCTTTGGAAAGAGTTCAGTGAATTCTTCGAGTGTGATGGCGGAGGGTAGTTGGGCGGGGAAGGTCAGGTAGTTGTGCAAAATAGCGGACTCAGTAGGCGCCATGATGAGATATGCGATACGTGGCTCAGATGCCCTAATGTTGACGCCGATGATGCAAAGAAAATGAGGTTGTTCTAGAGCGAGGTCGCAATTGACTTCTTCATGTCCTGAGGGAAACCAGAACAAAAGGTAACGCAGGGGTGTGTGTTAGGATGAGAGATCCTTGTGATGAGTGCAGGTGCGAAACGGGTGGCGCTTGCTGGGGGCAGGCTTAGACGACGCGGTCTGGTTTGTTTCCTGGAGAGACGCGTTAATGAGTCCGCAGCAGAGGCGCGTTTCACTCCGGGGGAAAGAATTCCCAGAGCTTGCCAACTTCATCTCATTCAGCCAAGGTTCAACGACCTCAACCTCGAACAAAGACTTTGCCAACGTCTGCATTGTTTGCTGCGACAGTTTTCCACCCGATAAGCCCGCAGTGAGACCATCTTTCCTTTCGTTCCTTGCTGTTTTTGGCCAAAAGCTCACTAAATCTCCAGGTACCTGCTTACTGTGCTAGCAACCTGTCCAGCACTGTCATTCGGATTGGTTGAAGTATCACGGGCGAACATTTTACACTGTGCATTAGAGCCTCAGCTCCTGGGAACTTGCGCCTATCACACCCAGCGCTGACTGTGTCTCACCTTGCTGCGCACTGTCCGAGAATCTAACTTCATTGCCCCTTTGGTCGGTCCATCAAATCAACCACCCAATTGCATCTAAGCTGTGACCAAGACTGCCGGCACTCTCAACAGAGTTATTATAGCACCTTCAGCCCTCTAGAGCCCTCAAGGCCGCCCCATCCATCATGGCACCCACCCGTCCCCCAGCCCAGCCGTTCTCCAAGGACGAGAAGGTTCTCTGCTTCCATGGCGAGATGTTGTACGAAGCCAAGATTCTCGACGTCCAGCCTGCCGATAGTGGTGAGGGCTTCCAATACCGCATTCACTACAAGGGCTGGAAGAACACCTGGGACGACTGGGTCTCTATCGACCGCATCCGCAAGTTCACTGAGGAAAACAAAGAGCTCGCCAGCACGCTACATACTCAGATGAAGGACTTGCGCCAGAAGAGCAGCGCGAAAGCCCCCAAGAAGGGTCTCCGCGTCAATGGCCCCGATTCCGCTCGCGGCAGTGAAGAGCGAACTGCAGCGGTAGCCGCCAGTGGACGTGGTCCTCGACGGGCGAGGGACTTTGACCTTGAGCAGGTGAGTGGTGAAACATGCTTCCTATTGTCTTGTTTTCTGCTCTGCGTTTCTTCCGTCTTGTTTTACCGGCGCGGTTATCATTGTTGAAGGAGGGAGATCTGCAAGCGAGTCCCATCATGAGTGTGAGCGTGCCTAGCTATGAATCACCGTCACAAAGAGTGGCTGGCGAGGCGAGAAGGGATGAAAAACACCCTTCAGGGCGAGGCTGTCGAGGCTGTAGTGCATGGCTACAGCATCACTGGTCTTGCTGTTTTTTATTCACCTCAGTGGTCGGCTTTCATCCGTTTAACCAACCAGAGGATGAAAAATTTTCGAGGTGCTGCCTTCAATTACCTTCCTTCCACGAAAATTTTGTGTTGGCCGAACCATATCCGCAACAACTTACTTTCCTCCGACTCCAATACATTTGTCCGACCTCATCGATCTTTTCTTGGTTTTCCAACCGCTGGCTTCGGTTTGAAGATCCTTCACGACTTTATCCTCGTCAGGGTTTTTTGACAATGTTTCTACTTCTAATATTCTCCATTCGACAAACTCTGAACATCATCCTCATCAACGCATGCCTTGACGAACATGAGCTCGTGGGACAATTGGACATACCATGGCCAGCCGGCTGCGCCAATCCCTCAGTATCCTCCGTTTTCGTATTACACACTGCCGGAATTTCGATTCTCCTCCCTGCGTTCAGTGGCTTACGACCAAACCATGCCTCGTTTTGACTCTCCAGATTACAAGCGGGAAGCAGAACAACTCAAATTCAACTACGGGCCATTCGACGGTTACAGGGCTGCGCTGTTAGCATCGCGCTCAGGGATGATACCAGAACACTACATCCACCATTCTTCCATCTCTGCGGCCCCTGGCTATGAGCAAAGGAGCCAGCATGCTCAACAGGACAGCTTCGGAGCTCATGAGTCGTACGATGGCCCGCCATCGTATTACCTCAATGACGACGGGGACAACCATCACGATGATGAAGGAGCCGAGCACGACGATTTCGATGACAAAGAGTGGGCCGAGCACGTCTATGGAGATGCTGGTCCGTGTGGCCTTGTTGATAACTCGGATGGTCCTCATGATCACGAGGCCGACTATACTAGCGACTTCGAGAACGAGGAGTACGTCGGCGTGACGGAGCACCTTGACGATGACCAACACCCAAGAGAGCATTACTACGGCGACAACGAAGATTGGGCTGGCCACCAAGACAACGAAGAATCAGAAGAACCCAGTGACGACATCGACTGGGCAGCCCTAGTCCACCCAAGCTTATACGGCAATTCGCTCTCAAGTTCGGACTCGGACACTTCGGCTGGCAGTCGCTTATCTCTCGAGGAGATTGAGAGACGACAAAATACCTTCCTCCCGCAGTGGAACCAGGTAAACTGGCAAGCGCCCTCCAGGAACCCTCCGTCAACCTCCATTTCGCCCAGGGCCAGCAATCAGCCAAGCCGCAACAGGGCTCACAGCGTCATCAGCATCTCAAGCGACGAGAGCGAATCCAGCATTGAGCTTCTCGGCGTCTCACGCGTCAAGTTTAGCAAGGACGCTAGCCGTTGCAAGGACGCTAGACAGGAGCAGGAGTCTGAGGAAAGGGCAAAGGCCCAGGTCAGCTTGGAGCAACAGTCTGCCCTTTTGCTATACCCCCAGGACCGAGAGAGTGCTGGCGGCAGTAGAGGCCTCGCGCACATGCCTATCGCAGTGGACTTGACCAAGGAGCACGGGCGAGAGAACGTTGTCCGGGAAAGCAACAAACGGAAGCGAGCGAGCAGTATCGAGTTCCTCTTCGCGTTCCGACGCAACGTGCGGCCTAGGCAGCATTAAGTCTGTGTTGGCTTATGGCGCCGATGTCAGGGGAGTTTGGCGGCTGGTTCCGCTACTACATAAGCGCTTTGGCAAGTGCTACTACCGGCCGCGCCTTCCTCGAACAATCAACCAGCCTCACCACTCGATTCTTGCATCTTCTCAGGACTTCCTCGACAGCATAACAGAAGTTCCTCTTCTCAGGACATCGATCATCGACTGCATCATATTTCTCACTTCGTTTCCCAAAAGCACTACCCGCCTCACTTCGCTCCCGCTTTGGGCTCTTTGTCATTCCTTCCAACGTTCTCAAGACACCATTTCAATTGCCATGACTTGCGTCTTCCGCAGATCCCGACAGGCAATACCGGGGCGTCGTCGACATCACGTTGGGAGAGAGACTGCTTGGAAGGAACCGCGCCTTGCAGCAGACTACTTGGGCACGTCACCTCCACCGTCAAAAGTCTATGTCACCAAGGATGGAAAAGCCAGAGACGATGGTCGCTACGATATGTCTGGTACAAGCCGCAAAAGGGAGAAGCCTACCCGTGTCAAGGCTTCCGTTCCTTCTCCGCAGCACATGAAGGAAGAGAACATGGCTGTGAGTTTGCACAAACACGGCAAAGACAGCCACCATCTGAGTCAACAGTGTGAGATGGCGAATTAAACGACAATCGGGGAGGAGGGGTCGCATCCAGTCAATCAGCCCAGTGGCCCTGATCGAGCTGCACTTGTTATCACTTTTTCTCGTCACTTCATGTCTGTCGCTCCGTGGCCGTGTACTAACCGAGCACAAATAGGAGGATGGATTCCATGCGCGCCCGTCTATCAAGCTGCCTATCCCCGATCATATCAAGGCAATGCTTGTCGACGACTGGGAGAATATCACCAAAAACAATCAGCTGGTCCCGCTCCCTCATCCTCACCCCGTCGACGACATTCTGAACGACTACCTCAACTACGAGCGCCCCAACCGAGAAGATGGTTCTGCAAACATGGACATCCTCGAAGAAGTCGTGGCTGGTCTTCGCGAGTACTTTGAGAAGTCTTTGAGCCGGATCCTTTTGTACCGGTAAGTGACTTTCTCGCCTTCTGCGCTCGCTGTAGCCTAGCTAACATACCCATAGGTTTGAACGCCCCCAGTACCACGAGATCCGCAAGGTATGGGAGAAGGCCACGGAGAACGACAAGCATAAGTCTGTTTGCGACACATATGGCCCCGAGCACATGTGCCGCTTGATGGGTAAGTCTATTTGACACGTGGCCTGTGACGCCGCTAATCAATGCAGTGTCCTTGCCTGAGCTCGTCGCCCAAACAAACATGGACCAACAGTCCGTTTCACGTCTACGTGAGGAACTCTCCAAGCTTACAGTCTGGCTTGGCAAGAACGCGAAGAAATACTTTGTCAGCGAGTACGAGACTCCTTCTCAGGAGTATATCGACAAGGCCCGGAGTTTCTAGGCACCCAGGCCTGATCATGGATCATCCTTAATCGAGAGGCCATTTATCCGCTGTTTCGCCTCGGGTTGTTTTTTGCGACTTCGGCATCGCTGGCTACCGGCCCAACCAAACAAGATTGGCGGGATTCGCACTAGGAGAGGCGTGAAAGGGCCGCATGCTTGTACCGCCTGCTACTACCAGGCTCACTTAACCGGTATGAAGTGTTGAGACAGATACACACATAATATTTTCTTTTCTTTCAACGCAGAGCATCCCACCTCGGGGGTATATTCACTTGAGACTGGCGAGGGAACAAGACACGATCCTTGGCGTGTCTTGCACACCGCCAAAATTTGCGGTTTCCTCGTTCAAGTAGATAGTTGCCACCGAATGGCCACCGGCGGCCTCTAGGTCTTCGTAACACAATGATGATAGGCTTGGATCTCTTGAGGCCTTGAGTGAACTTTTAGCTACTTCCGTGCAAACGCCCATGTCTGCATAAGTTATTGTACATTCTGCCATGACCTTGTACGGTTTTCCTCCTGGCAATAGTACACAAATCCGTTTTCTTTCGCCAGCCCGTCGCAGGTAACGTCTGGGTGACTAAGGCAGCTCCGTCTCCTATCCGAGACGAGTCGATCGGATTTCAATCCACACCCCTCCTCCGTCCTAAATTATTCCCTCTCTCTGCCTCTCGGTGCGATCTCTCTCTTTTTCTCTCTGTAAGGGCAACCTCACCGCGCAACGGCCTTCTCGACGTAGAACCCGGGGTCGGGCCTCCGCAGCTCGCGCAGCTCGGTCTGGGACATGGCGCGGTCGACCTCCTCGACGCGGACGAGTTCCTTGACCTTGAGAATCATACCCGCGAACTGGGGGCTGACGGGGTGGAACACGGTCTGAGAGCGGCGGTGCAGGCCGAGGGCGTCGAGGACGCCGCGGGTGCTCTTTGGCAGGCCAATGGCGGAGCGGTGGAGGGTGATGCGGAAGAAGGACATGGCGGGCGGCGTCCGGGGAAGTGTCGTCTGGGTCGAGCGGTCCGATGCCTAGGAGGTTTTCGTATGTGCTCGTTGAGGGGGGAGTCAGTCGGTCGCTTTTGCGCCGCGGTCGCGTTGATTCCGTTTGGTGGTCGTTGTTTCTGCAAAGGAGTTCCGTCGTCAGCTAGCTGATCCAGCAGGCTCTGGGGAGCAAGGGACGTACAATCAGTTGCGTATCGGAGACGTTCGTTCTTCCGTATCGAGATGTCGTGGGGGCTTGGATGCTCCAGCTTGCTCTTAAACAGCTTTCAGATGGGCCTTGCGATCGAGAGATCCAAAATTCGATGGGCTGCTGTTGGACCAGAGGGTCCGTGCGTCTCTGGCGGCGGAAATCGCCGCGGCCCACCCTAGGTAGGTAATCAATCCCTCGGAGGGTGTGTTGTCAAGTGTCCCTGCTGCCGCTGTTACCTTGCTCCGGGATTGTCGCTCAAGGGACCCTCTGTCTAATCTTTTAGCGTCCAGCGCCTCTTATAGAAATGGTTGTCACTGTCGTCTTGACGCAATCGTCTCCTCAAGCTCACCTTCAACAGGCTGTATTCCTAAAGTTCGAAGTGCGAGTTCCTGTTCCAGCAAGGATCCGGAACCAGTCAAGTACCTAATCAAGGTACAGTAGCGGCAACACTGTCAAGGGCGTGCCAATGACCCTTTTTATACTCGTCTCACCTTCTCCGGTAATGTGTAGTACAGGTGTAGCAAGAAATCCATCCAGACGACAACACCATGCTCTAGCCCGTGCCAATATGCATTATGTGAATAAGATGTTTTCGCTTTGACTTGACCTGACAATATGAGGTGGTAGCTAAAAGAACTCAGCTTCCAATGTTGGAAAGCCCCTTTAAAATCACTTTTACAAGGGCGACTCTGTAGTAGCCCTCATAGCCAGACGTATGCTTACACACTCCGCAATAGAGACTTACTATTGTAAATTTGCTACCTCTTGCTGGCTTGATGGCGGTTGGCTTCAGGATTTTCCAGAGCATCTTGCATCAACACCCGCACTCTGCTAGGGTCTCAATTCTGCGCTAAACATTGCTCAATGTCATTTGGCCCCCCCGGCTTTGGATCCTTACAGAAGTTGGAGCCGTAGAGTGAGCCTCGTCTAGGTTGGCGGGTGCTCCCGATGCAGACCTTGCCCTCAAGTCGGATCTGACGAACCAAGCAACATTACTGGATTAACCCTTGGTCAATAAAAGCTTACCCCAGGAACCTATCCGCAACAAAGGCTTACAGCGGCCCGCTTTCCTACCCCCAAGGGCCGGTCGCGGCTAGAGAGCGCAGAGGCGCCGTTAGTGTCTCGACTACGCAGACGGTAGGGGTCCCTATAGCCATCCATCGCAGGGTAGAGCTGCATCACCGACAGTGTTGGGATAACAGACGGGCAAAACCATTAGTATATCCCGGAGGGACTACGCAGCACTACACGTATATAGCTTGTCGTACAAGACGCCATTTAGCACACCCTCATCCCTCGCATGACGTTAAAATCATTTACTCCATTTCTATAGCCACATCCCGTGGCAATCCGTAACCTTCCGCCGCTAACCATGAATCCCTTACATCTGAACCTCCACTCTGCCCTCAGCGCCTGGCGGGCCAGAACCGAGCTGGGGGAGGATATAGGTAATGTCATCCCACGGGTGACGGTACAAACCAGTGCGCAGTCTCTTCTGGTCGAGGTAGTGGGCAATGAGACCGATGGAACGGCCGAGAACGAACAGACCGTTGAGAACACCCATCTTGAGGTAGTCCTCGGCCTCTTCCGAGGAGAAGGCGCCGCAGTTGCGCATGAGGTCAACGAAGCAGACGGCAATGCAGCCATCGACGTTGAGAATGAGGTTGTCCTTCTTGGAGGTGGTGACGGTCTCGACGGCCAGGGCGTAGTCGAGCAGCTTGTGGTTAGGGAACTTGGCCTTGACGTACTCCTTGACGAGCTCGACACGGAGATCAGGGTTGTTGCGGGACTTGACGCGGTGGCCAATACCGGGGATGAGCTTGTTCGCCTTACGCATGTTGTCGACGAACTCACGTGGGCTCAGGCCCTTGTCGAAGGCCTTGGTGAACTCCTCGGCGGCGCCGTCGAGGGCACCACCAAAGCGAGAACCAATGGTCAACAGACCGGCGACGAGCGAGGAGATGAGGTCCTTGCCGGCACGGGTGGTGATGATGGTGTTCATGGCACCGGAGACGGCGGGACCGTGGTCGGCAGTGAGCATGAGCACCATCTCGAGGAACTTGGAGGCGTAGGGGGGCAGGCGGCGACGGAACCACAAGAGGGACATGACACCGCCGATGCCAATCTCTTCCTTGAAAACATCCGAGATGGGCATGCCAGCGTACAGGAGCTCCTGGCCACGGTCGTCCGAAATGGTGGAGATGAAGGCAGCGGGCTTACGGATGAGACCGAGCTCCTGAGCCCACGAGTAGTCGATAGGGATCTTGGGAACGACGGGCTCGGGCTGGGGCTTGATAGTGCCGTTCTTAACCAGGCTGTCGTAGAGAGCCTTGAGGACCTGGGGCATGTCCTCGAAAGTCTCGGGGACGTAGAAGCCGGCCTCCTTCATCTTCTCGTTCTTGGTCTTGGCCGTCTCCAGGGTGGAGTTGGCGAAAGCACCGGCGTGACCGAACTGGACCTCAGTCTTGAACATGCTGGCGCAGGTACCAATGGCCCAGGCAACGATGGGCTTGGTGATGACGCCGTCCTCGACGGCCTTGATGACCTTGTATTCCTCAACACCACCAACCTCGCCGAGCAAGACAAGGATCTTGCACTCGGGGTCGGCCTGGTATCTGAGCAGGTGGTCGATGAAGGTGGTTCCGGGGTATCTGTCACCACCAATGGCAACACCCTCGTAGACACCATCGGTGTTGTTGGCGATGATGTTGTTGAGCTCGTTGGACATACCTCCAGACTTGGAGACGTAACCGACGGAGCCCTTGCGGTAGAGCTTGGAGGCAACGATGTTGTCCATCATACCACCGGTGTTACCGATCTTGAAGCAGCCGGGCTTGATGCCACCGACAGTGGCGGGGCCAATGATGGTGATGCCCTTCAGCTGAGCCTTGTGGGCAATCTCACGGGCACGCTGGGTTGTTTGTCAGTGGACGGCAGAGAGTGGTGGTAGAGGGAGGGGGACTCACACGCTCAGGGACACCCTCAGCAATAATGGCAATGGTCTTGATCTGAGGGAACTCCATCAACTCCATGGTCGATGTGTAAACACTTCGGGAAGAGGCGAAGTTGACAACGACATCAACGTCGGGATGCTTCGCAATGGCCTTAGTGACCTCCTGGTAGACGGGCAGGAGAGTCTCGCTGGTTCCCCAGTACATCTTGCTGACGAACTGGCCACCGAAGGTGTAGATGATGCCGGCAACGGAGGGGGTTTTGCGCTTGCAAATGAAGTCAAAGTCGAGCATGCCCTGGACGGCGCGGGGCTGCAGACCGTAGACGAAGCATCTGGTCTTGTCGTTGAACAAAGCATGTTCGGGGAGAGGGCTCAAAGGACGGCTGGGAGCCGAGAAGCGTGTGATGTTGTCGTTGGCAGACAGGCCGCTGGCAGCCTTGGCGCCATTAGCGGGGGTGGTGGCCGAAGGCATTGTGAAGAAAGTCGAGCTTCGTCGGCGAAGAGGATCTCGACAAGGCAAGAAGAAAAAGTCTGACGAGGGGAAGGTCAGCAAGCTTGTCGAAGCAGACAATGAGGACACCTGAAGCAACAGAATAGAAGTCTGCCGGCGGTGATGAGGAAAGTGTCCAAAGTCAAGGGTTAAGAAGTTGAAAGGTGGAGGAGGAGGAGGAGGAGCAGTAGGAGGAGGAAGTTTGGTGAAAAACAAACGAGTCGGAATTGTGGTGGGGAGGAGGTGGGATTTCAGGAGGGACTCGGAGAACGACGACGTTCGCAGGAAGCTGAAATCGTTGGATCTGCGAGGCTACTGCTCATCGGCAGCTGGGGACACCACCAGACATTAAGTGGATATTGGAGCTGGCGTACCTAGCCCCAGCTCCTTGGGGGGTCACTTTTTTCTTCCCTTCCCTTAGACGTGCAAGCGGGTGAGAAAGTAGGAAGTGGTGTGTGCGGAATTCTGTCCGGAGGTGGGAAGATGGCGGCGGCGGTGGGTGGAGGGGCAAGATTGACATGACTGGGGTGTGTTGTGGTGTGGTGTAGTGGGTAGGTAGGATTTGGGGAACGGTACGGAGTATTTGACAACTGACCTGGCAAGTGTTGTTACTGTTTTCGGGGTTTAGAAAGCAGCGACGCACGACGGCAAAGCCCAGCTTCTTCTTAGTGATGTCGACCTGAAGGCGGAAATCGTTCGTGACGATAGAGCGTGGGGGGGTTGGAAGCAAGACGGGCTGGGCTGACTGGCAGGGAAGAAAGAAGGAGAGAAGGGAGGGGAGAAAAGGACGTCGATAGTGAGAGGGTGGACGTAGAAGAAATGGAGGACGACGTCGTAAGTAGTTGAGGAGGACCCAGGCAGTAAGTAACTTATGGGATGGGAAAGGTAACTTTCACACCTCCCTCTTCTCTACTTGTTTTTCTTTGCTGATTTTCTTCTCCAACGGGGAATCGGCAAGGGGGGAGGAGAGGTTCTGGCGTCTGCGTGTGCGTGTGCGGTTTGTGTGAGGTGCAGGGATATTGTTGGCGTCCCAAGTATCTGAGGGAGAATGGAAGTGGCAGCAAAAAGTCAAGTTTGAGTCGGAGTTGAGGCCTAGCCCAAGCACACCCACTGCTGCGGCGCCCAGTTCCACGCCGAAAAAAGAAGGTCCAATCCCAGTCCCAATCCCCAAGATATTGTCTGGTCTCCAACAATGCCAGACAATGCTTTGCAGCGGCAGGAACGGGGGCGGGCAGAATTGGTGAACCCGGCCGGCGACTGACACACAGACGAGACAGGACAAGACAGACCAGAACAGTACAGAATAGGCCGGTTGGCGGTGACGGGTGGTGGTCGTTGTGCGGGCTGACTTTGGCGGTGTTGATTAGCCGGGGGAGCTGTACATCGTACTCTGAGCAGGGTCGGGATCCGATCGGTATGGTCGGCGCTGCGTCGTCAGGAACACACCACCAGTAAATTTCTGGCGGTGCAGTGACACACCTCTACACAGTAGCTTTTCGCACCTACAAAAGTTGGCTGATGGCTTTTTTTTTTTTTTTAGGTGGTGAGACCTGTGGGTGGTGTGGAATGGAGGGGGATGGGGATGTAGACTCCCGTCATGCGACGGCCGAAAGAGTTGGGGAAGTTCGGGGCCAACGAGGTGCTGTGATTGGCTAAGTTTTCGTTGAAGTGTTGAATGTCCAATGCGCAGGGAAGCAAGGCAAGGGAACAACAGGGAGAGAGATGCGATGGGATGGACGGGCAACCGGGCATGGCAGCAAGCGAGCGAGCGGCCACAACAGTAAGGTAGCGCCTAGGTGCTGGACCCTTAGACCCCGCTTGTACACTAGGCACTTGCGTACCTCCAAGACGACCTATGATTCGCACCCGCAACCCGCACCACCGACTCAGACCGGGCACCGAGACAAACTTGCACAGGGCGTCCGGTACCTTGCGCTGTCATAGTGCCTAGCCCAAATATGGAGCTTAGGTCAGGTCAGGTCCAGGTCTATCCAGCCATCATGATGATCATGTACCGGTCGGTACCTGTTCTGCCCATATTAGTGCCTGACTCTTACCTCACTCCCCCCCCCCCCCCCCCCCCCCCCCACTAAGGATATGCCGGTGGGAGGGCCCAGGAGTGACAGTGAGATTGGGAGTAAAAGTGAGGAGACGATGCAACATAGTGAAATGGTTTAAGGGTAAGAAATGCGTGGGAATGAGAGAGAAGCTCCAACAAAACTGCACCCAGTTTCCAACACGCCAACCAGTCCTTGCTGGGATTACAATCAAGACGAGAAGCAGAGACGGGCGTCGTCCGCCGGTCACCGCAATAGTCGGCCTCGACGTCCCGTGTTTGCCCCCTGTCCCCGCCCCGACCAGTCCAAGTTGAGACCAAGCCGGACTGGCGCTTGACCGCACAATAGTCGGGAGGCGCGTGCCAGGCCAGCCATGGCAAACCTTAGACCACACCCTAGCTTAATCGCGACCTGACCAGCGCTTTCCTTGTTGCACCTCTGCTCTGCCAACGACAACGATGACATTTGGTTCGAAATAGCGTCGGACTGGATTGTCAAGGAGGATCAACATGCGCCGGCTCGGCTGCCCAGCCAGGATTCTGACACCGTATTCAATCCGAACACGCCGCAGTCACACGCGCGCAGACACTTTCTCTCTTTTTCTGGAGTCCTGGACACTCGCCCAACGCTAATCCACTGTCTTACGCTCACGGCTGTATGAGTGGGGGCGAGGCGGTCGCTAGAACAGCCTCCTTCGCCATCCTTCTCTGCATTCGATTGTGGGTGGCAGGGTGGTACCCGTCAGCGAGCGAGGCATTTTAGGCTTCGTCGGTGCACGCGTGGAAGGACGGATCTCCATGGCTGGCCACTTGGATCATACCGTCAGACGACCAAAATAGGAAAGGGGCAGCCAGATTGATACCCGCCCCCAAGAGCGAAATCGAGGAGGAAGTGTGTAGGAAGGAAAGAGAGGGAAAAGGGAAAGAAGGAAGCTGAAAGAAGGAATAAAACTTGAACTGCAGTGGGACAATGCGGCGATAAAGTCGTTACTACGAAGTGCTGTGAAGAAACAGCGGCCGAAACAAACGACAACGACGGAGATGAGGCCAAGGACCCGAGGACTGTGAGTCGACGGGCATACTGTCACCAATGCTCTCGCATGCCCGAAACCCGGCGTGCGGCATCCACCTCCGCCGATTTTCGGTCCTCCCCCATTGTCACTCCGCCGACAACCGAGCATTGCGCATCCTCACTCGAGAAAAAAAAGAGGACCACCATATGCGCGCGCACACCTTTACACAGAGCGCTCGCATCCCAGATAGCTCCGTCGTGGCTTGGGGATATTTGGAGAGTGGCATGCCATGGCTTATTCGAGAAAGTAAGACCGCGAGACCCTTTTTGTTCGTCCGTTGTGCAACCCATTCATCCCATTCTCAGGGCGAACGAACGGCTCTCCCCAACCGCCGTGCTATGTGAAGAGGGGGTCGAAATCCGGTCTGGGTACGAACTGCGGTCGTCTCACTTGAGACTAATGACTGTGCTTTGGACCATCCCAATTCCCAATCCCGGCGCCATGGCTAACAAGCACCAACCAATGCCCGGCTCCTGGACCGATTCCCATTGGGGGACCTGATATCCGGGACACCGTCTGTTGTCCCACGACAAGAATGAGAAACGCCGGAAGCCAGTATCACCCCGCGGCTCAAAAGTGCCCCCTTCTCCTCCGGGGGATTTGTATCACCGGATCTAATCCCCGCGCTGGACGCTGCCGGTGGAAAAGCAATGATTCCGGTAGCAGGATGGACCCGCGGTCTGCCTGGTCTCGATCAGACCAGGAACAATGAACAGACGCAGCCGAGGGGAAACAAGGTAGAGAAGCCTCTGGAAGCAGAAAAAATCGGGGCGAGTTTGATGCACGGCGGCAGCGACTTGCAGTCGCAATTACCGCTACCGCACGGCATCGCATCGAACCCGTACCGCCCACAAGCTCCATCTTTTCACACCTCCCAGCTCTTCCAGTGCCACCCGTTCGGCAGTTTCACCCAAGAGGCCCTCCCGTCACATCGATGATTGTCAATGTCCCAGTCAGGCATTGCGGTGTTTGGAGAACATCTGTTCCGAAAAGGGGGGAGTGGTAGAAAAACCTGTAAAAACGAAAAGGAAAGGAAAAGAGAGAGAGAGAGAGAGAGAGAGAGAAGTAAAATCAAAAAGGTCCAGTAATTTGCTGGCCGTGACAATGTCACCGGGGATTCAATTCCCAGCGCGCGGCGCGCGCGCGTGTGTGTGTGTGTCTGCCCACTTTCTCCCAGTCTCGCCCTCCCAGAAAGAGTGAGTCGACTGAGTGACTTTGAAAAAGGTATGAGGTCCACTTAAACCTCTCAACAACCAGTGCCTGCCTCTTTCTGCCCCCAGGCAATTTTCCGCCTCTTACTATTGCTGGTCACCCCCTTCTTTCCTCCCCAATCCAATTCTCACGCGATAACTTCGGCGAGGTGCAGCCCAAAAGTAGGTCGGTGGCATGGTCCAAGTAGAGAGAGGTACACATCTCCCTCCCCCTTCCTCCCTTCCATCCCAATTCTTTTCGATTGCTGCGGATTCCGTTGCTTTTTCCTCGTCTTTGTCGTCTTCGTCGTCGTATGCGTAGCGTGTGTTTGCCGGCAGTAGTTGGGGTTTCGAGGTGGGGTGTAGGAGCTTCGCAAGCATCGACCATGCCATGCCATCCCATCCTACCCAACTCTTTTCTCCCCAAGAAATACACCGATCCCCAAAATACAACCCCTGGTACGGATATTTCCCTCTAAAAGAGAAACAGAAAAAAATAAAAGAACTCCAAGATTTACACAGGCCGCCCACCTGCACGCTCCACCACTCGCACACCCCAAAACTTTTTGGCGTGGTCCCTTAGCTCCCTCTCAAGGTGGATCCGTCCGTTTCTGAGCACTTACCCCCCGGTCCGTACTTCGACGCACTCCGTCGCCCACGATGTACCTCACCTCACATCACGTCCCCTCCTCCCCTTGGGTTCCTTTTTCCCACCGCACCCCTCCCCAACTCCCATTTCCCACTCCCAATCCCCCTCCTTGCTCTCCCAGCAACAAATAATCCCTGGGAGCTTCGACAGAGTCCAAAATTTTGTGAAAGGCTGACGATCTTCTCCCTCCCGAAAGCTCCCTCTCTCTTCCCACTCCAATTCCTCCCCTCAATCCATACTTCTCCTTCAACGTCGCCGCTTCTTTCTTCCCCTCTCACACCGCTCTTGACTTCGACTTCGATTCCGACCTTGACTCGACTCGGCTCCTGACATTCACTTGATTTCAGGATCATCTTCAACCTCGTCCCCAGACTTCGACTCCGTTGCCTGGTAGCCCTTTTGCTCCATCGCCCTCTCTCGGTATGTCTTCGCCCTTGCTGCTATGCTGCTGGCTGCTGCTGTTGCTGCTGTTGCTGCTGCTCCCCGGACTCGAGTGGCCACCGCCTTGCAAGCCATCCTACCCAGCTTCCCATCCCGGGCTCTCCTCTGTTCCGACTATGAGCTCAACTCGAGCCCATCCTCCGTTCCGCTTGCGGATGACACTTGCCCCCCCCCCCCTCATTGCTTGCTCGGCTCGGCTTGGCTCAGCTCGGCTCCAACCCAGCGGCTGACAGCAGCAAGAAGACCTCCACTTGAATGGCCCCTCAAGTACGCATCGTTTCCCAGAAGCCAACTGCTGACAAGTTCCTTTTGTGATTCAGGCCCAAATCAAGCAAAGAACAACACCAAGGAAAACTCACCTCTTACCTCAATAACGCCAGAATGTCCGCCAAGTCTATCCTCGAGGCCGACGGCAAGGCCATCCTCAACTACCATCTCACTCGTGCTCCCGTCATTAAGCCCACTCCTCTTCCTACTCCCACCAAGCACAACCCTCCCCCCAGGCTGTGCTCGCTGCACTTCCCCGAGGATGCCAACGTCGAGGATGTCCTTAACCAGGCCGAGGTCACCTACCCCTGGGTTCTTCAACCCGGCACCAAGTTCGTCGCCAAGCCCGATCAACTGATCAAGCGCCGTGGCAAGAGCGGTCTCCTGGCCCTCAACAAGACCTGGGCCGAGGCCCGCGCCTGGATTGCCGAGCGTGCTGGCAAAGAGGTCAAGGTCGAGACCACCAACGGCGTTCTGCGCCAATTCCTCGTCGAGCCCTTCGTTCCCCACCCTCAAGACACTGAGTACTACATCAACATTATGTCCGTCAGAGATGTAAGTTGCTCTCCAAGTTTCCAAAGTAGTCGTCGTCCTAGGCGCGTGGCGGGTTGTGTTTCTCCAATTCGTTGGCGGGGCGAATGGGGGAGGGGGGCAGTCCATCGATGAGTCGTGTGTGAATATCATTCACACGCAACACACTGCAAAGTGAGGCTCTTCGACGGTTGAAAGTGAGAAAAACAGGAAGAAACTTCTTTTGGCAATCATGGCAGGAATTTGCACGCTTTATGGCAATTCCTGTTCATGGGTCAAATAAGTGGATTCCGGTCACTGGACTGCCTTTTCCGGTAATTTTTCTTCCGAGCCGGACGAGCGGATGCCACGACCTGTGTGGCTCGTCCACCTACGCCCTTTGCAGAACTTCCCTCTGCACGTGGCAATTTCTGTGCCTCGCATCAAAACCTCATCTGACACAAGTCGATGCTAATTACACTTGATAGGGCGACTGGATCCTCTTTACCCACGAGGGTGGTGTTGATGTCGGCGACGTCGATGCCAAGGCTGAGAAGCTCTTGATCCCCGTCGACCTCTCACAATACCCTTCCAATGACGAGATCGCCGCGACTCTGCTGAAGAAGGTTCCCAAGGGCGTCCACAACGTTTTGGTTGACTTCATCAGCCGGTTGTATGCCGTCTACGTCGAGTGCCAGTTCACCTACCTCGAGATCAACCCCCTCGTTGTCATTCCTAACGAGGATGCCACCTCCGCCTCGGTGCACTTCCTGGATCTTGCTGCCAAGCTCGACCAGACTGCCGACTTCGAATGCGGTGTCAAATGGGCTATCGCCCGTTCCCCCGCCGCCCTTGGCCTGACCAACGTTGCCGCTTCTAACGGCGAGAAGGTCAACATTGATGCCGGCCCGCCGATGGAGTTCCCTGCCCCCTTCGGTCGCGAGCTGACCAAGGAGGAGGCCTACATTGCCGACCTTGATGCCAAGACCGGTGCCTCGCTCAAGCTTACCGTCCTGAACCCTAACGGCCGTATCTGGACTCTGGTTGCCGGTGGCGGTGCTTCCGTTGTTTACGCCGATGCCATTGCCTCTGCTGGCTTCGCCGACGAGCTCGCCAACTATGGCGAGTACTCTGGTGCTCCCACAGAGTCCCAGACCTACCACTACGCTCGCACTGTCCTCGACCTTATGCTCCGTTCTCCCCCGAACGACCAGGGTAAGGTCCTCTTCATTGGTGGTGGTATTGCCAACTTCACCAACGTCGCCAGCACATTCAAGGGTGTCATCCGCGCCCTCCGCGATTACGCCAACCAGCTCAACGAGCACAATGTTCAGATCTGGGTCCGTCGTGCCGGCCCCAACTACCAGGAGGGTCTCAAGAACATGAAGGCCGCCACTCAAGAACTTGGTCTGAACGCCAAGATCTTTGGTCCCGAGATGCACGTCTCCGGTATCGTGCCTCTGGCTCTTGTCCCCGGCAGGTGGGAGGCCAGCGGTGCTGAGGAGTTCAGGGGTTAAACGGTTGACATGAAATGAAATCTGCGGTGGACGCGGAGAGGCCAGTCAGGTATCATGGGTTAGACGAAAGGAAGTTTTGCCTGGTGCTTGAGACGGCATCTTGCCCACTTTCTTGTACGCTTGCAAATTAACGGTGTTTATGACGGCTGGTGCACAATGCTCTTGACGGGAGGGTCGAGGGCCGGGTCCTTGTATCGTATGTATGGAGGGCATGGTCGACGATCAGATGAGCAAATAATTAGACGCTCTGTAATGTGATCTTGGCTCGAGGTTCAATGTTTTTTGCGTGTTCGGTCATGGCATCTGCCTCTTCTTATCAATGTGAATCAAGTTCCAGCAACCAACAAAACGTCAAGTGGCACGAATGCTCCGCCGAACTTCTGACGAGCCTCGCAGACATCATGAGGGTTCAGCGGGCCCTAAGCGATTCGGATTTAGCCCTCAAAGAGGCAATCAGTAGGCTTTAGAGGGAACGTCCAGTCGCTATTCTCACCAGCAAATGGTCTAATTGGTTAATTGGTCACGAGAACCGCCGTCCTGCCGCTTTGTTGTAATCTTCTGTCAATGGTACCATTGTTTGACCATTGTGTAGGTTGTCAATTCAGCCGCGAATACGATGCCGATCTGCGGAGACGATCAACGCGTAGGGTTGAAAAAGGGTTGCGAAGCGGATACCCTCTCGCCAAGGTGTCCTATGATATCTCTCTTCCAACGGGCAAAGATACATTTGTTTGCCTATAATGTTTGTGCTACTCCAGCGGGAAGTACGGCACGGAGCACGGCAGCTTCATCATCGCCCATATCTCTCTACCATGTCCGCCTCTGCTGGCTCGAAATCTTGATCTACATTGTATCTCGACATTGACCGAATCCACCTTGGTCCAGGAAATGCCGCGGGATGAGATTAGCTTGGTTCTTAGCGACGGATTTGGCCGCAAATCGAGTCGGATGAGAGGGGCGCACGAAGTTATTCAGGAGAAGAGTGGCGCAGTGTTCATAATGTGGCAGCGGGTTCATCTCATCTGGAGCCTCTGCTAGAACTATTGACGGCAGCAACGGCAACAACGGCACGTCTACGGGGCAAGCATGCACTCGAAACAGGCTTCCAGGTCGTAGTGCGTTGGCCAGATTGTA